>CAXAMN010012225.1:1109769-1161391 GCA_963970005.1 Durusdinium trenchii
ATGGCAGCTGCCGCCAAACCGGCGCTCCATGGGCCCGAACACTTTAGAGAGGGTCTACCTTCAATCTTCCCACAAAGAAAGTAGACATTTGGGGTTCCTTTTCCCTCAATCACCCCTTGGCCATGCGAAAAAACTAGTCAGCTTTTCGAGCTGCTCCACGTCCCCCTGTCCTGGGACCCCTTCGGGTCCCAGGCTCAAGTATCGGGCGCTTAGAGTACAAAAGATGGTATGGCCGCACTAGCGAATTAGGGACAACGAGTTCGGACAGTTGAGCGAGACCTTCGTTGAGGTACACTCGGGCAGTTTTCGCGGCTGCCCACCGCCCCTGGATGAGAAGTTTGTCGAAACTACCGTGATGTTGGAAGAAAAACGTGGCTCCCCCCCCTACGTAAGGAGTACGGCCTAAAGCCTAAGGAGCTCAACCCC
This sequence comes from Durusdinium trenchii, assembly GCA_963970005.1. Taxonomy (NCBI): domain Eukaryota; class Dinophyceae; order Suessiales; family Symbiodiniaceae; genus Durusdinium; species Durusdinium trenchii. The sequence goes on from CAXAMN010012225.1 coordinate 1,110,196, forward strand.
ATCCCTTCAAGGGCTTGGTTGAAAAGTCTTCGCCAAGCATGGGGTTTCTCCGTAAGAAAGGTATGTGGCCTTGCCCTTTGCTTCCAGCGATACAAGGACGGGAGAACAGAGGTGTCAAACAAAGTGACGGACTCGGCGGCTCCTTGCCGAGCACCCGACTTAGTCAAACCAAGAGAGACTACCGCAGGGCCTCGTGGGCTAGTAAGGTAAATATCTTTGGCCTGGATCTTTAAAAGTTCTCCTGTGCGCAGGAGTCCAAAAAAGGCCACCCGGAGAGACAGGCCAAACTCAGGACATCCCTTCATCACGCTCCAGCCACAAAGCGCATCCAAAAGAGACACCGTCAACGGCGGCGCACGGTTGGGTATTTCTGCAGTGGACCACGAGATGAAGAAAACGTCGCCCTGTTTCTTGAAGCTCTCGAATGCGCCAGACAACTGCTGTTTTGACAGCCCTCAACTCCAGCGCATTAATATGTTCCGCCTCGCCTGTCCACCTCCAGCCTGCTATGTCACGCCACCTCCACAATTGCCCAGGGATGGATGCCCTTAAGCGGTGATATCGTGCTGGAATATCAGTGGCTAGCTGGAGTAAAATGTCCTCACCTTTGACTGAAACGTGTCCCGGAAGTTTATGCACTAACCCCTGAACCGGCTGCCCTCCTTTGGTGGTATGCCTCACCGGTGGGCGCAACAAAAGGCCTGGCAAATCATCACACCTACCTGGAGTCAACCTGTCAACGATGCCCTGGATGTCAAGCTCCTCCACCAGTCCCAAGGGCATGAACAGAGAGTGACTGGCACCGACCAGCTATTCCCAGGAGTCGCAACCTACAGTCATTCCGCTGCTGGGTCCCATAGTGAGCCTTTGGCAAGCACTTCGCTGTATAGCCTGAAGGGAAACCGAGGATCACCTCCCTCTCCAACACACTTGGAACACGCAGCAGACCCTGGGAGTTCGTGACACAATTTATTCTCCCTTCGATACTGGTAAGGGGGGAACCTGTGTAGGTCATCCCGCCAACGGGTCACCGTCTCTTCACAACAGAGCGCCAACCCTGCCGGTTTTCGACCTGGAGTCAACGAGGGCCGCGCAGTCGTGAACGTAGGGAACTTGCCAAGGCTTTCGACACGCTTCCACCCGGGCTCCAGGAAGTCGCAAGGGTCCACCTGCCCACGAAGCTCAACCTCACCTTTCAAGGGCAACCGAGAGGATGTCGAAGAACTAACACTCACCCCCGAGCTAGACCTAGGTTCCCAGTTAAACCAGTATAGGCGTGGCCTACGAGCCAATGAAACTCCTGAAGCGTCCACCAGCCAAGGGTCCATCCCATAAGCCTCACTCATGATGGCACAATCACGAGCGTCCATGGAGGCCACGTTCTCAACCAGAACATAAGTGGGACACCACTTGAAAAAGCGACGCAGAAGTTCTTCTACTCGGGGAACGTGAGAGAACAAGCCCTACGGCGGTCTGCATTGAGCCCTGAAACTCCCTGACAGGGCGGACCAGCGCCTAGGATCACTGCTACGACTCCTGGGAAACGCAGGGCCCATTCGCTCACTTCCTCAACCTGAATCCCTGCGACATCCTCGACATGCAGAACCTCCGGAAACCAGCTTTCAACTACTCTCCTGGCCTCAGGACAGATTTCAGCCGCCACATAGCCTGCAACCGGCACACGAAGGGCGTCCACAGCAACTCGCAGGGCACCAATGCCGTCGAACAGGGACACCACCAAGATGGACCCAACCTCATCTTGGGAGATCACATCTCCCCTGCACGTAGCCAAGCTGGCCGCTATAGGGACTCAACTCACGCGACACGCACAAGCCACCTCCAGTGGTAGAGGCGTCGCTTGCTGTCACCTCTTCCGACACAGCTGTTCTGAAGTCCATGTAGGCCAGGGGCGCCAGTGCAATGAACCTCAACAACTCTAAGACCACATCCATGCCCAGAGTCTCTCGGTGACGCGCACCGCCGGGTCCCAACTCCACAATGCGCCTATTCAAACCTGACAACAAGGGTCGCCTGAACATGGCCATGTAAACGAAGCCCCCACCGATCACCTGCAACTCACGCTGGGAAGCCTTGCCTGCAATGATTGTGAGGTCACATGCCAGCCTCACGTAACGCGTGATCTTATCCATCTTTGGGGTGGCGCGCCCAAGGTCACCGTCCACCCATGCTCCCTGAACTTCAGCCTTCACTGCCTGGGTCACCGCTTTCTTCGGATGCCGGGGCAGCCCTAACCTTTCATAAGTTTCACGAACGGCCAAAGTCCATACGGAAGGGGTTCCTGCGATTGTGGAGGCTAGGTGTTTGTCCACTTTCTTCAACTCATCATAATTGTCCAAGTAGACCCTGAAGAGATGAGGGGCTCGGCTATGATGACGATCTCTCCTAATCTCCTGATGCCCTGACGCCAACTTCCTCTCTCCTTTCAAGGCTTGGTTGATTACCCTCCTGTGTACATGTTGGGCGATCGCCACCGAGTTGATAAATCCCATGGGCAACACCTGTGTGACCAAGTGCCAACCTGTTCCACTACACCCCGCTGGGAGACATTCCTCTGGGGTCTCCCTTCCAAAGGCCATGAAACGCCACCATGATGGTGGTGTCCGGAACAGGTAAAAGAAGCACCGTATGTCTTCCGACGACGTTACCAACAACTGGTGATCTTCCAAGACAATCGACGACATACCAATGACGCTTGGGAGAGTGGAAGTGTCTCCCGTGAGGCTACGGCAACAACCATTTGTTGGGACCAGGTTCATGATCAGCCGGCAAACTTCGAATTGAGAGCCACTTTCATCCGTTTGAAACTCGTTTTTACCGACAGCAAAAAGGCCGTTCAACAGGGGTTTTCCGTTTATATGGTGTATGTCGGAGATGTGCATGGCTCGACACACCCCCCTCCGGAGCAGCCCCGAGCAGACCTGCGGCCAGTGCTCGAGATCCACCATGATGCTGGGCGTCTTCCCCATGAATTGGTCCTCAACCGGGAGCATGAATGACTCGAAATTGCGAATGTACTCTAGGGTCCCTCCGTCACAGAACTCTTCAAGCTCCAAGGAACCTACCGCCTCAGGGAAAGCAGCCTCCACCATCGACCAGGTGAACCGTCTGGCAACCTGAACCTCTTCACCAGAGTAGTCCACCCCCCTTGCCCTTGAAGAATTGGTCGAAGTCCGTGTCCGGCAGTCTTTCCCCGGCTAACCCCGAACTCACCACATCTCTCTCCAACCTTTCAACCAACATCAACTGGGTTTTGTTTTCTCTTCTCTTTCCAACACTCTTTGTCCCATAAAGTGAATTCAACGCATGCACCAACGAATCAACACAAGGGGGAACTTGGCTTTCTCGTTTCAGAGACGAAGGAAGAGGCAAGGGGAAGAGCTCCCCCGTGGTCTTGCTGCAACGCATGTATCGATCGTCCTGCCCTTTCAACGCCTCCGAAATCACCTCCCCCAACTCACCAAAAACTACTTCTTTTTTGCGGCAAACCAACGCAAGGTTATGGCGACACTCTTCAAATGCTTGCCACCTGCTTTTGTCAAGTCTGCCACCTTCCTCTCCTCGGCACGACTCAAAGGTCAGTCGATCGGAGGGCTGCACGCAAGGGTGGGAGTCCCTTTGTGGCCAAGCTCTCCCGTCAAAAACCATGCCAACACGCTTCAACCTCCCAATGTTTCCAGCATAGACGGGTCCAGCTTCCTCACACTGGGAGGTATGATCCTCCCATTGGCGTTCAACCATGCTCTCAAGCTCACCAATGTCTCCAGATTGCTCCGGCCTCAGACACTGGGAGATCGAATTCTCCCTTCGAGGATTGCACTCTTCTTCACCCGTCTCAAGCCCTTCTCTTGCCTTGCTCAACTCATAGCCCTTCTCTGCACTCTCTTTCAACAGCCTTTCCAAAACCTCATCATCCAGCTCATCTCCAGCCTCGCCCAATGCACAACCAATCAACCCGGCCTCACCTTTCTCCTCTTCATTTCTTCTGTACGGATCGTCTCTATCCCCTCTGCTGGAAATCATTCTTGGCCTCTTGGCTAAGCTACTCATGCTTCTTTTTACCTTTGCCCTTCTCCTTCTTTCCCTTGTCTCCTTTGCCCTTCTCTCCAGCGTGGGGGTAACGATCCTTTCCTTTTCCGCCACCTTCGCCTTTGTCTCTCGATCCCGAGCCATAGGGCCGCTGAGACGCCAACCGATTCTTGAGTTCTTCACGGGCCAATGTTGCTGCTTCGGCTCCTTCTGATCCTTGACTGAGGCCTGTTTGGTCTGCACTGACCAACTCCAGTTGTCTTGCAACTGTCCAATGCCCTCCATGTACCTGTTGTTCGAGAGCCTTGACACGTTGTGCCAGTAGATCGAGGGCTCGTGCTGGATGTCCTCGAAAGAGCAAATCTGCTCCCTGACACAATGTAAGCATCTCTTGGCTCATCGAGGGTGTACACAAGGCCTGAACCTGAGATCGGTAATACTGCGAAAAGATTGGAGGGAGTGCTTTGCGATCTTGAGAGTATAACGTCCCGCTCTGGGTTAGCAGCGACTCCTTCATGTTCATGATCGTCTGCGTCGCCAGGCTTCCGGGATAGCGCTGAGTCAACCGCAGCGCACGCTTCCGCTCCTCAAACAACCCTTCTCCAAACTCTTCTTGCTCCGACTCAGTGGTTGAGCTAGAGCTGCTGTCCTCCTCACTCGAAGAACGCTTCTTTTTCTTGGCCTCCTTGTTCCCGAAGTGCTTTGCCCTCTTCAGGAGTTTCAGCCTGGTCTCAGCATTGGGATCCAAGCAGGTTCCCTCATAAAGGGCAGCCAAGGTTTTCTGGCCCTTCTCAAGGCTAACTTCCTCCTCTTCAACAGCAGCCTCCTTCTTATCTCCTCGTCCTTTGCCCGACTTCTTCTTCTTATCCTTGCTCTTCTTCTTTTTCTTTCTTGCCTTCTTCTTATCTTCACTCGTCGAACTGGGAGACCTCTTCTCCCCTTCGCCTCCCGCTTTGCGCTCCTCATGCAAGGCCCTCAACCGGGCGAGCTCATCAACCTCCTCCTTCTTCGGTGGTTGATCCTCCAGCAAAGTGTGCCAGGGTAGCTTTGCCTCCCCGACAATCCAGTAGCCAGAAGCGTGGAGCACGTTTTCTCCAGTTGGCTGCCAGCTGCAGTCACGAGGGCAGATGTGAAGTTGCATGGTCCTCTTGGCCGGGTCCGACAGCAGCTCAACGAGTCTTTCGGATTGCGTCCCCCGAGACTCGAAACTCCAAGAAGTCCTCCTCCTTGCCAAGTCCCATGATATGGCCTGCAACCTTCACGTGCCCCTCATAGTAGTTCGCATCTCCGAGCTCGATGAGGCCAAGGCACCGGAGTTGTGCCGCAGCCAACTCTCTCAGAAAGTGGAACTCGCTCACGGGAAGTTCATCGGCCTTGGAGGCAGGTCTTCTTGTGACTGCTGGGCGCCGTGCAGCTGGTCGGAACCTCACCCGCGACGCCATTGCCGATCTCGCAGCTCCTGTTTGGCACGACGAGTTATTCCTTTATTCTTCCCCACGTACCACCTCGGGTGGCTGCTGTAGGGGATCGGACCGACCCAGCCTCTCTGCCTGGGGGCTGGTGGCGCCCGGGGCGGCGCTGGCGGGGGAGGCGGTCCCGGTGGCGTGTGCGGGCTTTTGGGCCTCGGTGGTGTCAAAGGCCTGGCCTTTCGCTCTTTCTTCTTGGAATCACGCACCCGCGGCCCGGTGACCGAGCTGCTTCTACTCGATGACCTGGGCCTTTTCCGGCGCTTCTCCTTCTCTCTTTCTTCTTCTTTTCGCCTCCTCCGCTTCTTCTTCTCCTCTGGGCTGCTGGGAGCCGAATGCCCTGACTCCCCTGTGGCAGTTGTCTCTTCCACCTCAACCTCAACAGTCTCAGGCTCCTTTGCACCGGGATCCGGACTGGGGGCTTTCGCTGAAGGTCCTGCCTTGGACTTGCTGGCTAACCTCAGCGGCTTGTTGGGGCGCTCTGCACTCCTGCCTCGCTCTTTCTTGGTTGGCTTTGGTGTAGTGGCTTGGGAGTTCTCCACCAACGAGACACTCCCTTTTGCTTTGGCCGGTGTAGGCAGTGGCGGTGCCTTTGGGATCACTGGTGCCTTGGGGGGAGGCAAAACCCGGTCAGAGACAGTTGGCCGACTCACTTCACTGGGTCGAGGGCCTCGCTCGGGTGCCGGGGGCTTTGTCTCCACCGGTCGGCTAGGGTGGCTGGCTGAGGCTGAAGATGTGCTAGCCTCTGGCTTGGGTTCGGATGGGCTGGTCTCACTCTGCTTGGTTTTGGGCTGGTTACTCGGGCTGCTTCCAACTGCAAGGGCTGTACCACTCTCTTTCTTAGGGCTGTCAACGATCTTCCTTTTCAAGGGCTCCTTCTCCGCTCCTCCTGCAACCGACGCTTTGGGAGTGCTCACTTCACTCCCTTTGGCGGCCTCGATCTCCCGGGCGTAGCGCAAGGTGTCCTCAAGCCAACCAAATGCCTTGTCCAGGAAACCCAGCGCCAGATGCTCGCCTTCTGCAGGAACTAGGCGAATCAGCGACTCACCTAGCTGATACGAGCGGCGGCAAACCAGGCACAACGCGGTGCTCGCCTCTCGCACCTCAAATTTGTTGCACCTGTTGCACGTACGGCTGGGAGGCGGGGGATCTCCACCTCCCATCCACACTTTGAGCCCCGATGCTACGGTGGAAAGGACACCTGTACTGAGTTAACTCATGGGGGCATTTCATCATACTTCAGTGGTAAACAATACATGTGTGTATAAACAATAGTCATGAACCTAAAAAGTCAAACCGCAAGGTCCTGCTCGGATCAGTCACATGAAAACCTACAGGTCCTCGTGAAGCCTTGAAGACTCCCAGGTACTCGACTCTCGCATGGGTAGCGATCGGTTTCATCCGCTCCAGGTCGGGCTGTCAAACCTCAGATCTCAAGTCACAGTTGCCATGACAGCCCCAGGGGAGGAGAGGTTGGCTTGCGGACCAAGCCTGCTATCCGTTTTGTGTCAAGTCAGTTCCTCTGAATATAGTTTTGCTACCCTCGGAACTGTAGCTACGAAACAGAACATTGTTGAAAGAGGAGATGAATTGAAGCCTTTCCAACTCACGCCAGTGACTCTTGCAGCACAACGCTCCATGCCGCCAAGCTTCCCAACATGTCCATTGCGCAGCCGAACAGCCGACACCGACACCGCTGGCTTGGGCTGAGCTGCGGGTTCAAAAGGCGTTGCTCATCCCGTGCTATCCCCTGGTCAATTGATTGATGTCCGCATGCCTTTGTTTTTGCAGATGACCATGTTGCAGACACAGAGCTCATGTTGCACACTTGTATTTTGCTTGGACACTCTAGGATATGGAATCAAATTGCTTTTCAACTGACTGTAGAGCAATGGGTAGCAACAGCATTTCATTGCAGGCAGGAGGAACCCCCGGCAACCATTGGCAAAGTACATCGTTGCTGCGAAGCAGATCGTCTCTAGCAGCCCTTCCTGTAGGCAGCGACCGTGGTCTTGAGACTTGGAGACAGGTTGCTGCAACAGCCGTGTGGCAACAAGTGGCTTCGTGTCACAGCTTGAAGTTTTCGGAGTATTCTGGTTCCCATTCATTGTGCTATACGGTGCGCGAAAAACACGGTAAATAAGCGACACAAAGGCGAGAGGTAAAACGGTAAACCTGTTCATCCCCTCACAAAATCTTCCCACGTTGTGCAGCAGGCAAATGCGGGCGACGACAAGACACCAAAGCATCCGTTAGTCCTTTTTATTACGGGCGTGCGATGATGCCGAACAAGGTATCTTCCAGGCAAAAGAACTCGATCGCTATCTCAAGTTCTTCATCCTCGACGACTATGAGTCAATGGGTGTAATCTCTTGGCCTTCTGGCACCAAACAAGTCGCCTGAAACACACCATGCCTGTCTATGCCAAAAGGGCAACGAACACGACAGGGCAAATGGCAATATCGTAAATCACTAAATCTGCAGCGCAGTGGAAAATCCGACCCGTACAAAGAGCAAAATGCCGAGGACACAATTGCACGCGATATAACCGCAAAACCATAAATTTGTACAGAATTAACGAATTTACCGGTATACCGTACCAGCAAAGGATTTGACCAATTTACTTCCTTGCCGATTTGCCGACTTTACCTCTGCACGGAGAAGTGTAACCTCTTAGGCTGAACACACGTACAGAGCCTGCTTGGGCTGTACTCATCAGGTCGCACCGTAACACTAAACGTACTCAGGTACTTAGTGTTTCGCCAGTAATTGAAGTCCACTGTACGGTACTTCAGAAGGCGTGGCTGCTGTGCCGTGTTCTGTATGCAGGCCTTGTTCAAAGCAGTGTTGTAATAGAGCCTGGAGAAAAGTGGGTTGCCAAAGGTGCTAAACAAGAGTGTCGTAAGAGTATGTTGCAAAAAGGATTGTAAGAGTTTGAGACAAGTCGTCTGAAGAGTGTTGAGACAAACATCAAACAAAGTGTTGCAGGAAGAGCATTGTCAATGAGCGTTGAGAAAAGTGTGGTGAACATTGTTAATATTTTGGTTGGTAGAATATCTGATAACTGAGTGTGAAAGCCTGATGACAAATGGACACACATTCTACGCAGTAGTGTGGCATCAGCTGCGCAGCCGTACATGTCTTTGCTTCAGGGTTTGTACCAGTAATTTGCTGCGTTCTATCATGTTCTATGTATCTGGTCCTCGCCCTTCTGTTGGAGGTGTCTCTTGAACTTCCTCCAGACTCGAGTGAGCCAGGTGGACAAACAGTGTGGAAAATGCATCTCATCGAAGATACCAAAAGCATGAAAACATCCTCAAGCCCGTCCGGCAGTCGAAAGCCAGTTGGTGGCGGGTGGCACCGAGAAAGGCGCCCAAGACACTTCGGCTAGCCAGCTTGGTTGGATGAGGACCTGGCCAGTTGAATACACCCAAACAGACATCAAGGCATGGCATCCCAGTTTGAGTTGACGATATTGGGAAGCTGCATAAGCCAGCGGTAAATACCAGAAAACCGCAATATCACAGTTGATGGCTTGAAGAAGCAGAGTGGGGTCAAGGCTAAGTCAGGGAACAAACAAGTTTGGCACGAGGAGTCCTTTTCGATCCGTGACATTCCTCGGTAGCTGCAGCTCCCATATGCCTGGTCTATCGGAGCACCCAACTCAACATGTAGTTTGCTCCACTCACATGTGACTGGACGGATCAAGCATCTCCACTGAGCTTCCCGGCTGCAAAGCAAGCAATGGAGTAAAAGGTTGCCTGGGATGGCTCAACAGCTGTGGTCATGACTACAATCATGGACAGATTTTGCGGGAGGTGTCTGCAAGTTAAAGATTCCAAGACTTGGTTCGTCGGAAACAGCATGTCCTGTAATTGCAGTATACAGTAGGCCAGAAGCGGAGAAACATCAGGAGCTCTCAGTTTGAGGTCGAGTCCTTGTGTCAGGAAAAGACCGCTGTCAATGACGAGTTATTCTCATTGCAAACGGCGCAAAAGCACAGCTGCTGAGAGCGTCGTTGAACTTTTGGTCTATCTATTCCTGCTCTTAGGTTGGAGGCAATCGCTAGTAGGGTGGAGGCCATCGCTAGTAGGTTGGAGGCCATTGCTATTAGATTTACTTTTTGTCTTGTGCCCCAAAGGCTCAGTGATCTTCGAGTCGAAAGACTTCACTCCATTAGGCTCAGAGGAGTCATGTGGAAGGGACTTAAATACTATAACTATCTGCAGCTTACTCTCTGAGCCACTCCATCTGCTGCAAGGCTTTGCACAGCTAAGGCTCCAACCACATGGCTCACGAATTGAATCGATGTGCATGGTCTGCGTCGGAGCCTCACTGTGTTTCTGGACTAGCAACGCTTTCGTTCACCCTTGAGGTGCTGGTACCAGGAGCAATAAAATGAAAAAGGTTGATTAAAAAAACACCAAAATACCAAAGGCATTTACAAAGTTGTAACGGGTTACTTCAGTGGTCAACGTGCTATTCCCCACCATCTTCGAATACTAGAAATTGGAAAGTCAGTTTATTGTCATGTCAGTTCTGTGACACACCCTGACACACCCTGACGACACACCCTGACACACTGAAAAAAAGCCACTCTGTCGTCGTCTTGCGGCTGCGTAGCTTCGTCACCAGCTGGTTTTTCTTGTAGACCGGCATGGCAGGTGCACCAGTGCAAAGGTTTTTGGAAGAGAATGCCCTCGCATGCCTGACTGTCACCTTGCATATTGTGTCAGAAGAGTTTGGGCACCAGGGTTTGGCGGAGTAATTGTTGCATTTGTCCTGCACCCATGGCACTTGTTCCTAGTAGCGTCCTTGTTACTACTAGTAAGGCACTTGTTACTAGTAGCGTGGCACTTGTTCCTAGTAGCGTCCTTGTTACTTCTAGCAGCATGTCTGGGAGTCTGAAAGGGTAGTGCGCCCAGACTGCACCCTCGTACATGCGCATTGGCAGATCAGGACTGAGCTGGTCAAAGGCTTCGAGGCTGATTGGGTTGCGAAGGATGTGCTGGCTACAGTTGAGTGACTAATGTTTTTTTGTCTGGTATACACTGGAGTGGGAGGGGCAGCGAAAAAACTGCAATCAAACCATCTGAAAAGTAAGCCACACTCTATTAATACTATATTCCATAATTGCATGCTTCTTGTCCATGCTCCTTCACGTCTATCAGATCAGCTGTGCACAAGCCAAGGATACGATTCGCAAATATATCATCACAGTAAAAAGCGTACTGTATTCAAAAAGAACTGCTTGCCCTTTGAACATGTGGGAGCGATATTGATCATTTCATGGATGTGGAGAGAGCATCCCTGCAATGTCTGCATAAATTCTTTGTGACATCAATGTCTACATCAAGGTCATTTGGTATCTTGTTCACCATCTGTTGAACCGAATGAGTATCTCATTGGGAAGCTAGAAACCTACTGTATTAATCAATAATTCCCTCTTCACGAAGAGGAAGAGAAGCTTCTTTAACTCTGTCCTGCCCTGGCTCGAACAATAGATATAAACAGTAGGACCTTCAGTCATTAGGACTCATGAATGAGAAATCTCGTGCAGTAAGCCGCCCGACTACCGGTGATTCCGTGCAGTGTAACTTGTGGGCAAGTACGAACCCCTGGCACCCAGTTCTGCTTGTAGAAATGCTAAGGCTGCTAAGGTTGCAAGGCCGAGGTGTCCAACCAAATCTTTGAGCTACAACTGACTTTGTTTCCCTGAAACATTCTCAATTCTCTCCCTACCAGGCAGCCCTGCTTGCTGGAGGGCCTAAGCAGGCGTGAGTCAGTGAGATTTCCACAAAAGTCTCACCATACCATACCCTACCATACAGGTGCTTGCTGCTCAGCAAGACATCGCTGAAACAAGAGTCTCTTTGTTAATGCTGCCATCATCTGCCATCCCTTATTAATTTCGCTCATATCAATAGCATCTCAGAGTATGCGGGGTCTCGCAGAGTGTCCTCCAAAGCGGCCATCTCTCATCTCTGCGCTTGAAGTGTTGGCGTTTCCTGCTTACTTGTTTACTTTGCCTGAAAAGACCAGGTCCCTTTTCGGTCACTTTGACCCCTTCTTTGGATTTGACCTTCCTTTGGTATGCTCCAGTCGGTCTTCTTAAGTGCGTCGGCCTGTACTATATACATCTGTACCGGTCTTTACCAGAAAAAGACCTCCAAAAGTTTTTAAAAAAAAAGCCCCAAGAAGGAAGGTAATTAAGGGAGAAGGGTCCCTGTCTTTATTTTTAGATATTTTTAGAACTCCTTGTCTAGAACCAAGAGGAGCAACTGGGTCTTCCCACTCCGCTCACCACCTGGGCAAAGCATTTGCCAAGAACTCCGAAGCATGTTCCTTTGTGATGCTACCAGGTGTTCAAGGATTTGTGCATTCGCAAGTTGCATGAAACAAGAAAGCTCTTGATACTGTATGCCTCCTGAAGTCCCTGGTGTTCAGTTGGATGCTTTCTCGCAGGCTGTGTATTGTATTGGCGCAAAACTATGCAAAACTCACGGTTGTCTGTGGCGTTGCAGCACTGATGCCATATCCGAGAGGAGGCCTGTAGCAAATGCCCTTGATGTCAAGAAGTACTAGAACAACATCCAAGGACAAGAACGCTACTGGGAGCAAAGGGCATCGCTACTAGGAGCAAGAACGCTACTAGGGGCTCCTGGCCGTAACAAGGACGCTATTAGAAACAAGAAAATCTCTATAAGACATTGCCACAGCGACACTACCCACCTGACGTTCCGCCCTCTAAAGCGAGGTCGCTGAAGGCCTCGGCCCGAAGCAAAGGCAGAGCAAAGAGCCACCAGCTACGATGAAAGCAGGCAAAAACACAAAATGGACGTCAGGAAAGAGGCGCAGCTCACAAAGGGCCTGTGTTCCTGAAGATTCTCTGTCTCTTCGCCTTGTCTAGAGAATCTAGTGTTGATGACTTGGTGGTCATATTCTAGAGGGGAAGCTCGGCTAAAATTAGGACCTTTGCCTTGTGTCGTCAAGTGCAGCATGTGTGGAACTCCGGAGTGACCGCTGCTCCACCCTGCACAGAAGTGTTCTCACGCCTTCTTGGATTCCTTGGAACTCGATTTAGTCTACCGCGCTGCGAGAACATCTGCTGAGCGGTAGACTGCTGGTGCACCGCCTGAGGCAATGAGAAGACACATACTCAAATCAGATTCAGAAGAAGGCCTCTTATCCTGTTAACACCGCTGGCATTCTCAGCTCTGTCTAGGTGCGAAACCCCAGAAAACGCCCCGGTGAAGACTGCTCACAAGGTTCTTAATTAATGACATCAAAGCACTTCTCATGCATCTGGGACAATTTGTGTCCACTAACCCTTCCGAGGCCACACATGTCAAATGCCTGGAAACTGACCTAATATGCCCAGATTCGCCCTGAATTGCCTCCGGCCCATTCATCCATGTCCTCCCGCCTGGCCACGAAACGCCGAACCGAACCCAACATTGGTTTGGCTGTCCGGCCACGTGAGTTCAAGCAGATGAAAAAAAAGCTACTAGGAACAAGTGCATCGCTACTAGCAACAAGTGCCTTACTAGTAGTAACAAGAAGTTAGTAGAAACAGTTCTCCCTTAATTTCCACGGCTTCCTAGAGAAAGCCTCGGCCTGATCTTATTTCAACCAATGTTTCACCGAGCGGCAGGATTGATGTAAAATGCAATTTGAGATCTGTTTCTGGATTCCAGCCGCACACCTTTTTTGGACATTCGTAATTCGTTGGACCAAATAGAATCAGAACTCCTGCGACGTTCCTGTGACTCACAGGATTTCCGAAACGCGGTTTTTGGTCTAGTTTTCTCCACAGGATGACCCAGAAAGCGTGGTGAAGCACAAAAAACAAAACCTCGCCAAACAGCGCAATGCCTTTTTCCGCTCTAAACCGTCCCTGCCGTCTTTCCCTCTGGTATGCGCTTGCTAGCATCATAGCGAGGTTGAAACCATGCCCAGTGGGTATTTGGCATTTCCTTCCTAAAGAAGTACTCCCCCAAGTAGTCCAGCTCGTTCACAGCAACATCTTGCAGTTCTTCATCCCGCGGTGCCCACTCACGACGATCCTTCAATGCATAGTAGCGGGACATACGAATATATTCCATGCGTTGGCGGCGATGCTTGATTCGGTTCCACTGCCAGTGGGGAACCTGCACCACTCGATAGCCCATGGCTTTCACAATCCGCTCCTGCAAAGACGCACTTGCAATTTTCTCAGTGGAATTGGCATAGAACCGATCAAAGTGATTGCATTCGTAGACAACCTTCCGATCACGCTCCACAAGGTCAAAGGTAAATGGCCCTCTCTCTGCCATCACAATGTGTCCAATCTTCAGTTTTGTCAGGCAGTGGCTCAGCTTGCGAACAAACAGAACTGGTTGCTTCACATTCATTGGTGCTTCCATCCTCGGAGAAGAGCAAACTAAACTAAGCCGCAACGAGAAATTCCAAAACACCGAGATTTAGTTCGAGATTTGAAGCAAAACGTATTGCCCGTAAAGTGGTGGGAAATGCGTTTGCTTACAGATTGATGTGCGGCTGAACGAACAAGTACAACAATGCGAACGCAGGTAGAACTTCCAGACCGGATAGTTGTTGCTTCCTGTGCATCTGATGATTCTCCAACTCAACACTTACATGATTTGAATGGTTGCAAGAACTGGTCGCATCGGTGACAGTCAAGCACAAGAGTGAGGCGTGAGGCCACATCAAGGTTTTTGGGGAACCGCAGGCTTTGCGAAACATCTGGATGGCTGCAAATGGTTTTATATCTGCCTCCCTCCAAAGAAGTGAAACATAGCGAAACCAGATTCAAAGAAAGCTTGTGTTGTACTACAGCAGTATTTCTACAGACCTGAGTAAATCGAATGTCATGTCTGTGTTGTCTCAGGGCTCCGGTGAGCTTTTCGAAAAAGATCATGCACTTCCTTGGGCAGCTCTTTGTAGGCCTCGCATGCGTCAGAAAGGCGGGTCTTGGACCAACACAGAAGCCTTTCACAGTTGTTCCATGCAAATGGCTGTTGCGAAATTGGCTTCATCATAAAGTGACAAGTGTGCTTCTCTTTTTCTGCAGTGGATGAGGGGAACATCACCACAAAACAATGAAATACCCTTGCAGTACTTGCAAAAAAACAGATCTCCAATCGACGGAGTCCAGAGATGGCGTCCGTGACTTTGCGTGGTTCGCCTCCCGGTGCAAATAGCGCACGGCACTGCGAAGGAGTAGCACACGTCGATGAAGTCCGAGACTCAATGGGCGCTGCCTCAGACAAACAACTCGCTATCTCTCAAGCAATAAATATACAAATATGACATGCTTTTGCTGGGTTTGAGGTATGACTGCATTAAGGGGATGAGTGTAGTGGTCTTCAGCCAACTTCTGGTCTCATATTATATTCAAAGCCTGTTTTTTGTTGGGAATCTACCCTAGCTGATCTGTTGGTGGATGAGTTGCCTGCAGAGATGCCTCGCGTTTGGCCCTTGGCCCCAAGCAACGAAAAAGTGGAATGTCCTAGCTATATATTTATGATTGCAGTGGAACTGAGGCTTGCCCTGGCAAGATACACAGATATGCTTGTTTCGGAAGTGTGAAGGCCAGACCAGTCCAAGAAATTGCCGGAGGCCGGAAAGCCAAAAGTCGATCTGAGTCATGTTCTTGAGAATATGGTGGATCGTTCTTTACCTTCTTGCAGATTCTGACTCTTCTGTACTCGATCTATGCCTATCGGAAAAGCAGAAACGAAAACCGGTACCCTTCCCCCTTTCCGTCCAATTTGGATCTGCAGCCAGGCAACTGCAACTTCTCAGCGGCACTGCTCAAAAGTTCGACAACCTGCACTCAGGTTTTAGCGCTTGTTTTGGAGAGAAACTTGATCTTGCCTTCCCGACGAGGATGGGGATTGTCTTCAAGAACATGCATATGTCCATCAAGAGAATCCACGAAGCGTGAAATGCTGACAATACCATGGAGGGCAACCGCAACTGTGAAAACTGCTGCTGGCTTGGCAACGTTCCACCATGTTCTTGCACTGGACAGTACTTTATTGCAGGAGTTGGCTATTCCTAGTTTCCAGCAATGTCATTGTCACCCCACACTTGCAACGAAACCCTATCATTCCAAAGTCATGCGGTTTTGTGTCGGAAAGCATACAGAAGTGATGGCAACCACTCCAAACCACTGGGTTTTGAAAGCTATGAGGATTCCTTCTACTTCTACCAGAATGGTCTCTGGCAAGGTGTGGCCTTATGTCAGCTGACAGGTCCAGCTTCCAGGTCCAGCCTGGGGGGACGCTCTTCTCATCCACTCGCCGTGACAAGAAAAGCGCATGGCACAGCTTCAGCGCGGCCTGGTGGGAGTTCCCTCCCCAAAAAAGAATCCTCTGGAAATGTTCAAGAAAGGTCACTCCGCACATGAGTAAGCTGCGGTAGAGGCAGTGTCGCAAAGTCTGCCATACCTGTGACTGTTTCATTCCTTCCTCTTTTCTCCGCCGCACCTCAGGAGAGATGTCCTCGGACATCCTTAGGGCATTTTGGTCCAGCGCTCCGACCGCTTTGGCGACTCCAAGGCCCAAGGCATCAAAACAGTCGGGGGGGAACCATACCATATGGACTCACAACCCTAGATACATGCCTTCTCATCGGCCACTGTGGCAAAGAAAGGCCAGGCTAAGATCGGCCATGCATCGCATGCTTCTCAAGCGCCTGCCACATGCCCTCATCCAGCTCCCCATAAGGCGGTGCCAATCGCAAGGACGCATGCGAGAACAACAAGCTTAAGGCCTCCCAATCCAAGGCGGAGGGTCAACCACCTCCAACAAAATTGTGGGGAGGGCAAGAAGAAGACATAATATGAGCTGCGAGTCCTGCTAAGCAAAGGAGGGATATATTGATCATGGCTAGCAGGCTAGCACAGCACATGAAGGAAGTTGATTGTTGTAGAGGTGTGAAAAGAGGAAATTGACACATCACAGGGGGGAGTTGAAACTGCGGGGGAGTGGGGGGCTCTACGCATGAGTTATTCATAGGGTAGAGCAGTCCATCCCACAGCACAAGAACTTGCCAGAGCAAGAGAATAACTCCAGCAAGCTGACGCTAGCTTTCGTGATGAAATTGTTTGCGACTGTCGTGTTGATAGGTTGTTAAGGTCTCTGTGAAATTCCATCGGACCTGCCTCCTGGGAGGACAGTGCACTGAGGCGTGTTCGCAGCAAATTGGCCATGCGACCAAAGAGCTCCTCATGACGAAATCCTTGGTGGAACTGAAGTTCATGAAGCTCCACACATAACTGCACTGCACTTGACTTTCAATTCCAGGCGAGGCACGCTGTGCTGCACAGGCACGTGCCAGCCGTGCCACCTGCGAGGCAGTGGCTGAAGAATCTTTGTCCTTAGAGAACTACCGAGTTGGCTGACTCATGTTTTTATGGCTATGACTGACACCGTTGACGTTCCAAGCATACACCACTGCACTGGCGAAACGTCGTCTATTTCAACCTGCCGAGCTGCCTTCCACAACGATAGCAATGACTTGGTGAGAGATGCGAACAGCGGCGGATGCAAGACCTGAGAGCACATTGTGTGTCACTCCTAGTCAATCTGCCAAAACTGCTTGCCCAACAGCCCAACAGACTTCGATCCTTCTAGGCCTTTATGATCCGTGCGAGTTCGATGCTGCATGGTGCTGTCAGGGTCGGGAACAAAGTGCCAAGCAGCGGTTGAATCCACAAAAAGACTCTTGTAGTGAGACTAAAAACTCCATCTCAGAATCTCAGACCTCCAAGCCACAAACCGCAACGTATGCTGCTGAGTAACTCCAAGGGTGGCAAAGGTGCTCGCAAGCCGAAGCAACTCGTCGGCTTGGGCAAGATCTGGCTTTGCCAGTTCTTTAACCATCCCTCGGCGACGAAAAGCATCGTCAGACAGCGTTAAGCAAGGTCCTACAGTGCAATCAAAACCTTGTAATAATCGAAATAGCATGTTGGAAGAAGTGGTTGTAACTGAGTGAATCTCTCTCGACCTTGTTGTTCAGATTGCAACACAAAAAGCTGTCCATTCAAGGATCTATCTGCCAGCTGCCCCAAAGCTACGAAGTTGCGTAGCCCTGGGATGTCAGGACGGCCAAGAGCACCGACGAAACCACAAACAGCCAAACTGCGGCGGGACTTGGGGAACCTGTTGTCTTGCAATACTCGGAGGATAGCCAACTTCAGCTTAACATCGCACCTCAGAAAATGGGTGAGGGAGGGTTCTAAACAATTCCAAGTGTAGATGCGCCGGGAACTCTGCGCGTATACTGTACAAATCTGCTGACCGCGGCTTGAAGGGGAGGAGCGGGTAAGAGAATGACCAGTTGGTGTTTGTCAGTGTTGTTCTCAGTGTCAGCTCTGCTCTGCTCTGGGAGACAACTGCGTCGGATGTGGGGGTGTCTCGGGCATTGCTCCTTTGTGCTTTTGGATTTCCACTGGTTCGGATCTTAGATCAGACACCCTAAAATCGCTTTGATGGTGTTGTCTCTTCCGAGACATGAGTCTCTCTTTTTAGGTCCCAGATGGGCGGCCAGGGTGTCCCAGCTTTCTCCAGGTTACGAGTATGAGTGTTCTTTTGGTTTCCACACAGGGACTCAAACGTGACGTTGGACTCTGTTGGACCTTACACTGTTTTTTTGTGCTTTGTGACGCAACAAGCAAAGGAGAAACACTTTCAAATACCAGTGTGCAAACAGCGGTGTGGTGTGCGTTGTGACTTGCAAAAATGTTATGTGCCAAAGGTGGGTAAACAGCAGCGTCTAGGATGTTCTTAAATATGGTATTTAAGGGATCTAAAACATCACAAATACAGTGAAACTGAGCCATAGCAAAGGCTCAAGAGAAGTCTTACATTTGGAAAGTGAAGAGCTTTCTTGCAAGATGCACTCGCAGTCCTCAGAAACGATCTGGGTACTTCGGTAAAGTTTGGAGCTTGTTGGTCTTTCAATTGGCGGACGGAAACCCGGCATCACAGTTTGCCGCGAAGCGTTATATATATATTTATATATATTCTTGCTACTACTAGTAAGGCACTTGTTACTACTAGTATGGCACTTGTTTCTAATAGCTTCTTGTTACTAGTAGTAAGGCAAGGCTTATATATATACCTGGAGTCTCCTTTGGTACGTTAAAATGGGTGCCTGTGGAAATTTGGTACCTTATTCTGGGGGTGGTACGTTTTTTTGAAGAGGCCACTCTGAACGAGCACCTTTTTGGAAATGGTGCCAATGGTTGAAGTTTGTCCTGATTGTTTTATAATGGAGTGTTCGGGTCTGGGTTTCTGATTTTGGTTGCGTTATGCATGCATGATTGTGTAATTACCAGAGATATCTTGGCTGACAGCTCTCCCCAATCCTTGCTGACCTTTCTCTATGTCAGGCCCAGTTAATATAGTAATCATTACAATAGATTGAAGGCTCGAGGGGTGGGGGCAACACAGGACTGGAAGTTCTGGGCCGTGTGAAACTATGCACAGCGCTCAATCGCCTTCCGATCGACAAAGATCTGCAATTGAAACGAAATCCTCAGATTCAGCTCAAGAGGATGCCAAAGTCATAATATGTCATAATACAATTATCCAAGTCAAGTCGACCTATGCAAATTGCGCACCGACAGATCTTGAAGATTCAGAATTTGAGGCTCTTTATTTAGACTCACACGCCGCAAGGGTCTTCCGCTTTGCATGGCTTGCCAGTTGGTGAATGTGAAAAAGAATGAAAAAAGATATGAAAGATTATGAAAGTATTTCTTCACATTCAGCATAGCCCCTGATATACTAGTAACAAGTGCATCGCTACTAGCAACAAGGGCATTACTACTAGTAACAAGAAGCTACTAGTAACAAAGGGCATCGCTACTAGAAGCAAGAAGCTACTAGTAGCTCCTGGCAATACTACTAGTAACAAGATGAGCTTCTGAATTTGATGGACTACATTTTGGCAAGAGTCCCGGATCGCCGCGAATCGAGTACAGTATAGTACGGTATATTCGGGTACGGTATAGTCTAGTGCTCCTCCTCGCTATACTCCTGGTTCAAATCAAGGCTCAGTAAAGTCACAGGGCAGCAACTTCGAGGTATCTGACCCAGAGCTCTCTACCTGGATCGAAATGAGTCACGAAAAAAAGCTTGACCGTTACCCTCTTTTTGTTTCTCTCCATGCAACACCACTCAATCCCATTTCTGACCCCTTGGTCTTTGCTGATCTATCTGCGTCCATTCTATGGGTCACAAACGGAACAGCTTGTTTAAACAAATCAGAGAGGCTGGTTCTAATGCATCCTCTGCAACGAGCTCCCCATCGCCCTCTGAGGTGCCAGGAGTCTTAACAACCTCAGCCATGTCAGAGAAGAGAGGTGCTGAATCAAATGTCTAAACTGCTTCTGTCTAATTTCATATTGACCGGGTTGGCGTGAGAAGAAGTCTGCATTACTCACAGACTCACAAATCACAGAAAACTATATAAAGCTCCACAATACCTCCAAGTCGGTTTTTTCTGTCGATAATTGTTGGTAAAGAACTGTAAAAAATCCTTTCAGGTCTGAAACCTTCAAGTTGACTGGAAGAACGACAACAGGCTAACCCACTATCTAAATAGAAAGGGGCAATGAATTCCCATGTCTGTTCTTTTGGGTGTATCAAACCTAGAAGAATAGGAACCACAACCCTTCATGGGCACAAGGAAACCAAAAGTGAATTCACACCAATTGTACAAGAGAAGTCTTGGGTTAATCGAGAAATGAGGTGCCCACGAAAAGAGAATCAAACCTGAGGACAACCCTTGCTGTGCAAGAAGAGAACACAGTCCTGTCAGGCAATGAATTACGCATGCAGTCCAAGACTTATGAATGGCTGGATGTACGAGGAACAAAGGCACTGTTGCATTGGTCAATTCGTACCCAAGGTTTCTCAATAGATCAGATAGGCTGCTTCCGGTAGATCCTGTGCCCGCTCCACGGGGCTTTCCCCGTGAAGTTGTTTCAAAGCACTCTCCTGTGGGAGAGACTCTCGGCTGGGTTATTTAAGGAGAAGCAGATGCTTGCAAAACTGCAGCCCTCACAAACATCGACTGGAAAGTGACATTCAAACACAAACCCTCACCCCATTCAATTACAGTAGTTGGAAAAGCCTCTGTATCTGAGTGCGGAATCTCACCTGCCTCAAGATGTCCACTCATTGCAGCCTGACGCACCAGGGCTTGAAGCTCTTCAGTTGTCCATGAGCCTGGCTCAATGCAAGCACGAACATACATGAACACCAGATGCTTATGTGTCGTTTTCATCTTGCAGCATGTCCAATAAAGCCATTATAAACTTAAACATCCATAAGTTATAAGCCTCACTGAAGTCATTTGATTATCCTGTTTGCCGTGGCAAAGGACATTGCTTACCATGGCACAAACCCAAGCCCGCAATATTAAAGGCAGTTCGATAGCATCATCGTAAGCCATAACATAATTAGTGTCATGATGGCGCAAAAAGCCTCAGCCCCCATCTGTTGCTAGAAGATGCTATAGAAGCCCATAGCTGCGGATGCAGAAGCATTTTTCCGGCCTGCAGGACGAGCTCTCACTGAATATCCACGCAAGCCCCACGCACGCCGAAGCGCGAAGAGCCGGGTCCACGGTCTCATGGCGCATTGGAACCGGCGTCTCAGCCGCTTCAGACTTTGCGAGGTGTTCAACCGAGGTGTTCGTTGTGAGAAGAGAGGGTGATGTTATCTACACTACCGAAGTGAGCATGAGCTGTAGCAGCTCGTTCTAGTGTCAAATGCCAAAATAGGTTGGGGGATCCTCCATGGTGTTGGCCACGTGTGGAGACATGCTGAGGTTTGTCCAGTCATCTTCCATGTGGGCCGTCAAGCAGCGCAGCGGGATTCATTGTATTGGAAGCTGATCTTCTCAGCTATGATCCTGATTCTAAGCTCTAAAAACCAAAACAACGTTGGCAGTCCAGAATCTATTGGTACAACGGTTGTGCCCTGCAGAGTTGGCCATCACTGCAACTATAAATACACCAGTTGAAAGCAAAACCCTGTGTTGTTCTACATGATGTAACAGGTCAGATCTGAACTGGCCTTACAAAACAATACTTCTCCATATTAATCTTGAACTCTTATGCCCATGTATGACAAATGCACGGGCCTGCGATGGTACTCCCGCAAAGTAAAGCCACTGCGGTACCTCTTCACTGCCAATCAGCAGGAAAAACTGAAAGAAAGCCTCACAATTGATGAACCGCAGCACTTTAATAATCAAAAGTTGCAGTAGCTCCTCTTGTGTGACGGCTCTTGAACATCTGTCACTAATAAAGTACTAAGTACGTCATGCAATGCGGCGACTACAGGCAATGTGTACTAGACCATACAATCTTGTTGAAAGGTTGATGTACCATTGTCGTGCATGATGATGTGCTTCATGCATCCTGCTCGCATGAAGTGTGACTGGGATCTAAAGTTAGAAGCCCAACACTGTCCATTCTGTTGTTCTGTCAACATGCATGTGTGCAGCTTCCGTTTAAAGTGGTCAGATGTCGGTTGATTGCTGTGAGGTTCTTTGTTCATGCACTGACCAGCAAGGTCTGCTCATTTCCCGGACTGTTTGCACATCCTCTTTCTTCCATGAACTTGGGCACTTCAAGAAGTACACAGCACCCTTTGCAGTCCCCATGACAGAGAACGACTGAGCATCACAAGCAGCAAAGGCGCCTAAGAAAGCATCAAGCAGCTGAAAGGCCGTTGCAAGCGAGCAACACAATGGGTTGGCTTTTTGCACCACGACATCGCGATGGTTGAGAGCACGATTGTCTTCCACACTGTAGAAAGAACTTGCAGCCTTGCAAGGCGAGCATGCTAAATCACAAGGGAAAAGGATTGTTGCCTTCCTCCCGAGTATATACATGGAAGTTCTGGCGAGGGATGCGAGGAAGCCTGACGAAATGCGAGCAAGATGAACTAAGAGAACTCAACTAGGATAAAAAGAAACATATTCAAATGAAAACTGATCTGTAAAAACGACTGAAATCACCAGTAGAATCTTTGGTCAGGACTTCCTTCCTTAACACCATATGCCCATTGAAAATGAGCTCAGTGTTGGCGACTAGGGTCGTGCTAAAATCTCAAAGGGTCCTTCCTTCAGACTCTACATGGATCAACGGAACTTTGCCGTTGAAAGATCCCACTGCACACAGCAGTCCGAGTTGGTGATGTAAGGATCTCGCTTCACCTCTGGGTGTAGAGAGGGATACGAGGCACCTGTTACTCCTAGCGTGGCACCTGTTACTAGTAGCGTGGCACTTGTTACTACTAGTAAGGCACCTGTTACTACTTGCGAATCTCTGTTTGCTTCAACATGAAAGAGAAAATCTGCGTTTGTGTGTGCGTGTTCTTGTCAAAAGCGTCGACCTAAGGCCATAAATGATGACTGTCCTCAGGAAACCTTGGGTCATCCAAATGTAACCTTTCAAAACTCCTCTCTCCCTTGTGTATAAACAAGTTGCTTTGGCAGTGGTGAAGATTGATGGCACAGAAGAGCCTGTCCAACTACGGACCCAAAGGACTTTGTATCCATAGCCGTCCTCTTCCTTCCAATGCAGCCTGAGTGGAACAAGTCAGTAAGATTGGCCTTGCACCGGACACAACTTGTTTCTGCCCTTTCTGCCCCACCCGACTGGCGGCTTGAATGGGTTGTAACTTATACTGTATAACCCAAGATTTTAAACATATGTCACAAGGATAATGTCATGACGGCTGGATGTGTCCACTGTACAACGAGTACCTGGTTTCAGCAAGACATGTCTGACTTGGGAGCCTAAACCACCTCTGCAAACTCAAGAAACCAGCCGCCATTCACGTCTTAAACAAATCTGACTAGGCCAATCCTTTTCCTGCACTTGATGGCCTTCCATGCAATCTGCCGCAATGAACCTTACCTGCGAAGGTTTGATATCAAGTTTCATTTCTGCCAGTCCCATCCCACCCAACATGTAAGTTTGTTGCCTGGCTTAGAAATGGTACGCGTGCTCCGGGCTTCTCTTTAGAGACTATTCTGCATCTCAAGAGTGGACACGAGGGAAAAAGAGGCAGGCATGACCATAGTAATGTTGGATCACGATTAGTAAAGGGGACTTCTATAATGCTAATTTTCCAAAATTATTCAGACCCCCCCTGTTTGAAAAATGGTACCTCTATAATGTTTTTTTGGGGGGCCCTAAATTTTTCAATTGGAAGCCCAATTAATGAGGGTTTGAATTCCTTCTGAACCCTGTCCACCTGCACTCCCCCCTCCCTTCCCAGGCAAGCAGGCAGCAGCAAAGCAAAACACATACAAACAGACCACCAACAAGATGCTCACTAACTAATTACAACCCTAGTCCTTGGCTGAGGAAAGCCTGCTTCTTGGCCTGAGCTGCTTCCTTGTGCAGGTGGTGTCTGAGGCACTTGTAGGGGTCACAGGCCAAGCAACCAGACTGCCACCTGCACTTAGCACACCTGCCCAGTGCAACCTCTAAGGCTAAGACAGACTTAGTAGCAGACTCAGACAAAAAAATCTTCCATGTGAAGGTGATTGAGTTCTTATCCAACAGCTCCTGAGCTGCCAAGTAGGCTGCAGAGGTGACACTCTTGAGGGTCTTGAGCTTGCTCTGAACCTTGTCCAGGGTCTCTTTCACCTGAGCTTGCTGCTTGGAGAGCTTGTTTTGCTCTTGCTTTACTGCCTCAGTCAAAGCCTCAGCCTCTGAGGCTAGCTTGCCACAAGCTTTGTTGAGCCTTTCCTTCCATGCTTTCCAAGCCAAACTGAAAGCCATTCACCCCTCAAGGTTCTGAGCTCACTCTCCAAGTAGTGGAGCACATAGCAGCCACAGGCATTGGAGCCAATGGGCTGCTTGGCCACATTCTTGAGAGGTGGCAGCTCAAACTGAGGATCCAGCAGCTTCCCCATTCTCAGCTGGACAGGGTGGAAGGATGCATAGATGGGGACTAAGAGAACCTTGGTGGACTCAAGCCAGCAGCTCTGAACGCCAGCCTCTAAGGCTGCTAGCTGATAGGGGTCATCCTGATCATTCAAAAGCTTGCTGAGGATGGGATCAACACAGTTGATCCCCAACTCCTCACAGCTTGGCAATTTGCTCTTGCTCAGCATCCACCTCAGCAGAACCCAGCCCAACCACAGGTGCTGGTCTTCAACCTCAGCAACATCCTGAGGGCATGGGAGGACTGTGTGGTAGGACCATTCATCAAATTGCAGGGAGCTCTGATCCTCAGGGTTGCTGCTGAGCTGGCTCAACAAGAGCTTGGTGTCCTTTTTGCTGAGCTGGCTCCACTTGGGCCACTGGACTGGCTGGACAGCAGGCTTGCTGTCCTTGCGATCCAACCACTCAGGCATCACCTGGTATGCACCAGTGTCACTCATCAAGGTGTAGGCTCCTGAGGAAGAAGAGAAGGACATGAG
The DNA here is from genome assembly GCA_963970005.1 of Durusdinium trenchii. Lineage (NCBI taxonomy): Eukaryota > Dinophyceae > Suessiales > Symbiodiniaceae > Durusdinium > Durusdinium trenchii. The sequence goes on from CAXAMN010012225.1 coordinate 1,135,176, forward strand.
GTTGCCAACCTTGCCAAAATTGATCTTGCCAGCTGCCTTTGAGATCACCACAGCCTCAGTGTGAAGAAGGCTTTCCTCACTGGCTGGAGGGCCTTCTGCTGGGGGTGGCAGGGGTGGTGCCTCCTCAGCAGCAATCTCCTCAGCTGCAAGCAGCTCCTTGTCAGCTTTGGTCTTGAGAGCCTTCTTCTTCTCTGCCTTTGCAACAGCTGAGGGCTTGGAGTGCAGGCTTGGCTTAGTCTTCGCGCTTGCTTTCATCTTCAGTGCTGCCTTCAAGACCAGGGAAGGTTTCTGAGGAATCTTCTTCTTCTGCTGAGCTTCAGGCTTGATCTCTGCTAAGGCTTCTCTTCTGGACTGGGATTGAACCTTCTGAGCCAAAGCCTTTACCAACTTGCTCCTGTGAGCTTAGCCCTACCTGCCCTTTGCTTGGGGTGCTTCTTTGCAGATAGCTTTGCTTCTTTGTACTCCTTGGTGCCCAATCTCCTGAGGCCAGCTCGCCTCAATGCAGGACTCAGCCTCAATGACAAGGAGTTTTGGAGCTCCAGCTCCAAATCCTCAGCCAGGCATCTGTGATCTCAAGCTCTCCTTTCTCATCTTCATCTTCAGGGCGAAAATAGTCCCATGCCTGAAGGTCTGAGATGCTCTTGGCCACCTCGCTCAAATTCCAGTCAGCATCTAAGGGCACGGGCACACCTTCACTGTTGAGCCAATTGAGTCTGTCACTGAGGTACTCAGGCTTGTACCTCTAGTGCCCATCTCAAGCTCCAACTCCTGGGCCCATTTCTGAGACATCAGCTCCTCCAGCTTTCCTGTCTGAGGGTTTGGCCTGTAAACCAACAACCCATTCCTGACAGCAGCCCTTAGGACGCACTGGTCTTTGAGATTCTTGTCACTGAAGAATTCCTGGGCATGAACCACTGCTGTGACAATCTCCTTTGGGCCAACCTTCCAAACTGAGTGGGAATCTCTGGTCTGAGTTTGCCAGTCGGATCTCATCTCAGTCAGCTTGCTCTGCTTCCTGACTACAGTCTTGTCTCCAACCTGGAAGCTCTCAGTCTTCAGCCAAGTGCCACCCTCTGAGATGTTGCTGAGCCTGGCCCACTGGCCAGGCACAACCAGCAGGCCCTTGCCCACTGATCCAACAATCTCATCCTGAGAATGCACTGAATGAAGCAATTGCCTTGCTTCATAGGTGATGCGAAAGCGCTCATCACCTGACACCCCAATGAGGGTGGTGGCTGAGGCCTGAGGGAGAGGTGTTGGTTTCTGGGCTCCTTGCTGGGCTGAGCTCACCTCCTTGTCAGGGATTGCAGGCGCCACTGCGTGCTGACTGCTGCTGTCAGGTTCTGGCTGTTCCTCAGGTGTGGCAGGTTTCTGGGCTCCTTGCTGGGCTGAGCTCACCTCCTTGTCAGGGATTGCAGGTGCCACTGCACGCTGACTGCTGTTGTCAGGTTCTGGCTGTTCCTCAGGTGTGGCAGGCACCACTTGCTCAGAAGACCCTGCTGTCTCCCCAAAGCTGAGCTTCCTCACAATATTGGTGGGTGGACTTGGGTTTGAGGAAGGAAAGCTGAGCTGCCTTTTTGTTGGTGGTGTGGCTGACTCAAAGCTCTGCTTCTTTTGCAGTGGTTGCACCACCATCTCAGCAGGGTCATCTGAGTGCATAATATCCAAAATGGCTTGCCTCACTTCTGAGAAGTCTTTGATGTGCTCAGGCTTCTGGAGCTCTTCCTCAGCAAAGATAGCTTTCCTGCCAGTGGCCTTGGCCCACAGAGGAATCTGATCTGAGAAGCCTATGACAAGGTGAGGACGTAGTCCTCACAAGATGCCACTCTGTCTGAGGCCTTCAAGGTCTCAGCTGTGGCACATGGCCAACCACAAGGTCTTGTCAAACTCCTGCCAAGTCAGGAGGCACCTGGTCTTGCTCTCAGTCTCAGAAATGTTGGTCACTAATTCAGCTGAGACATACCTGGCACCCAGCCAGCCAATGAGCCTTCTGACTTGAGACTTCTTGTAGCCAGGCTGCTCCAGAAGCTTGCTTTTCCCCTGCAACCTTTCTGAGGCCTCATGCAAAAGCTCGCCCTTTTGCAAGGGAGTGAGAGCCTTGCTATGCTCAGCCTCTTCTTTGAGCTTCTCAGCTGACAGCTGGAGCCTAGCCAGATACTCAGCTGCCAGATCAGCCTTCGCGATGGTGTGCCCACAAGCCCTTTCAACTGAGAGCCATTGCCTCATCCCAGCAATGATGTCAGAGAAGGGAACCTTCCTAGCTGCTCCAAAGGACCTCTTTCTGCAAGTCTTCTCCTGCTTTCTGAGTCCTTTCAGCTTTGGTTGCTGCTTGCTGAGCTGAAACCAATGCTCTTTCTTGCTGAGCACCTCGATGAGTCCCCGGATGACCCGGGCCTGGAGCTCGGAGATAGGAGGGTCTTGTTCTCGTTCTCGAGTTTCCTGACAGGTTTTGTTTTGGCAACCCCACAATGAATTCAATGCACTGCAAACTGCAATCAACCAATCTGTACACCATCTCAACTCTGGGGAAATCAACTGCGTCAAGAGATCACGGGAGGTTGGAAGGGGAAAAGTGTCACGTCTTCGTGCATTGAGCTCGAAACCCCCCTCCCCTTCCGTGGGCTGGCTGCAGAACGACGAAACCTCCCGCAACGCGCCCAACAGGGCTTCACCCATTTCCCAAATCCTCTGTCCACACAAGTCCTTTTTCTCGACATCGGTCAATGTCAGAGGTGGCGGGGGAGGAAAAGGCATCTCACTTCCCGCGTTCGTGGTAAAGTCGTGGGGCTCCGAAAAGCCCATCCCTGCAGGCGTCGGCCTCTTGAAAATGGCGCCATCTGCAGTTATAGTTCCATCAGTCTCAATACAAGGCGTCCGGCCTCGTTCAAAAGTCTTCCACTCAGGGCCCCTCAGCCCCGTCATACTATCTGCACCTTCCATCTCCTCTGGAACACTCCTCTCAGGGCCTTCGCGCCCCGCATCCATTGCCATCACTGATCCTTCTTTGGCTTCTCCTTCCCCTTTTTCCCTTTTCCTTTTCCTTTCTCGCCCTTGTGGGTGTCTTTGCCTCCGCCTTTCGTCCACCAGCTTCCTGTCTGATGGGCCTGGGCCTCTGCCTTCTGCTCCGTTGCGGCGATCCTGAGTTCTTGCCGTGTAGAGAGCGTCGCCGTGTCGCTGGGCAACAGTTCCAGGCGGTGGGCTGAGGCCCACGGCAAGCCGCCTTATCTGTGCTTCGAGCGACTTCACCCTTTGTATCAGCGTGTCGAGCGCTGCAGGGAGCTGCCCCCGGAGTATTTGATCTCCCACTGTACATAGTGTATGTAACTCCCTCGACATCGGTCCCGATACCTTGCGGCTGAGCATCTGACGGTAATAGCGGAGGAGTGTAGGCACCCCTCCGGTTGCAGAGACTCTTGGCCGGCTTCCAGCAACATCAGCTCCTGCGTGTCCTCGATCGCAGCTGCCGACAATACACCAGGGAAACTGACCCCGACTGCCCTGATCTTGCGCGGTTCGCCGAAGATGGACTCCCCCTTGTGGGGCACTTCGCTGTCGCTGCTCTTGCTCCCGCTCTCTGAACGGCCTTTTCCCTTCTTTTGGGCATATCGTTGAGCCCTTCGCTTCACACGATTTCTCACCTTGCGAGCTGGGTCTAGCCCGCTTCTTGCGAACATGGTCTTCTGATCCACCACGACGTAGGCTTTCCCGTCGCTTGTGCTGCTCGATGAACGGCTCCTCACATCCTCCTTCTTCTTCTTCTTTTCTTTTGTCCTGTCGCGTCCTTTTGATCGGCTCCCTGGACTCCGATCTTTCTTCTTTCTTCTTCGTTCGGAGCTCCCTGAACTTCGACGTCTCTTCTTTTCTTTTTTCTTTTTCTTTTTGCCGTCCTTCTTCGGACTCCTGCCTCCCTCTCCTCCGGTGTCGCCGCGATGTCGATCTCCACCTGCCGGGCCAGGGAGCTCGTCCATCCGTCCCCGCAAACCTGCCAGCTCGTCGGTGGTCTTGTCCACGGCGCTCACTAATACGTCTCTCCAAGGGTGATCGCTCAGCTCGTGCAGGGCTCCGATGCCCCGTACCTCCTTGCAATGAATAAGACCTGGCCCTTCTGCTTCCATGCTGCAATCGGGTGTGCACAGGTGTACTTTGGCGGAGCCCCACGTCAGTAGGGACTCCAAATTCGTTCCGGTGAGCTTGACCATCACATAGCGGCCAGAAGCGTCCTTCAACTCCTCCATGATCTTTCTTGTGAACTGGCACGGGTTGCCATAGTAGCTGGCGTCCGCCCCATGGATCAGCCGGCCAATCCCCACAGGGTCCTCCTCCGCAGGGACTCTGCCCCGCTCTTCTTCCCCCGCTGCTGCTGGTCTCCTCAATGCACCTCGTCGTCGAGGTTCGTGAGCTGGACGGCGCACTACCTTCGGTGCCATCCCTTCCCGCTGTTCTTGCCGCGGCCGGAGCCGCGGTTCGAATAGTATTGCCCTCTGAGTACGTGCTTGTAGCCTTTCCACCTGGGAGCCCTGCTGCTGTCCTCCTGGTAGTAACCTGGCGAGGGTGTCCGCGGCCTTCTTGGCAAGGGTTTCCTTGCAGATGGCTTTGCTGTACGGGAGAGGCTGTACTTCCTATCTGATTCGTCGTCGTCTTTCACCTCAGGCTTTTCCTCGTCTACTGCTTCGTTCTCGTCCCCTGAAAGGGTACCTACAAATGTCTCTTCACCTGATGCGACCGGTGCGGTCTCCTCCTCTGTATGGACAGGGCTCTTGCCCCGCGACTGCTGTTCACTGCCTTTCGACTTCCTTCTCCTCGACCGGGTCCGGTCTCGTCGTGAACGACTGCGCGTCCTCCTTCGGCGTCTCTTGGCCTTCTCTTGCTCCGGCTTGGCGTCGACGACTGGCTCTTTCTCCTGGTCTTTTTCTGCTTCCGCTTCCTTCTTCACTGGCACGCTGGATGATCCGGCACCTGGATCTCTGGTACCTAAGTGGATGCCCTGAGCGAAGGGATCTGGCCCCGGTTCCCGACCTTTTCCAGGGATCGGTGCCCCGTCCTCTGCTACCAGCCCAGCTGTCCGGTCGGATTCGTACTTTTCGCAGACCCCCTCGACGACGTCCGAAACCTTGCGGAGGAAGTGGAAGAGTTGATCAGCCGAGACAGGAGGACACCTGGTGAATACCAATTTTTCAATCCTCACTGTTATATAGCAGGGATTGCAAAACCCCGAAGAGCCCACAGGACGCTGCAAACGTGAGTTGCAGTCGCGACAAGCGGCCATCAACCCCCCACTGCAGCCGAAACACTACGGAACAGAAGTAAACCGGTGGACTACTCTTTAATCCCGGGGGCGGGAGACCATATATGCCTTGTTACTTTGTAAGCAGTGGAGTTGAAATGTCAATGACTGATGAAACTTTCGACTTTATTTGGAACAGTTTTGGAAACAAAGAACTGACTGACAGCGAAACGTCTTCTTTATCTGAAGAAGGTGACAAAAGAGGTTCATTTGTTGATAATGCTAAAAATGCTGAATGGAGAAAGCAGGACGACGATACTACAACAGAAAACCAAACGACGAAACGTATTTCCAAAGATATAACCAAGAGAAAACGAAGCAACCTTGCGTATGCAAGATATGCGGTTCTGCCCTGAGCTGTAAATCAAACTTGGCAAAGCACAAGAAAACCAAAAAGTGCCAGAGGTTTTCGGTTTGAGTTCACTATGATTTTATGATGCGTCAAAATATCATAAAATTATAATCTAAGTATTTTTAATGACAAGATTGGAAAAAGAAAAGGTATTGGAAAGAATATATTACGACGTGGAGGACGGCTTCGGTTCGGTGAGGGACTTGTATGAAAAGGCTAGGAAAGTCGATGTGGGCATAACTTTGGATATGGTATCTGCATGGATGAGGGCGCAACCCAACAAGCAAACAAGAAACTACAAGAACTACAATTCTTACGCTGCTCCCTTTCCCAAGTATGAATTCCAAATTGACTTGATGGATGTTACCAGTCTGTTGCGGGACGTAGGTTCTGAAATCAAAAGTCAGCTAAGATATGGTGTAGTTTGCATAGATATATTCAGCAAAAAATGTCACATAGTCCCTATCGAGAATAAAGACGGTGATGACGTTTATAAAGCAGTCATGGAGTGTTTTAAGGTATTAGGTCAGCCTTTGCCGATTTACAGCGACGATGAAGGAGCGTTGAACAGCAAGAAGCTGCAAACCTTTTTTAAGGAAGAAGGTATGACGCACGTAATAACAAAGACGCACGCGAATCAGGCAGAAAGGATGATACGCACCGTTAAAAAAATGATTGGGGACAGATTGAGGCATTACAAAACCAAAACATGGGTGGAAGTGCTAAAGCCCTCGTTGAATAGATACAACAACCAAGTCCATAGTAGCACCAAAACAACACCAAATAATGCGCACAACCTTGATAACGTAATTCAGGTCAGAACAAATCTGATACTGAAAGAAAAGCACAACCGAAAATATCCAAACATAAGTGAAGGAGATTATGTTAAGATATTTGATAAAGGAAAGGGCAACTATGTATCAAGAAAAGAAACGAGAAGTCAGTGGAGTGAAAGGAAATACAAAGTGATATTAGTTGGTCGTGATATGATGAATAATAGATACTACAAAGTAGATGGAATGAGTAAAAAATATAATAGGCATGAATTGCTTTTGGTTGATTAGTAGTTGTTCTTCTTTCTTCTGTTTTCGCCTTTTTTTTCGTTTTTGCATTTATATATTTTATTTTTATCTCTTTTGTATCTTTCTCTTTGTGTTTGTCTCATTGCTGCTTTGTTTTCTTCTCTATACGTTAAATTCTTTGCATTTTCTTTTTTTGTTTTTCTAGTGTTCTCGTATTTTGTTTTTTGTTCTCATGATGCTGCTATTTTGTTCTCATGATGCTGTTTGTTATTTTCTGTGTTTTTTTCAGTATTCTCTATGCTTTGTTTTTTAACTGTTGAAGGTGATGCTCTCCTGTGCCGCCGCAATCTTCCATTCAAGTCCGACCAGCAATACATCTGTTGAGACCGTTCTTATCATGTTCAATATGTCCACCTTCTTTCTTTCGAGTTGCTTTTTGTTTTGGCATGGGTATTCTTCAATAAGATTTTTTTTACAATTTTCAACACAAAACTCATCAAACGATTTCATAGGGTAAAACTAGTGTTTTTGGGGATTTGTATTGTGTATGTAGATAAGATTTACAATATCTTCAAGAGTCTTGCCATTCTTTGACTTAGTTTGTCAACGTTGTTGAAACGATGTGGCAATTACTTCAGCCAACATCAACTATTTTATAAATTTGTCCGCTTTCATCTCTGTTCACATCTATTTATATACAGTAGGCGTTATGTAGATATTTGATGGCATAATGTCCATAAGGCAAACTCTCAAAATCATTAAACCAGTATCGTTTATTATCATAATTACTTAAAGCATATTTGGTCTGATTGATGCTGTATATCTGATGGTTCTTACTTCTGATGGTGTTAAAACTAACTTCTTCTTTGCAATTTCTATTCAATGTCTCTTCATAGGTGTTGTAACTCAACTGATTGCTCACTTTATGCTTTACTACTCCTTTACTCTTTTTATGTTCTTTATCATCACCATATACTTTATAGCAATATGCCTTTGGTTTCAATCCTATAAAGTGAGTAATTATTTTACCGTTCATTTCATCCTTGAATTTCCCTAATACCTTCTTGTTTGTTTTATCATAGTTTGGATGCTCTGGTGGATAATCGCTAAAGTCCATGTAATCATTAATATCCTTCAAGTCTTCATATAAGTCATCAGTCTCAACTTTGATTACATAACTATCAGTATCAGTATACACCAGTTTAATATCGTCATTATATTTAGGTTTCAAGACATCATAATAAAAAGAATACATATGAATTTTTGAATAATCCAAGATTGTCATACCCATGTAAATAGGTTTGTTTAGTTCTACTGTGTGTTTATCTTTTTCAACAATTACAAGGTCTTCATTTATGATATACCTGTGCTTGAATAGCGGTTTATTTACCAGTTTTTGGAAGCGTTCAGGTGTATTAACTATCTCATAATCACCATGCTTTCTTACATTTTCCATGGTCTTGCCGTATACGCTGTTATTCATTAACTTGAACAAATCTTTTTCAAAATCATTCTTGGCATTCTTTCTCTTTTCGGTGTTGAATTCAATGAATGGTTTTAAGAAGTTTGCTTGTTTAAACCTTATTGCCCTATGGACTTTTCTAAGACTTAATCCATGCTGTAAATAAAACTTCAATGCTGATATATGTAAAACATACTTCTTTTTATCCATAACATTTAATACTAACTTATTTGTCTTTTCATCACTGGCATCTTTTCCATAATAGTATTTATGTATATCCTTTTGGACTTGTGAAAGCATATTCTCACTGATACTCATGATTTCAGGTGCTAATGGATAGTCTTTATGTAAATCATGAAGTTCCTTTGGATAATCTAAATCAACTTCTAATATGTATCCTATGTCATCATCATCACTATATTTCATTACCCTTTTTTCATCCATTCTGCCGTAATACCATTTAAAATCATCATAGGGCAGTTTCTTACACATTGCTAATCCATAAAGGTTGTTAGCATCTAAATAACTTATGTATGATGATGGTTTAGATTTATCATAATCTTCATTCATGTATTTATTGTTTGCTTCTACTTTCTTGAAGGAGCACTGCGTCATTCCTCCCCTTAATCCATGTTCAATCATCTCATACATTTCTTTTATGTGGATTTGTTGAAGTCTAACTCCGGTTAGTGAATAATTAGGTAAAGTCAGATAATATGCTGGGTCTAATCCATAATAGTTCAAACACATATCTCTAAAATGTTCAAAAACATCCGTCAGTAAATATACATCAGTCATCAAATACAAATCATGATATTCACCAAGATTTTTTATGTTAAAATGTTTCCATACAATATTTGCTCTGGCGTAGTCTTTGTCAGTGATGTTTTCTTCATACAAATGACTGTAAAAGTCTTCTTTCTTTGGCAGTTTTGTTTCATCAAATTTATCCCACGAATTCATATAGTCATAGGGATATACACCCTTATCAGTCAGTAAGTTCAAATCAGTTTTAGATTTGATATATGGGTTGGTACTTGTATATCTGAAACGAGTTTCCCAGTCTTTAATCTTTTCAACTCATTCATATTTGTTTAGTCTAACTAACTTATCCAATGATGCCGTTAAGAAAGCAAAACTGTCTTTAAACTGACAAGCGCAAATTTTATGAACTTTTCGCTATTTTGTGCTATTACATCTATTCTTTTGTTTTGGTTCAGTTCTATGTTTAGTTCATTTGCTTTTGCAATGATTAAGTGTGCGTCATAGTTTTTAAGATTATGGAAGAAGATAGGGATTTTAAAATATCTAAATGAATAATCCAGATTACATTTTACATGCGCTGCGCCTCTGTATTTGCCTGTGAAGTGGCAGTGGTCTCTAACTTTTTCATCATCAGGTTCAAATTTCTTACCACAAATGGAGCAATTAGATGCTAATCTAAACTCTAATGTTTGTTCGTTTGTTAAGTCATCCATTGGTTTAATCATATTCATTTTTTCAAATATATCTTTCTTAATTTCAGTCAGTTTTTCTACAAACTGTTTCATACAATCCTCACCTCTGTATAAGTATGGTTGGCATGTATGATCAATCCTGCTTACTACATTCAACATATAACCGCACGGTTTATGTTCCTGATATGTGCCTTTTATGCCAGTATTAGAGTTAGTGGTTAGACATTCAAACTCACCATAGATTACAAAAGGACAAGGCAATTTAGTATTATGCTTTTCAAATTCTATATAAGTGTCTTTATTGGGCATCTTTGTTTGTTGTCCTTCTGATGCCATACATCCTTTTTCAAGATGGTTCTTGTATGCCTTTTCTGATTGAAACGGATTTAAGCAATGGTGGCAGTAAAATGTTTTATTAGTGTTGCTACTGCTCTGACAGTTTAATAATCTAGATTTATTTTTTACTAATACATAATGATAGTGATTATCTTCATCATAGACTTTTAACAAATCTATTTCATATTTAGCATTTCTATTTTTAGTTCCTCTATGTAATATGATTTTATTATCATTTAAGCAGTCATCAGGTTCAAAAACATTTATTGAAACTAATTTGTTGTTTTCTTCAAATCTGTCTATGTCCCTATTACCAGATGGAAAATTTACACCATCCCAGTTCAAAATATCATCTTTCAATTTGTTATAGTGAAACATTTCCTCTGGGTGATGTTTGCTTATTTTGTCATAGACTACGGATTGAATGCAATATTTGAAGCATTTTTGGTCTTTGTTCTTGATGTTGATACATGCCTTCTTTAACTTAATCCATTCTGGTAATTCTATGTATCTCCCTGCTCTTGTTGGGTCATATTTGTCATAATGAATGGTTATTGACAAAACTTTTTTGAAGCGTAAATTAGATGCTGATGCTTCTAAATTTTGTATCTGTAATAAGATTTGTTTAACACTATCTTCTAATGCCTGTGTCAGTTCATCTTCGTTACTAATATTGAAGCGTGTTGATGGTGAAGCATATACAAGTTCCTGACTGCCAATTCATTACCTCCATCATCATATTCAGGTTTTTCGAATAATCCTTCCGTTCGTATGTTAAGTTTCATGCTTCTATTCTTTCTTAAATACTCTAATAGTCTTGGTTTTTGGTGAGCAATCATTTCTAAACCTCTTTCTCCTTCAAAGTGTTTGTTTTCTAAAACGGTTGAATTAGCATATCTTCTAAATGCTGACTGAATATCTCTGACCTTAAATTTGTTTTGTATTGCGTGTTTGGTTAGCAAGTTTCTGACTTTTCCTTCACTAAACGCATCCTTTGCCTTGTTTAAAGCATAACTTCTGTATTCATTAGTTTTCTTCACTGATAATAATTTCTTTGTTAAAACATTAGATATGGGTTTGTCTTTGTTGAACTGTTGTATCTAAATTTCTTGTTGTCTATTACTATTGTTTTCAATTCTTTTCTTCCTCTTTTCTGTATTTCTGCGTTATTAGTTTTCAAAAGATAGTCTATAACTTTTTTCATCATATAATAGTATATATTTTATTTAGTAAATTTATCTTTAAGTAGTTTTTAATGAATGATATATTTTAATCTTTGAATATATACTTAAAATTTTTAAAAATGGTTATTTAATTAAGTATATTAGTAGGATGGATTGTGTGAAGGATTTGCCCGTTGATGTGTCGAGTGAAATTGCTTCTTATAAAATTGGAGACCCTAAATACTTGAAAATCAAATATAACCATATTGAGGCCTTAAAGAGAATACAAAACAAATATAAGATTTCAAGACACGGTCCTAAAATAACAAGACATGTGAAATCAAGAAAAAGATATACATAATTGAATACTGTATTATGAACTGTATTATGAGAGAGGGAGTGCCATTTAGTTTGACAAGTATAAAAGACATAATAACAGAAGAACAAGAAGAATTATTATCTTTAATTTTTGAAGAAGTAGAAGATGATTTAAACTATAGTTATTAAACTTGATGATGAAGTTCAATTAACGGCAAAACTCCCAGAAAAAGAATATGAAGAAAATGAATTTAGTTGTAGAGAGATTTATTTTATGAATGACTTTGATGAATATTTAGATGAAGATAATATAGAGACAATGTTAGAGAAAGCAGTTGAAGAAATACAGACCGACATAGAAGAATACCAAGATAAAGATAGTATAATAGGAATACAGGCATTTCATTTTAAATTAGTAATTATTGAAGACATTTACTCATCATAATTCTAATAATATTATTTATTAGATTTATGGATTGTTAAGACGGGATTATTAAAGACTAAGGAATTTTCTTTATTGTTGTTCTTTGTTTTGGTTTGTATTTTGTTCTTTGCTTTGTCTGTTTCTTTGTTTGTTGGCTTGTTGTTTGGTTTTGGGTATTGGGTGTTGTAATTTTCTATGAATAAAAAGATAAATCTGAACTACATATTTAAGAAAATGACTGTTTTAATATTTATGGAAGATAAAACCTGTAAAACTTGTGAAAGAACTATGGACATTAATAATTTAATGAAGGATAAAAAACTTGTAAAATGTGCTTATCAGATCAAAGAACCAGTTATAACAAACATAAACATAGACGAAATGAGGTTCAAAGAAAAAGATATGAAGAAGATGAGGAATATAGAAAAACGAAGCAGGACTACAATAAAACATTTCAATCTAAAATTGTTAGTTGTTCTGTTTGTAATTGTTCAATGACCCAAGCAAATTACTATAAACATAAGAAAACAGAGAAGCATCAAAGAAATTTAGAACAGCTCAGTAGTTAGGATTTTGTAAAAATGATTGAGGTAATGATGTATTGTCTGTTATGATTTTCAAAAAATGAAAGAGGTATAATATGGTTAGTAGTGATGATTTTGAAAAATGAAAGAGGTAATCTATGATTAGTAGTGATGATTTTGAAAAAATGAAAGAGGTAAGAATGTTTTGATATTGTTGAGAGAAAATGAAGCCATCAACAATATTTAAACTGACTTTTTTGACTGTTATGCTTTTTTATGCATAATTGTTGAGTCGTTATACTGCTATGATATGAAATGTAAAATATTCTCAGGATCAATTTTTTATACATGTTTTTTTGGGGGGCCCCCCTTTACTAATCAGGATCCTACATTATATTCAATTACCGTTGTTCTCTATGAGCCTATGAGCATACATACACGGTGTCCGGCCATACACCCAGGAAAAAAATATGAGAGAACACGGTCAGATCACGCAATGCAAATGAAAACCAAAACTTACAGGAGTGGATTGAAAGTAGTCTGCACGAAGTAGACAAGAAGAGAGCTTGCAGCATACAACCCCATAGTTTTGGAAACCCGCACTGGTCCTGACAGAAGTGGTCGGCGCGTCTTCAAATCACGACATGCCAGGTCTGTGAGTCGCTCCCTCCACACTTCGCCCAGCTCCACAGCAACCCGCATCACCGAGCGAATGCCATTGGGTGTAAAGGTCACCCCCAGGCGTGCAGGTGCCCCATCACAAACTCGTCTGGCTGTGTCTCTGGGAGATATCCCTTCTCAGATGAACTCATCTTTTTGTTGCTTGAGTGGCTGTGAGTAGAAAAATGCTTGCAGACGTGTTTGCAACTGTGAATGGTGAGCTGTAGCTGAAGTTGCTGAAGCCCATTCCCCGCATGCCTACAAGACTATGCTGGCAAATCCAAAGTCATTAATGCCCACCCCTTATACAACTGCTGCTATCCAAGAAGCGGAACGTGCTGGTGTCCCACGCCTCCTACTGCATCGGACAATGAATAGTGGCGACTACATGTCAGCTTTTGTACTTCTTGTCATTCTGTTCATCGGTTGACAAGGGTCTTTCTTGGTCCGGGGCTAAAGCAAGAGCAGCTCACAAATTCAGGAGCGCTTTTATAAGAAACAATAACGTGCTACACAAATGAGACGTTTAGGTCGCTGGTTGTAGGGCCATCAGTCCCTTTAGATCTAAAGAAGGATTCGGCAAGGAAAGGTCAGGCCCCCTTTAAGCGAGCTGTTCTACACCATTATACTACCTATGTACCTTCTTTGTCTGCCAAATGCTAGACTCCTTCAGTCTCTCCTTGGTGTTGATTTGTTTGTCTCGACGTTTAAAACAAAGGACAACCGTTTGAAGCGAAGCTGTCTGTAGTTTTGAACACATGTAGCGTTTCTCTGAAATACAGTACTATTTTGTTGATGCTTGTGGTTTTTTGGAGAAATGATTACAAATCTGTATCAACTTCATGCTTCAAGCAGATCTGATCCGCGATCATCCGGACGCTTTCACACAGACTGCATGCCCAACACCAAGAAAAGTCAACCGTGGCACTATCCACAAGAATTGTGAAAGTAGGAAAGTCTCAACCAGTTTCAACCTATCGAGTATCACGTGGGAGTTGTCCATGTCTCATCAGCTTCTGCTTCAAATATAGAGGGTGTTCAGGGGAGTCTCACATCTCAAGCACTAGGTCACTAGGCTCCCGCACCACCACGTCAGGCGCATCTGCTAGAGGCGCCAAGGATGCATATCTGGAGAGCTTTGCTGGTGCACCTGCAGAGGGCATGACCTTTTGTTCAAGAGGCTTAAATCACAACATTTAGACTTCGGGTCCGTGACTTCGGTTGATAACCCTCAGACGGTCAGACGTGCCTTTTATGGCTCGCTGCCACTTGCACCGCAAGTCCTCCGCACTGAGAGAGCACTCTCCAGCTATCTCATATCCATGAGCGCGCCAACCCATGGCGCCGGGCAGGAAGTGTGCCTCCAAAGCTGTGAACCTTATAGAATTGATCTAGGATTCCAAGCTGGCTTTTTGGTAGAGAACCTACCCGTGACATTGAAATCACAGCAAGCCTTCCAGAGAGTTGATTTGACACAATCTCATGGTACGGCTAAGTTGCAGTGCAAGTATAAATCGCAAACTTAATATGGCTGCACTTCTCGGGATTGGGAAAGAAGTTCTCGAATATGCCTATGTATCTCAAGCAAGTCCCTGAAGCAGCTGCTGTGACTCACTCAAACTAGGCAGCAGTCAAAATGTGAAACAATTCAGATTGCATGGGGCAGTATTATTGTTTGAGGGCATTCTATGTGTACATGTATATACATATCTACAGACTCTACGCTGAATCTACACTTTTAGGATGAGATCCGGAAGGTGCAATGTCGTCAGAGAAGCAAACTCAAGACCGGCGGATGTTTTCAGAATGGCAGACCCGATGCATGAGCCCAAGCATGCTTTTCACTTGCTTTCACCGGGCCATCGCTATTAGAATGGAGGCCATCGCTTCTAGGTTGGAGCTCATGACGAAATCAGTGACAGGAGCGCCCCCCGTTACAGGCAGGGTCCAGGCTACCGGACTGATGCTATCACCTTCTGGCGCATTGAAAATGGCCTTTGACCTCGCAACATAGGAATCCCAGAAATCCAGGAATCCCAGGAACAAAGGATATACAAGTGCAGTCACTGGGCAGGGTCTTCCGATCAAGGCCGTTTGCAGACTGTTTGTGGAGACTCACCCCCATCTTGCGGAGACTTCATAGCGATTATATATGGTGATTGCAAAAGGCTTCTGTCCACATCTCCTACCAGCGCCTTCGGTGACCAAGACATTGGCCATCCTGAGCCCCTCACTGGCTTGGACAGATTCGCCCGTGCAAGCGGACCTCCAAAACCACCCAAAGACTACTCTCAATGTGTGTGTGTGTGTTTTTGCATGTAAGAACAATCTCACAATGTCTATTCCACTCCAAAGGTGAAGCGCTGAAGCATGAAACAGCCGCTACTTGCTTTGCACGGGTGCATAGCTGCATTGCAAAGTCTGGTCTGGTGAATTTCAGGATGTCACACAATTTTATGTTTCCGTGGGATCTCCATAAACTGTTGGATTGACTTGGCCGCGGTTGTTTCATATATGAGAGGATGAAATGGCACCAACACCATTCAAAATATTCCAACCTTTCGGTGCTGGGCCCTGCCGCAAGCTCTGGGTCCCGATGGATTTGGCAAGCTCGTGTGACTGTTGGTAGCTGGTCAGCAGTGTAAAGAACTGTGAAGTGGGGTCCTATTTTAGACATCAACCACTTAGGCAGGATTTCATTCAAGTTGAACTTGAGGATACTTCACACCTTGCCTGTTCCTCCATTGTGGACACTCTGCATTGTCATTGAAAGGTGCAAAAATGATAATGTCACCATCAACCTAAACACTTTCAGCAGACCCAAGGACCTGAGGCTAACCGCACACAAATGGAGATGGTTCGGAAGGATGCTTGGAAGTCAGTTCGGAGGGTCCCTTTTTGTTGGTGCAGCTGATGCATCTCCATGGCCAATCTCCGCTGGTGTGCGGTCACATACTCCTGACGCCAGGCAAGAAAGGATGGGTAACTCGCACGAATAAAACTTCCTTTGGTTTGCTGAGCGAGACGAATTTTGAAATAACATGTCTCCCTGATCATATTGCTCAGAACGCACCGCCACGGACTTTCATGTTGCTCCTTCAACTGCACGTCCACTTCTGGGCTTCGAGGAAAGGTTGCCAACCTGGGCCATTAGATCGCATGTGGCCAAATGCGACCATTCATGGCTGGCATGGCTTTGAGGAAAGGCTACCTCTTCCCTTCTGGCAGGATCTTCAGACTGACTGACTCAGGCCCCTGACCCATGTCAAAGTTTATCAATTATAATCTGACTGCTGTGTGCAAGCGATGAAGTTTGAACAAAGTTCAATCCGAAATTAATAGATGCCATGATGGAAAACATATTATGTTTGCAAAATACGGTATCTAGCTGCATGATGAATAGTGTAATGGGTCGCCTTGGGTGCCAAGAAGTTGTAATGCTACCGATAGGTGGCATGTCACACAGAATTGTGTTTTCCGTTTTCCCTTTTGTTGGTTTAGTATTGTTCCTCTCCTCTTCTTCTTCTTCTTCTTCCTCTTCTTCGTCAACAGTGCCAAAAAGAATTGTTTTGGTCTTGAGACTTCCTTGCTCCTAGTAGCGATGCCAGGAGCCCCTAGTAGCGTCCTTGTTCCTAGTAGTAAGGCCAGGAGCCCCGAGTAGCGTCCGATCGTAGTGCCAGGAGGGTCTCGCACCTTGAGGGCCGACCAATGATTTTACGACGAGGGTCGCTGGCAGCCCCGCAGCCATCAGTGCTGCACGCCAGGCAAAGCTGCCTGAGGCCTTTTCAACGAAAAACATGGTTTTTGCGCAGAACGGTTGGCTTTGCTTGAGTCCTTTGAGGGCAACGAGTTTCCTGAACGAGTTTCCCTGAAATCCAAGTCTTCCACAAACTCTAAAACTTTCACAAACGAACAGCTAGAAGTGCAGTCCAACTAGAAAGCTGCGGAGCGGAGAGTTTCCAAATAGATAAGGAAAGAGAGGTAGAGGAGCCACTAGGAGCAAAAGGGCATCGCTACTAGGAACAAGGACGCTACTAGGGGTTAATTTTCAAAGCTCCGAGATCGGCCTCCAAGGCCAAGCCGTGAAGCGCTTCCTGGCCTCCGCGATGGAAGCCTGTAAGCAACAAAAGTGTTTCCGCGTAAAGAATGTGTTTTCGCAATAATTTCTTGAATTGGCAACCCCAACTCATTTAGATGGGTCCACCACAGGCAACGTAGTTGTGTTAGTGAATCTTACTCTTCACCAAACCAACATAATAGTGTTTTTGTCAACGTCCTTCGCACATCAACCCAAGTTCACTCAAAATATTAGAAAATTCTGGAAGATAATCACCATCCCTCACAAAATTCTCACATAGGTTATGCCTGTTTAAAACTCTGGGCCTGGTCGAGCATGTACCCAAACCCCACGCTCCAGCTCGATCTTCAGCTGCTCTGTGGCCCATGCAGCGCATCCCTCCGCAGTGCTACCGTTCGACATGCGGCCGACACTTTTAGACTTTAGACATCTTGTCGCTTGACGCACTTGGGAAAATGCGTACGTACGGTCTGAAAGCCACTTGCCCTGAAGAAGCCTAAGTGAACAAATTGTCTGAGCAAAACAGGTAGTGTGTAAACAGGTCTGAACATCTCAAGGTCTCAAAGTTCCAGGGGACAGGTGCAGTTCACAAAGTCCAAAAGTCTAGATGTAGAATTATTGTATATAATATACTATGCTGTGCTTCAAGCTTCACGTGGTTTCTTGCCTTTTTCATGTGCCTATCTGATGACTGTGGAGAATAGAGGTCAGAACAAAATGGGCCCTGATGAAAAACAGTTGGACAAATTGGGGTCATGGTGCTGCTGTTTGTCCGAGACTGAACACCAGCTCAAAATGAATGAACACGGCACTCCTTAAAGAAGCGCAACGGAGTCTGCAATTGTCCCAGGTCTCCACCAGAGCAAAGGCCCAGGCGAAGCCTGTCAAAATGTTATCTGCATGGAATCCCATGACATCTCAATGGTATTAGTGAAATGGAATGAGATGTCGATAGATGTCAACAGTGAAGTAGAAAAGGCCTTCTTGGATGTTGATCGGCACACACAAGAGTGGAACAACTGCCATACAACACGATTGGTTTATATACATATATAATTTGCTGGACATCTAGGAACCTGCTCGATCATGAATCCCTGCATCTTGTAGTTTCAAGTGATGCTACCTCCTGACTCTTAATGGCCTACCTGCCCCCCAAAAAGACCAGTCGATATAGAAATTGACGAAACTCCCCAATCCCCGTGTGCACAAAATGCAGCTTCGATGCGGAGTGGTCCCAAGTGCGTCCCCTTGACCTTGGAGCACTGATTTGCGTGTCTGATGCGCATTTCACGTGTAGAGTTCCAGGAAGTGAATGAAAGTACTCCTAAACATGTGATGAGTTGCTGTGGTCCGCACCAAGTGAGATGGTACTCTACAGCGCCTACAGAGTCTCAAGTGATATCAAGCTGCAGTTCAGGGCGCTGGAATTGGCAACGCAAGGCCTGAAATGTGCGTATAAATGTGCACAGCATGAAGATGCACGGCCTTGAATGTTTGTTGTTTGTTTGAGTAGGTTGGAGGTCATTGCTATTTGGTTGGAGGCCATCGCTAGTAGGTTGGAGGCCATCGCTCTTAGGTTGAATACAATTGCATTTCAGGCATTGGCTCCCTTGGCTCCCTCAGACCCAAATTGGAGTCTCACACGTTTGAACACTGATTGAACAATTCAAGGATTGCGCTATGACTACTGTATACGTTTTGCTATAAAACTTGGTATACCTAGATCCATAGACAGGTTTTCCATGCTCAGGGGATGCACCCTTAATATTGAGCGATGCAAGAACAGCTGGAAGAAAGAGGTTCTCAATCATTCACGCTGACTAACCGAGCAACCTCATTACATATTGTTTGTTGGCTTATACACATTTGAAAACACAATCATGTTGGTTGCTTATATTTTCCCATGGGTTCAAGCTTGATAAATTAAGTAGCACGTAGCCTGAATTCATGATTTGCTGTGAGCGGAATGGTGGGACAGGATGAGAAGGGGTCAGTGAAACATCCTGAAACAAATTATTATTCAAAAACATCCAGTGTTCAATAGTGTTCATCAAAACCTCGTGTTTTGTACTGACCCCTTTTAAATAACGGTTCTTGTTGCTTATTGTTTAATTCCTTTGGGATGCTTTGGAAGGTAGTTCGATGGTCTACATGACAATGAAAATACGATGAATGCTTTGGGTCGGACAGAGATCAGGTTCCTTCCACACTAGCGACCGCATCAAACAGCGTCAGGCTAGTAGGTGCCAAGCAACAGTGTAGGTACGCAAGGTCAGGTTGCCAAACAGCGTCGCCTTTCGTTACGGGTCCACCCCGGCCGCAAGCAGCGATTTATTTATCTGTATCTGTCTCGGTTCTCTGCGTTGGCACGGACATGGACTTGTTGGGCCACTGGAAGACAACAACTGACCGTTCTTGTTGGGGCAGGAAAGAATACATCTAGAAGTAGCATCAAGTAGCCATCTTCTCCTACCTTTAAGAGTCATAAGGCATATGTGCTAATCTTTGGTCCTGGCAGCCGCTCCAAGCTCCCTGCCTCGAAAAATGGGTTGGTTCGGTAGCCGTGCTCCCCTGGCAACAAGAAGCAAGAAACCCAGTGCCTTGTTCGGGCCTGCCCAATGGGTACAAGAATTTCATAGAGCGTAAAAAAATAATATATATATATATATATGTACATCAGGTTGCTGTAAACACAAAGCAGTTGAGTTCAGGATCATTGCCGGAACTTACGCCGGGAATGATTTGTCTTGATGCAAGCCAGCTACAAGGGATTAAAAGAGCACTCCACCGCATTCCTGTTTCTGCCTGGCTGAAGGCTGGTCGGCCAGGGTCTCCTCCGAGGCCTTGCACGAATCACAGATCAATGTTCAGTTCTAAAGCAGATTGACAAATTCGTTAGGAGCTCCACGAAAACGTCCTCGGTACTAGAAACCTGCTAGGTCCTCTCGATTGGTATCGAGGCCCACACGCTTGATGCTATATGATGCTATGCTGTTAGTCCATCTCATCCTGCTACTTAGAGCCAAGATGGCTCAGGTTCCTCTCACACTATCACCCCAAGCTAGCAGTAAGGTCTTCTTGCTATTCCATCGAATCGTGCAAATAGTTCATGTTTCTCTGGGTTCGGTGTGCAAGGCCTGTGAAAGTTGAATCGTAAATATGTATAAATATGTAGTGTTCCAGCGACCCGGCAGGGAACATGCTGCTAATGTTGATGGGAGGAAGCCTGCGCCTCTTTAGACACCCTATGAGGTACTGTGGACATTGTCCGTCGACAGTATGGATATCTGCGCCTCTTTTAACATCGCAGCCTGCTCAGGCCCGTGTCATTCGTGTCTTTGACATTGGCAGCCCTGAAGCCGCGGGCGCGACTTCCGAATTCTTGCAAGGTCAGGTCGTCAGGTCCCGACAGTCGCTCAGTAGGCTTGGTGCTCCCAAGGCTCTGCGTAGTGCAGTGAAGTACTCAAGCCGATGTCGGCGCTCACACCGAAGAGCACGAACAAACTTTCGGGATCTTGCAGCTCACGCTGCATGATGGCATAGCAGGGTGTTCCACAAAAATCACCGAGCTCGTTCTCATTGAGGGGCACATTGCACCACCTGCAAATGCGGTTCATGACAAGGGTGAGCTCAACAACACCTCGGCTATTTCGGTAATTGCTGACCTTGTCAAACATGTCAGGCTCGTTGGAATCGTAGACCAGCTTCATTTCGTGAAACTTCCGAACCAACTGCGCACTCAGCCTCTGCTTCACATCACCAATCATGGCAAACTTGTCCATAAAGAACTGGAAGCTTTGTCCGTTCATGGCATGGACCCTGACTTCAAAGGTATATGGTAGTGAGTGCCTCTCCTCATATGCCATCGGAGAAGCTGCTACTTCTATGACTTGGGCCCAATTTTGCCTACAAAGAGCCGCTATCTGTTGTGAAACTGAACGCTTTCAGCTGCTACATAACACGCTTCATGTGATGTGAAATCGCAGTCTTCAAGTTCGTTTAAACAAGAACTGCAGTCTGGGTAAAGGAATATTTCTAGCATTTGCTGTTGACATCAGTTGGCAGGTATGTACATCTGAACTTGTGTGTGCGCTTCTGCGTGCTTGGGTTTGGCACAGTACTGGCCCCAGGCGCCTTGTTGAGCACCAAGGCCTGGATCAACTTGGCTTCCTGCCGCGATGGAGCGGTCCCGAGTTTCATGGGGGTCGTCTTTCGGTGGTCGTCCGGTCCTCTTGCAATCGTACTCTTGTGAAAGTTTGGTCATCGGATCTATTTATATACATGTTTTTACATCTGTATTCCGATGTCGTTTGATGTCCATTGGTTTCGGCCTTCGGTCTCCGGTCCTTCGGTCTCCAGCCACGTGAGCTTTTTTGCAGCAACTAGTTCCATGAGAGGAGATCAATGTCAAAACTAAATTCCATAGGTCCGTTGGAACCTATCTTTGTCCACTCCTGACTTGGAAGCCTGTATGCCCTCCGACATTCCAGCAAACCAGTGCAGCTGACCTGGTTGACTTTCACCACCAAGAGCACTCCCTGGTCAAACCTCAAGCGTTCAGGACTTGGTCAATCTGAGGATTTGCAAGCTGACTGTAGGGCCTTGCCACCATGCTTCTTGGAATTCCAAGTGTAGGTTCCTCATCTCAACAGCTCACCACGGTACTTGCACTTTGGGAAATCCCCGCTATCACCCACAACCATCGGGATATTTAGGCAGTGAAATGAGTAATTGTTGGACCAGCGACCGTCTTTTGGGCGCAATTAACAAGCAGAAATTGGCGGCAAGGTTCCTCAATTTTGCTCCAAGAAATGTGCCCTTTGGATCCCTGGCAACTTCGCTGCCACAAGAAGCCCCAAGCAGGGGTCGTTGCGCTTGTTGACTATACACTTCTGACTTGTTGGGATGCTTTCTGACTCTGTCAATGACCCACAAAGAACAAGTCATTCCCTCATTCCCTCCTAGCTGCTATCCTGCACTTCTCTATCACCTGATTGTAGGCGGTATGCACGATGCTTCTTCTGTCTAGTCTGGAGTTGCTGCCCTAATTTCCCAAAAACTCTGCTAGAGAAACAATCAAAAACCCATGCTCATGCTTTCTTGGAGGTTAATGCCTTGCCTAACTTTCTTGGGCCGCCCGCACGCGTCCTGGAAGAGCCCCGACAAAGGATGCGTGATGAGCAAATCACCAACCTAGTGGCAAATCACCGACGCTTAGGACATGCAATGTCAATCGACGCGACAGAAACCTTGATTTGTTTGGGTCATTTGGGTCATCCTTTTAGTTTTTTGTAATTTATCCACAATTCATTGATTGGAAGGGACCGTTTTTGCCTGGGCCTGGCTACAAGGTGCCACCTGTGCTAGAAACAGGAGAGGATTTTTGGCACGTGCGTTGATACGCAAAGGGTCAAAGGATCCTTGTGCCTTGTGCAGTGAAATCGACGATTCCACTGATCCTTTCCGACGGAAACCAAAATGATGGCATACAGCCTGGGCCATGTAAACTGTGATGATGTCCAAAGAATATTCTAGCTACATAGAGAGAGAGAGAGAGATGGATGCATATGTTGGCCCAGCAGGGGTCTTGTAGTTATGGTCTTTTATGTTATCTTTAGTTATCTTTTGCTGCCACAGCGGGACCCAGTGAGGCGTGAGCTGGGGCACTCGCCACGAGTCTTCCCACGGCAGACACCGAGAGTCTCACCTCCACCTGATGCTCTTCACTTGGAGCACACCAGGTCAAACGCCATCTGCCAGGAACGGGAACCCGGCAGAGGGAACCCGGAACAGGACCGGACGCTCTGGACCCAGAACCTCCTGGAAAATGATAGAAAGATCGACTATTGAAAGTCAGTGAACAAATGGACAAGCTGAAAAGTCTGAGGTTACAGCAACAAGAAATAGTGATGAGTGATGCTTTGTAAAGTTGCAGGCAGGCTGGTAGACTGACGCAGGTTGCTCGACTCACACAAATGACACAGAACAACACAACAGGTATAAGTTCAAGATCGGTCTTGTACGTTTCTCAAACATGTGAAAACTGTAACATACCTTCGAAGCTGGCTTATCATTCCTCACCTGCATCCAAATGACTTGCTGGTAAATTATCCCAACCAACTCGTGCCTGGTTGCAGGTAGCTCAGGAACTTCATGGCACCTGTGACAGGCTGCATACTTAACCTCAACACTGTGTCATTGGAATATTTGTTTGTTTTCAAACAAATTGAGTCTTACGTGCCTGTTTATGCAAATGGAGCCTATGGGCCACTGTGATTCCACAAACTTGTGCAAGAAAGAACAACCGGACAACCACAAATCCGACATGTTTCGGAACCAGAAGGTATAATCCAACCTGGACCGCCACCTGGAATATGGGGACAAGGCTGGCAAAATAAGAACTATATAGTCTGCGTTTTATATCGATGCAAGTAAGTGGTGTCAAATGTTCAGTGACAGGCAGTGCTGCACATCTTTTCATACTGGCTCCCTAAAGAAATATCGTCAGATTGTGGCTGGAGCGCGTCAAGGAGATTTGAAGGATTCCACACGGCTAACAACCCTACCAACCTTTGATACTTGAAAAACTGGCGATTGGTTGGCAGTCTTGTGGTCACGACAGGAAAGCTGGAAAGGAACAACAGACTCGTTGACTCACAATTACGGCTCATGATGACAACTGAGTCAACGCAGTAAGTCAGCACAGGTGTCCCATTGATTCTTTGCCCGTTTGCCCTGTTAGCGAGTTTGCTCCCTTTCCTGTCCCATGGCCTCAAGAGCTCCCCCATCTCTGTAGCCTTCTGGAAGCGCTTGAGGGCCTCCTCGGCCTGCGCCCCCCCCCACACACCCCTTGCTTACAAACCCAAAGACTGTTGCCATAGCAGCTTGCAAGTACAAGGGTAATCTCACTTCAGCTGATCATCTGTCCAAGCCCTGCCTGCGGCATGTAAGGGATGCCCAGGCTTTGGCAAAGATGCCAGTGTTTCCGGACAGCCCTGGGGCATATGGCAGAACATCCGATGGGCACCGCAGCGTGGCCAGAAAGAGCTGACGAAACCGATGATCGAAATGTTAAGGTCATACTGCCAGCACCTGGAAACACTTGGAAACACCTGGAAACAGTGGAAGAACGCACGACCCAAGAGTTTTTGTTCCACATCTTCTTCACAGCCATGAGCGTGGTCTCCGGCTGCAAGCCTCCTGTTCATGTTTGTTTTTAATTTTTGTTGGAAAATTAGGCAACCAATGAAACAATTCCAACCAAGTCATGCCGTTCTTTCAAGGTTCTTATGTTGTTTTGCCGATCAAACTTGTAAAAGAAATGCCAACTTACCAGAACATAGTCACAAAGGGCGTAGCAAACACAAAAAACTGAAACATTAGTCCCGAAAGGCTCTGGTTCCTGAACATATCGTCTTACTCTGGTCGATTTGGAAGGACGTGGCGCACATACATCGACTTGGCTGCCTTTTCCGAACGACTGGTTGTGTGTGTGTGTGTGTCAACTCCTGTTTCCAAGGAGCACGACCATATTAAATCCACTTTAATCCATTTAGGTTTCAAGCTGTGCAGATAAGCAGGGGGCCGGAGCTAGGTGGGAGGTCTCCGGCCAACGAAGACACCCCCCAACTGGGTGTAAACGTACCTGGGCATTTTCCTTTAATTTCAAATGTAAACAATATTGTTTCGGACTTATTAACTTATTAGGTTGCCCAGGGCTCTAAGCCGGTAATGTAGTCACTAGAGTGAAGCTGCACTCAAATGATGTAAACAAAATTGTTTCGGACTTAGTCACCTTGCCGTTCCCTCTCAGGGCTGTTTCTCAGTTATCGGGTTTCAGCGCTCTAAACCGGTAATGTAATCACTAGAGCGGAGTTCCAAACTGATTTAGCTCTTGCGGGCATGGATCGAAGTGTGTGCCGCAGCGTCGTCCCACTGCGGTGTGCTGTGTGATCCCTTCGGGGCGCTTTGAGCATAGACCCTTAAGGGTGATTTTTCACAGGCTTTTCAGCTCTGCTTGATCCTTACCGGCCATTCGTCCTTTATTGAGATTGCTGCTCATTTGCCGCAGGGCTCACTGACATATACTCAAAAGAATGACATGCCACGCTGCTAATGTAATCACTTGTACGTTTCACTCAGCGGCTAGTGTATTCACTTTGATGTTTTCTTGTTTTCTTTCTTGCTGTTTGTCTTCGTTTTCTCGGTCTTCTTTCGTTGCTAGAGGCTCTTCATGCGTAGTTTAGGTTTCTTTCACGTCATGCAACTAATGGATTCACGTGGAAGTTTCACACTGAATATATAATTCATGCACGGTCTTGCTTTCTCCCCTTCGTTGTTTCGTCTTTTCCTTCGTTGCTAGAGGCTTTTTAGGCTTCAGGTCAATTTTTCAGTCAAGGGAGCGCCGATACGGCCGATACGGCTATGTGTGTGTGCCAACTCCTGCTTCCAAGCAGCGCGACCACATTAATTCCACCTTAATCCCTCTAGGTTTCAAGCTGTACAGATAAGCAGGGGCGGATCTCCGCCCATCGAAGACACCCCCCACCTCACCTCAGGTCTCAAGTTGCCCAGCGCACTAAGCGGTAATGTAATCACTAGAGTGGAGCTGCAATCAAATCATACAAGCAAAATTGTTTCGGACTTAGTCACCTTGCCGTTCCCTCTCAGGGCTGTTTCTCAGGTATCCGGCTTCAGCGCTCTAAACCGGTAATGTAATCACTAGAGCGGAATCCAAACTGACTCAGCTCTTGCGAGCATGGGTCGAAGTGTGTGTGCGTGTGTGTGTCTGTGTGTATCATCGTCTAGGTAGAATTCCCCGTTTAACCTTTAATCTGTTACCGTGTACAGACCTGCAGTGGGACGCAGCATTTCACTTGGACTGTGTCCAATGAAGCTACCAGTGAAATGGGATATCCAGCTTGGCCAGCTGGATGTACCTGCGCTCTTGCTTTCGAAGTGTGTTTCTAAGTAGAGCTTCAATTGTCTCCTTCCATGTTTTTGCACTAAAGTGCTATTGCAGTAACTAACTTGCGGTTCTAAGTACAGCTTAAGCTGTCTCCTTCCTTGTTTTGCAGTAAAGCGCTAATGCAGTAACTAACTTGTGGTTCTAAGTAGAGCTTAAGCTGTCTCCTTC
>CAXAMN010012225.1:1161401-1182184 GCA_963970005.1 Durusdinium trenchii
GCAGTAACTAACTTGTGGTTCTAAGTAGAGCTTAAGCTGTCTCCTTCTGTGTTTTTGCAGTAAAGCGCTAATGCAGCTTCCAGCAATTCTCAAACTGATGGAGCTCTTGCAAGCATGGATGGAAGTGTGTTTCGCAACAGGGTCCCACTGTGGTCTGTTGTGTGATCCCTACAGGGTGCGTTGAGCATAGACCCTCAAGGGGGAATTGTCAGTGATCACTCGTCTTGCTTGACACCTCCGTGGTTAGCTGACTGTTCGAGAGTGCTCACCAAATGCTGCAGAGCTTACTGCCGACAACTCATAGAATGACATACCACGCGGCTAAGTAATCACTCTGTAGATTGATATTCACTTTGATGGTGTCTTTCAGTCTCTCCTGCTGTTTCTCTTCGTTTTCTAGGTTTTCTCTCGTTGCTGGAAGCTTATGCATAACCCAGCTCTTCTTCACGTCATGCTGCTAAGTATTCACTTGTACGCTTCACACTGAGTAATTCATGCACGGTCTTGCTTTCTCTCTTTCCAGGGTTCTTTCGTTTCTTTCCAGGCTTTCGTTCGTTGCTAGAGGTTTTTTAGGTGACAGGTCAAGCTTTTCAGTCAAGAGAGCACCGATTCGGCTGATTGTGTGTGTGTGCCACCTCCTGTCCGCAAGGAGAACGACCACATCGTCTAGGTAGAATTCCCCTTTTGACCTTTAATCCGTTACCGTGTACAGACCTGCAGTGGGACACAGCATTTCATTGGGACTGTGTCCAATGAAGCTACCAGTGAAACGGGATATCCAGCTTGGCTAGCTGGATGTACCTGCGCTCTTGCTTTCGAATTGTGTTTCTAAGTAGAGCTTCAATTGTCTCCTTCCATGTTTTTGCACTAAAGTGCTAATGCAGTAACTAACTTGTGGTTCTAAGTAGACTTAAGCTGTCTCCTTCCGTGTTTTGCAGTCAAGCGCTAATGCAGTAACTAACTTGAAGTTCTAAGTAGACTTAAGCAGTCTCCTTCCGTGTTTTGCAGAAAAGCGCTAATGCAGTAACTAGCTTCCAGGAATTCTCAAACTGATAGAGCTCTTGCGAGCATGGATCGAAGTGTGTGTGTGCGTCAACCTCTGTTTCTAAGAGTTTTACTCTGTTCACAGACTAGCAGGGGGGCAGAGAGGACTTGCAAGGCTCTGCCCAACGAAGCTCCTTGCAAGATCCTAGGAAGCGGAAGCTGATCACTTCCGTGTACCTGCGACCAACTTTTGCTCAAGCTGTTCCACTCTCGGTTTGTTTCCATGGTGGTTTGATCATGATACTTTCCCCTAAACCAATTTCCTCCGCGTTGCAGCTGCTGACCGCCGCCTTCGCTCGAGCGTTTTTGTGCAACATTTGCTCAACATTCAGCTGATCGCGGACTTTGCCACCTTTCCGTTCCCTCATTCATTTCCTCGGGTAATTTCACTGCAAACCCAGGGTCTAAGTGTGTGCCGCTCTGTCGTCCCACTGGGTGCAGAGTGTGATCCCCCTCACTGCGGCGCCGAGACCATGCCGGATTACCGAGTAAATGAACCTGCTGTTTCCTGCACACGTTGGATTATCTTTTCTGATTTGAATGTTTCACACAATGAATTTCCTGATTCAACACCGCCGGGTTTACGGAGACTTGATGCCGCCGGGCCTACGGAGAATAAAACCCCACCGAGTTCTAGAGTGCTAGGTATTCATGCACACACACACACATGTACATACATCCCCTCCCTGCCCCTCACTTTCTTTCTTGCGTGTTCCGTCACTTCTTGGGCTTTCTTTCAGGCTTTTTCGGTGGCTCTTGAGGCTTGTTTCCCTACCCCAGTCAAGGGCTAAGTATTCACTTTTTGCTACACCTATCTTTCTCTCCTGCCCTTTTAGCCATGCTCTTTCTGGCTTTCTTTCTCTAATTTCTTTTGCTTTTTAGGTGCCTATTTAGGTTTTGCGCGCGAGCGCCGCAAAGCGGCCGGGTGTGTGTGCCAGCCTCTGCTTCAAAGAGTTTTACTCTGTTCACAGACTAGCAGGGGGGCAGAGAGAACTTGCAAGGCTCTGCCCAACGAAGCTCCTTGCAAGATCCTAGGAAGCGGAAGCTGATCACTTCCGTGTACCTGCGACCAACTTTTGCTCAAGCTGTTCCACTCTCGGTTTGTTTCCATGGTGGTTTGATCATGATACTTTCCCCTAAACCAATTTCCTCCGCGTTGCAGCTGCTGACCGCCGCCTTCGCTCGAGCGTTTTTGTGCAACATTTGTTCAACATTCAGTTGATCGCGGACTTTGCCACCTTTCCGTTCCCTCATTCATTTCCTCGGGGAATTGATGTAACTGACTGCAAACCCATGGTCTAAAAATGTGTGCGTGTGTGTGTGTGTGTGTGTGTGCGCGTCAATGTCATATGTCTTAATGTATATACATGCAAGAGATTCCCCTGTCCAGGACCCAGATCCAGGATTGATGCCTTACAGCTCTGCGGTCAGCCACCGGCAGAGCGTACTCCGTGCCATTGCCGCAGCTTCGCAGCAGCTCATCACACCAAACAAAGTTACCCAGTGGGTGGGGCACCACTCGGTGAGCCTTGGCTTCACATGAGGCTGACGGCAATGCCAATGTGAAACCAAAGAAAGAGCGCGTTTTTGAGTGGCCCAATGATTGATTAGACAACAAACAACAACTTTTGGTGACAGGCATGTTCTAAACATTTCCATATGGTCAGCTCCGCCCAGCGCGCCTGCGGATCCCAAAGCCTCGCTGCCCGATTCAGCAGCGGCGCCAGCTGGCTGGGAGCCTTGCTCCCCCGGTGGGCCACACGAAGCACCGCCCGCAGCGCAGCCAAAGACATGTGGATCCACCGATGGCGACGGGGAAACTGTTGGGTCACGTCAGCCTTTCACTGTTTGGCCTCCACTGTTCGGACAGGTGGACTCAATTGGTGAAAAAGCTCTTCTTTGCCAAAGTCGTAGTCAAAAGCCACAGAATGAGTAGTCCAACCCCACTTCTACTTCTTGGGAGGTGCACTTGCTTTCTGTCAACCATTTAACTTAGAAGCAATGGCCTCCAACCTACTAGCGATGGCCTCCAACCTAATAGCAATCAATGGCCTCTAACCTAAGTTAGTAAGAGCGAGAGCCTCAATCTAGATCAAAGTTCAGGAGTCCATCCACGTGTAACCCCAATTGCGATGCAGTCTTGCGAAAGGATTGGGGTCGGGGTGATCAGCCTGCGCTAACTGTCAGTGCTTAGGCCCCTTCGTTAAATTCTGTGAAGAGTGTGTCACTCAGTCGGGGCACACACACACACATGGCAAAGATCGGCAAAGACTATTGAGCATGAGCTCCTGCCTCGTCCTTCTTGTGCCGTTTGCTAGTATTATGATCTTCACGGCATGTCAAACAAAAGAACAGCAGCACGGATGCTAAACTTTGTTTCAAGAGAAACCTCGTGGAGATAGTACATTCAGCACAGTGAATCCCGACACTGGGGCAGTTTCACAAACTTGACTGATCCAACATGGGGATCTAACGATTAAAGTTTAAAGGAGAGCTGACCGTGATTCGCTGACTGAGATGAAAGGGGGAATTGTGTTCAAAATCATGCTGGACTCATGCTTGTCATGACTCCAGGGGTTTTTACTAAGCTGCCCACTGTCTACTCTGCAGTGAAGGTGAGCGCTTGAACATTGGCTGTTGCAGAAGGCCATCTAACCGACCCGCTGAACACACAAATCACACAGCTACACTGACCAAACACAGCGCATGCTGCACCTCTGCCTCTGTGGCAGAGAGAAGGACACCTGCCAAATACAACTCACACAGCTGCAGCACAAGACAGGGAACACGTGAAATTGGTTGTTGGTGGTTTGTCAGAAAGATGCATTTGGGCAGAAAGTTGGCAGTTCGAGGAAGCCACGCATCAGTGAGTTCAACAGTTGTGGGCTCGATAAAGAGCTTGGTTTTGCAAGACTATGACATTGTCTTCGGCTGCAGAACTCTTCTCTTGGGAAGTGGGCATCATGCTCTTCCAACTCCGTGAACAAACAAATGCTTCTCATCTTTTCCCAGACAAATGTACTACATGACTACATGTTGACTTAAGCACTATCAAATAAATTTGCTTTCATGCAGCTGATGAGGTGTAGAAAAGGAGCTCAGTCATGTAGGAATCGCAATATTGACATGATCCACTCTTTTGGGTGTCTAACCGTCTAACCCATCTCGAAAGATTTCTTCCTCTCAGTCTCAACTGGATCGAGATATCTCGATCAAGGACAGCAGCCAAAACAAAAACATAAAGGATTGGTCTCCAGTCGACCGATTGAGCTCCGAGGATTCTCTCAGATTTCCCAGACGGTGACCGACGCACCTCTGGAAGGTGACAGGCCACACCTTGGAAAAAAAGCGCGTGGTGGAGCAGAGACAATTGCAGAGGGATCCGGATCATTGCCATAAAATGATGCCAGAGGAACTTGAAGGCCAACTATATCGTTAAGGCTTCAATGCAGCGGACAAGTCAACCCTTGGCCCTTGACTGAGATAATAACTACTACTTGCGGGTGAAAACATCAAAGTACCTGGCCATCGTGGAGCCGCTCGATCTTTCAAAGAAGCTCCTTCTTCTCTGCCTGGTTTGGTTTGGTTCCGAAAGCGAGCAGCACGTTAGAGCCACAAACCACCTCTCATCACAAAGAAAAGAGAACAAATAAATGAAAAATAGAGAAGCGAACTGGCTGACAAATGCAAGCAGTCATCTTTGAAATGTGCAAGTACAAGGCTGCCTGAACTGCAATAGACTTGGGGCCACATTGTGCTATCCAACGTACGACATGTATGAGAGAACTTACCTGGACCTGATTCCAATTGTGCAGCGGCAGTAACTGTTTGTCAAAATGTAGAGTGAGCTAGGTTCACTAGTCACGATTATGATAAATCTATTATTTCACAATGCATGGTCTTTTGCTTGCTACTCTCGATAAATCGGTTGGATGCACCTCTGATACTTTGGTATCGTCCTTTCCCTCATGGAACGTCAGCCCGAAGAACCGTTCGAGCAGATCCTGGGTTGCCCGACGCTTGGCAAGAGCCAACTGCTCCTTGCTGGGGGCAGCACCCAAAGCAATCGATCCCTGCTCGTTGCCATCCTTGCCCCAGTTCGTTGCAAAGGGTCAGGACTCAGGGCCATAGCCCTCGATGACTGCTCGCCCGAATGGTGAGAAAACAACAAACAAGTTCACTCCCATACATTTCAATCACGGAATGTCCCCAACCCATTTCTCATGAATGAGTGGCTTGGATGCCCTGGCTCGTCACTATTCGGGACGGTGGGTGTCGAAACGTCAAGAAAGGAGTCACCACATTCAAAATGTCTGCCACCAAGTTGGGGAGTTTGAGGATAAACCATGACAAGCTGCACCTATTTCAACTTATATATATAACATAACCGCGGTTTTTGTTCGCCCACGTTGCTATAAATCACAGACTCTCTTCTAGTGTGCCAGCAGGGCTACCCGGCAAAGAAGTTCAATCGGCGGCTAGCCAACACGATGCGCCCCAACCTCGAGCGCCACTCTGTATGGATGATAGTTTTCTGGCAGAACATCCGAGAATAAATGACTTAACTACCACGTAGATCTGCAATGAAATAGCGTTTGTCTTGCTCGCTAGAGTAAAACCTCCCAAGCAGGTTTGCAATCTTGAACGAGTGGTGCTCTGAACTCTGTATGTGAGCACCACCAAGGTGGAATGTGTAGGGTCACAGGAACTTCAGTTTTACTGTATAAGCCTTCATTGCTCAGTTGGTGAGGACTTCAATTGCTGCAATTTGACAAGCTTGTGTGCAGTCTATATCCTTTGCACCAGAAAATTAAAGGACCGGACCGGATAACCCCACATATGAGTCTTTACGAATCTTAAGTTTCTAAAGCACACAGTCAGAGTCTCAATAGCTTCTACAACATGGCCTTGTCAGGAAGTGATATCAGATTCCGACAACAGAGGGGTGGGAGAGAAGGTGTAAGAGAGTGATGTGCACGACCGATGTACGAGGTATTGTGCACACAGGTGTGCGCAGCCACAACTAGCCAACAACGCCAGCGGTTGTCGCACGTCCGCACTATGGGGCATAATGTACTAAAGTTGTACTACCAAGTCGCCAGTTCTCATCTTCCAGCTCCCCAGCTACTGCGAGCACTACAGTTGTACTACAAAGTCGCCAGTGCTCATCTTCCAGCTCCACAGATACTCCGCGTACTAAAGTTGCACTAGAAACTCGCCAGTTCTCATCTTCCCACTCCCCAGCTACTCCGCGTACTAAAGTTGTACTACCGAGTCGCCAGTTCTCATCTTCCAGCTCCCCAGCTACTCCGCGTACTAAAGTTGTACTACAAAGTCGCCAGTTCTCAGCTTCCAGCTCCACAGATTGCTCCGCGTACTAAAGTTGTACTAGAAACTCGCCAGTTCTCAGCTTCCAGCTCCCCAGGTTGCTCCGCGTACTAAAGTTATACTACAAAGTCGCCAGTTCTCAGCTTCCAGCTCCACAGATTGCTCCGGGTACTAAAATTGTACTACAAAGTCGCCAGTTCTCAGCTTCCAGCTCCCCAGCTACTCCGCGTACTACAGTTGTACTACCAAGTCGCCAGTTCTCATCTTCCAGCTCCCCAGCTAGTCCGCGCACTACAGTTGTACTACAAAGTCGCCAGTGCTCATCTTCCAGCTCCTCAGATTCAAGTTGTACTACCAAGTCGCCAGTTCTCATCTTCCCACTCCCCAGCTACTCCGCGTATACCACCAGACCACGCAACCACCAGACCCTCTAACGGAGCGAGATCTATTACAATTTACAATAAGACAGCGCCGCAGCCGACCACAGCCGACAACAGCCGACCACGCAACCACCAGACCCTCTAACGGAGCGAGATCTATTGCTGCGAGTGGATCTTAATCAGCGAAGTTTGAAGCTATCACTGACGATCCATAAGCGGCGTAGCGTCGGAACGGAAACCGCACCTTTTCTAGTCGCTTGATCCTTGAGCCAAAGTACATATGGTACATATATATGTACAAGTTGCACTATACGTGTCGCTGCACTTCCATTCGCACCCCCCATGTGAACGGCAACAATATGTTCCGATCACACACGAAAATTTAGGGATGTAAGTGCTACAAAAGAAATTGTATGATTTGCCGCGAGACTCATATGAGGCTCATACTACGAAACATGCTGGACTAAAGCGGACTTTTACATATAAAGTGTGCAACTATGGCTCAGAACCTATGAAAAATCGAATTGAACAAGTGAGACAGTCACGAGGCCTCGCTCAGTATCCACTCAAAAGAGCATCGCTTTGATGTAGATCCGAACTGGTGACTTCCACGTAGATGTCACATCGGCAACTGACTTCACACTTCTCAAAAGATGTAGGTTTTGGTTTGGATACACTTACAGAACGGCAAGTCGGAGAGACAGTCGGTGACTGTCTACCTTCCATTATGCTCATGGTATCAAATCGTATTGATGATTTGCAATGATACACTTACAGCGTTTCAGGTCAGATAGACATCCGGTGAATGACTTCCTCCCTGGTTTGCATGGTATCCTCATAGTCGTTCAAAGAAATCACCACTGGCGATAACCTCTCCATCCACGATGATCCCAGCTGCCCTGAGCATCCCGCCGATCATCTTCTCCCTTCTTGGACTTTCCCTTGGACTTGCTCTTTCCCTTCCCCTTTTCAGAAGGTTGAGGTACTTCGCGACGTTCTTGCGTTAGCGCCGGCCTCCAAGATGTTCCAGATTGGCCTCCTCCTTTGGAATGTCCTCGGGATGATGAAGAAGTTGTACCTTCTGCTGCATGTGCGTTGGCGGCAAGATCTTCCTGCAAAGCTTGCTCAAACACATCGGTAGCACTGGATGGTGATTTATCATGTGGTCTGGCTTTTGGAGCAGCCTTCGCCTTGTTCTCCTCTGCTGATGAGGGCCCGAAACTCTTAGGTGCTCTTGCAGGTTTTGGCTCCTCACTTGGTGCTGACGACGGCTTGGCCTCGGTTCTGGGTGTAGATGCTGGCTTTGCCTCAGCTCTTGACGAAGATGCTGCTTTCGCTTCAGACTTAGTCGTTGATGTTGACTTAGCTGTTGCCTTGGCTGCCTGCTTCTTCTTGCCCTGAATCTCCTTGGCCCTATCTCCAAAGCCTAGACGATCGGTAAGAGCTTGAACATGCTTCTGTTCTACCACGCTCATCCATCTCTCTGTATGTCCAATGTTGGGATTTCTGGCCATTGACTCTACGACATTCTGAGCGTGTGGGGGCAACCTGATCTCATGTTGATCAATGATCAGCAGAATAGACTTCTCCCATTTGCTCTTCATTCTCGAGTACATGATGTCCAGAGGATCGATCACCTTGTGGTTGGGTGATGTAACGTCGGTTCTAAAGTAAGAATATGTCCGACAACCATAAATCGCATGGATGCACTTCTGTACCAATTCAGTCATTGCGCTGGCTTTCTTCGCTTTCAACTCCTCAAGCTGGACGTCAGTCAAGTTGGTGGAGTATTCGAAGTTGCCATATTCCTTCTTGAAGGAGTACGGAGTATGACCAAATGATAGGATCACGAGTGCCACCTTGCAAATGAATTGCTCTCCTCTGAATCGGTGCCAGGCCTCCTCAATCGTAATCTTGTTTTCGTTGGCAAAGATTCTCATCATGTCATCTGTTGGATCCAATGGTCTCCCATCGTCATCGATTTCAGTGAAATCCTCTGTACCGAACTTGCTTATCACATCCAGACGCTTCCTTTTCCAATTTGCTTTGAAGTCGGTAAGGCTGGTGCAATAGTAGCTCTTGTACATCAGGGAGATCATGTTCAGCACACATTTGACCACATACCTATCCATCAAACCCGATGCATTCATGGAGACGTCCTGACAGTAGGCTCTCTCTTGATGCGCATAGATTCGAGGTTCCGGTACTCGACAATAGATGGGGAGATCTTCGTTGTCTCTTCCTTCTTCGGGATTGAACTCGGTCGCTCCATGCTGTGCATAGTATCCCGGTTCATCACGATCTGTCGGTCGATTCGCCTCCGGATGTAAGTCGTCGGTGACGTCTTCATCCTCGGGCTCACCATCTTGACGTTTCTTCCCCTCATATTGTTGTGTGCTCCTCTGGATCTCGATGATCACGTTTCGTTCGTCTTCATCTTCTAGATCAGAATCACGATCGTAGTCGATCTCGTCCTCATTGAAAGATGGGGTCTCGACATTGTCACTCTTGAAGTTTTCTGCACCATCAGACGGTTTGGAAGGATCTAGATTGTCCATGTCCTCGTCGTCGTCAGCTGCTTCAGTTTGAGCGATGTCTTCTTCCCAAGCCTTTCTGATCTCGTCCATAGTGGCCTGGTCCAAGATATCTTGATCATCGTCTTCAGGCTCCTTCTCTTCCTTCTTTTCCTCTTCATCGTCGCTCACAAGATCAACGGGTGAATCGGAAATGACAGTGTTGCGAATACCACACGAGAGTAGCCTGCCTTGACAAGATAGACACACGGACAAAGATGAAGAAGTCAAATGCATACATGATGGACACAAAATATTGCCATCCACGTTGCGATACCCTTCACATGTTCTGGAGATGATTTCGTCCCAAGTTTCCTCACTGATGGAATCCTCGATCAGCTCTCCATTGTCATCGAATTGTACTTCATCGATAAGGGACACGAGCTTTTGGACGTTGTCATCTGTCGCCGAGGCTGACTTCGTGACTTCGTCGGCTCTCTCGAGGATGGTATGCTTCTGAGCAACCCAAAGTCCATGACGTGCCGCTAGAACAACTTGCTCTCCAGTGCTTCCCAGCAGGAGTCTCCTCCATGCCTGAACGTAGTCGTCCCAATACCAAGCACCTCGTACACATCTCCATGGAACTTCTCTAAAAACAACAGTGTAGGAATTCTCCGA
This sequence comes from Durusdinium trenchii, assembly GCA_963970005.1. Lineage (NCBI taxonomy): Eukaryota > Dinophyceae > Suessiales > Symbiodiniaceae > Durusdinium > Durusdinium trenchii. The sequence continues at coordinate 1,171,345 of CAXAMN010012225.1, forward strand.
AATTCTTCCCCCAAGCTTCCTCAAAGTCATGATTGGAACATAAAGGCAAACGGGCATTCCCACTCTTGGCCATCTTGATCTCAGAATCTTTGATGATCGATCATCCCACGGCGCAAAGTGGTTGAAGAAAACACTACCTCTATATCCCTCCGTTCCACCAGGGACAATTCCTAGTTTCATGATTGACTCAATATTGGAAAGCGATGTCATGTGAAAGCTTCCTCGAAGCTGCATTGCCACATTCTCTGGAATGAGATGTGAAGTCCACACAGGATATATTGACACATCCTCTTCAAGAACAGTCTCTCTTCCAGAATTGTGAGAGGCAACAGCTCGAATTGCACAAGGAACGATCCAACGTTCATGCTTCAGAAATGACGGTGCATCTGTGCTGTAATACATGAGGTTTGCCCAGTATCGCCTTTCCTCTTCGAGTGAGACATCCTCCCTTGAGATACGAATGGCGGCAATCTGATAGCGTACTCTGTTCTGCAACTTCTTTGCATGCCACATCGCCTTGCATAAATACTGGTATCGCTCTGTCTTGACATCTTGACGATGCCGATCATTTGAGATAGTACTGATATCGACACCATCGTTGAAGACATGGTCATATTCCAGGATCTCATCGATGTTCACCCATCCACCCTCATTGCACTTCGGGGACACATGAGGTTTTCGACCGCGGTGCGATTGAATCCCATTATGCTTTCCCACTCCATGCCTGAGTAGTCTATTGAGTCTATGGCTAACCTCGTTGACCCGCTGACTCTCCTCGCTGAACTTGTCGATGCGAGTTGCTGGGTTCATCTTTGGTGGATCCGTGAAAGTTGCATCTCTCTTCGGTCCATTCCAGTACTCCACATAGAATGTAACTCCATACTGTGGAATTATCTCGATGCTTCCTCTATCGCAAGTCACCTCAATCTGCCGATATCCAACCTTTTGAACTTGTTGTGGGTCAGGAGCAAGGTCCTTCACTTTGGGCATCTTTATTCCGAGTGCTGCAGCCTCCTGAATAAGTGCATCAAGTTCCCACTTTCCATTAGGACCTGATCTATCAACCCTGTGATTTGCGACCCTGTACTCTCCTCCTTCTTTGTCATCGGCAATGTCAAAGAGGTCGACGGGCTCTTTGAATCTGGTGACGAAACTGGCGTTCCCAAAGGCCTTCTTGGTTGCCTCGACCGCTTTCGCGTATTCCTCTTTTGCAGAGTCTGACGAGTGTGGTCTACCTTTGGCTCTCGGAGAGTGAGGTGGTACCTTACCTCCTAGTTCCGGTTCTTCTTCGGGAAGTTCAATATCTTCATCATCCACATCCATGTAGTCCTCGTCTTCGACGTCTTTGGATGACTTTGCTTTCCTCTTTCGGCTTTCAACATCACGTCGGATGACTGCCTTGTCGTCCTCGGTGAAGCACTTGCGCATAGTGTCCTCCATGTGAGAGAATGAGTTCATCAACTCGTCCTTCTTCTCAGTGTTGGGACAAATAGCCAGGTGATGTTGGTTTGAACCACAACAATAGCACACCTTTTGGCTCACTGCGCGTGCTCTGACCCTTCTGAGGTTGTCATAGGCGGTTTTCCAGTTGGAAGCGGTTGCTGTACCTTGCCCACTGCGCTTGGCAGCTCTTTTCCGTTCTTCAGTATCTGGATTCGATGTCGGGTAGTGCGACCATGTTTTCGTCGGGGATACTGAACGACCTTCCCCATCCTTGTAGTCTTGCGGATCAAGCTCAGGCGTAGGTGGTTCAGGCTCCTCGATTCCTGGAGTGGTACTCGCAGGGTCGGCTTCGCCATCCTTCATCTCTACATCAGGCTCTTCCGTAGACGTTCTTTTGGGCTCTGGGGCTATGGCCAGTCGTACCATTCTCCTGAACTCTGGTCTGGTAGCATACCTGGACATGACGGCATCGATACAGGCTTGTTCTTCAGCTGTAACATGGAGCCCTGAAGGTTTATTCCTCTTGGTGTTGTCATTGATTGATTTTCGGCTCGCTGCATAGAAGTGAAGAAAAGACATTTCTATACCTCTTCTGCATTCATTGATCTGAGCCCAATCCTCGAACAGCGTGTCTTTGAAGATGCCGGCCAGTTCGAGAACACCAGTCCAAAACTCCATGATATCGCCCGCAAGCTCAGAATTTGTAACAGTCCTATATTCATTCAACGAGAAGACGTCCTGGTACTCTTTGTGCGTGAAGAAATATTGGATGTAGTCGTGGTACGCCACATTCCCATAGTCCATATACGCTCGGAAGCCATAGTCTTCACTGTCTGGATCATAGTCTCGGTGGATGAAAAGAGTGGATCCCTTCCCTTGGGTACAGTACTGTTCCACAAGTTCCGACGGGGCTCTGATTCCACCATGATGCGAAATAGCTTTCAATGCTCCTTGAATCCAAGGCGGATTCTTCCTGGATAGCATCATCGCACCCTCGACCATGAATTCACGGAGATTCTGCGCTGGATACAAACGGTTCCATTCAGCATTCTTCTCCCAAAGGACTCTAACTCTCACTGCAGTTTCCCAAATGCTTTCTCTTTCTTGTTGAATCGTGGGAGTGCCGCTCTGAACACACCAAAAGTTGAAGTTGCAATTCACACAATGGCTTCTATTGTCTTTGTGTGTGTTCCAATCCTCGGATGCATCATGTTTGTTGCAATCTTCACAAAGATATGGTGCGGCATCTGCAGTGGCTTTGTAATTCTCAACTCTCCGATTTCCCGTCATCCAATATTCCATCCTGTCCTCCTCAGGCTCCGGATCTTTCAGAACGAATCTGATGTCCCTCCATTCGGTACCTTGACTGAAGCTCCCACCAACAGTATGCTTCGTGCTGGTCTTCTTCGGTTGCCCATCACTCGCCGACATAGCAACGTTCAAGTACCTGTCGAAGTTGTCCTGAGAAATTGGGACCTGGATCTCGTCCTCTGCCATGTTGTTCAAAGCACTGACATGAACTTTATTCATTGAACACAATAGGATGACCCTTTCTCTCGTGAGTTGTTTCTCCATCACAGCCCAAATCTTGTTCTTGTCGCCGCCCGTGATATAGTTCGCACTGGGAGCACCTGCAACTGAGTACATAGCTTTCCAGGTACGTGACGATTTGGTGGCCAAGGCACCACTTCGTCTCACTTGGTCTACAATGTCGGTGACAATGTGACTGTGATCATATCTTGCTGGCCCGAAGAACTTTGAATCTGGCTGGATGTTCACTAATACTGGAGTAGTCAGGAGCTGTCCGATCGAATGGACCTTCTCAGCCAACTTCCTTGAGAACTCTTTGAATGTCGCCTCGGTCAACCTCAGTGTGCTGCCGTTCGGAAACATACAATGAAGACACAGCCAGATGTGGACGGTTGTACCGTCCCCCTGATCTTGTCCATGTTCTTCCAAGAAAACGACTACTCTATCAAGAGTATCCAGGATGTCTTGATGCCTTTCTCCCTGAACTTGGAATACACAGCAATTTTCGAATGCCATCTCAGTTCGGATACCGTACTGCATCGTCGTGATTTTCTTTGACGAACTTGCTCTAGTCGCATAGTCAAGGTCTGTCACAAGGATGGTGTGTCCGGTACCGACTCCTCTAATCTGGCCACTCAAATGATCAACATCCATGACTCCTGTATCCCCGTCAATCATCACCTTGTCCTTCTCCTCGGTGTGGCACCCAACTTTGGATGAAAGGAACTTGATGTGAAATGCGGCCTCCTCTGGCACATCGTTCAACTTCAAGATAAGTACCATGGCCCTTGCTGAGGGATACTGAAAACAACTTGTCAGATCGAACTCTTCAACCATCTCAACATAGAGCTTTGTCCAAAAACCATCGCTCTCGTTCACTTTTGTCCTCAAATGAGAATCGGTGAGAGGTTGAAGCCCCATTGATGAACTCGATCTATAATTTCCACCCAAAGTCACCCCGACATAATACGTGAGCCTTCTCACATACTGTCTCCAATCTCTTCCTGGCTCGGCTGTACGAGGACCAGCAAACGGAGCTGTAGCGTAAGCAGTGGTACTGCTTCGATAAGTCCAGAGATTGAATATGATGGGTTTGCCAAGGTAGTCCATACCGTTGCACCCGATAGTCGTCACACCTTCAGGAGGAAGCGTGACAAACCATTCTTTTGGCTGCGCAGGCTGTTTCGGCTTCGGCATGGGTTTGCACTTTGGCGGAGCTTTCGGTGGAGGTCGTGGAACATCATACGCTCCATGAGGTACATCGGATGACCAAGGATCCCATTGTTCATTGTTCCTTTCCCAAGGTGGCCTAGGACCTGAACTAGATGAAGTGTAAGGACCGCCCGGTGGTACCGAACTTCCTTTTCCTCCAAAAGTCTGGGTATAGTCATCACGATTCTTTGGTGCTCCACTTTGATCTCTTGCCCTTCTTGCTTCCTCCCTCATCCGTTTGGTGATTTCATCCTGACTAAGCCCTTTGTTCTTGGCATGATGGATCCGAAATTGACATAACCATTGAGGTTCCACCGCACTGAAATCTTTCAGATTGGGTGGTCCGATTGAGGGATTCTCGAAGGTTAAGTAGATCTTCTCCTTTGGCTTGCCCAAGGTCTCTAGATCTGGTTCTTCATCCAGGTTGGCTTCGGATAAATGGAGCTCTGCAATGTACTGATTCAAGATACTGATCGATGTGTCCCTTGCGAGAAGGTCTCGATGGACTCCTAGTTCAGCACCAAGAACATTGTAACCTGCTGTCCACACATCCGGTTTCACCTCTGGAAACCATTCTTTCAAATGCTGGAATGCAGCGAGCATCTGCGCATTCGTTTCAGATCTGAGGGAAATGGCAGAGTGCTCAATGACATGCCTATGAATGCATTGATACAACGCTTGGATGCACTGGAAATTGTTGATTGCGGCACATCTTTCCAAGGTTCCTCCCGATTGCCCTTTTGCAATGATCTGAATGAGGTCAGTCAAAGATGTGAGATCTTCGGGATGATTCTTGTTGTGAAACCTCAATGCAAATCCCAATGACGCACCCGCCAAGCTGATGTATCTGCAGCTGCGTTCCCAATGTTCGCCGGTCATTGCCATGTAGTTGCTGCTACGACCTTCAATGGGTATCCTGTGATGCAGATCATTCATGGAATCATAGAAGTACCCGTCCCTCGTGATGTCTAGAAGTGAATCTTTTGACATCGCAGTGGAATTGATACCTTTCATGCCTCGTTTGGCGACCTTCTCATTCAGGTCTGCCAACATCCCTTTGACTGGTGCTTCTTGGTTGAAGGGTTCCGGCATGAATAAAGCCAAGAGATTGTCTGCAAATAATTCCAACCTGTCCCAAACATCATTGGATGCAAACGCCTCATAGGGAAAGTGCTCCGGATTAGGAGGAGGTGGCGGCCCAAGAGGTTCGTGTTCTGGTCGTACCTGTCGCTCTTGACTCTTGACGATGCCGATCACCCTCTTTATTCCAGCAAAGAATGCCCTTGTTACCTCCTTGCCGTCGTCCGTCTCTGGGTCATACTTGCTGAGCAACACTCTGAGGGATCTCACGAGGCGCTCTTGGATGGTTCCACCCTTGGCTTCAACGGCACAATAACAAGCGCTGATAGAGTAGACGGGTGGTACCCCTCTCTCCATCCACTTCTCTGCCAGTTGCAGAGCTTGTCCTGGGTCCATGTCCTCGACGAACTGTCTAGGAACAAGTGTAGGACTCTCCCCTCGTCTGCTATCCAATTTCTGGAGGTGTTCTTTCAGCTTCTTGGCTGAGGCCATGCTCCTCCCTGTGGCCCCATAAACAGTAGAACGGAACATGTTGACTACACAATCTCCACGATGTAGGGATGTTGTCAATCTCCAGAAATGGCTCACGAATGCTAATGAGTTCCCCCTTTGTGGTAGGGTTGCCGGTGACAGCCCAACAGTGATTGGATGGAACTCAGCGAACTTCTTCTTGGCAAATTGCTGGATCACGCCGGCACCAAAATGGCTAGCTTGGTTGATCTCAAAATCTTGCTCAAGATGATTGTGAAAGGTAATGACACTGGCGCATGAATCATGAGTGTCATGGTTGTTTTCACAAGTGAATTTCTTCTTCTTAGAATCGTGAACCGACTGAATGATCTTGTCAAATCTTTTATTGATATTGACTTCTGAACATGGGTTACCGTTTGACATGGAAGGATGCGGCGACCGCGACCAATCGTAAAGCACAGGAGCACGGCTGGCCACATGCTGCTTCTTCCACAACGACAATGCACGTTTGTTCAAAGTCTCTATCATATGCTGCGCAATTCTAAGAGTATACAATTGAGTTACTCTCGTTTCTCTTCCGGCACAAGGCGCATGCTGATGTTTATGATCACACTTCTTCATCAAACTTTGAAACTGCACCCCCCACGACACAATCCTCCACGGCTTCTTGATGGGTATATTTCTATGACCATAATGAGTTGCGAGGCCATACATACATCCGTCGAAGTCATGTACGTGTGATTCCGTGCCTTCTATCAGAGTTGTCATTCTATCATCTCTCCAATACTCGCAACTTCTAGGTAGCTCAGTAAGCGCACATGCTCCTATTGCGAATACATGGTCAAGTGCATGGGCAAAGCAATTCCACAACGACCAATACAACTCTTGATGTTTCTCAATCTGCATTTCGGCCTTTATACTTACAGTCCTATTCAAGCGATTCCATGCAGAACCACCAGTGCAAGGACCCGCAAAGAAGACGCAATCAAGACTGGACCGGACACATGCTTTCACTTTATTGATGCCATAAGCAGAGCAGGCATCGTCGTCCTCTGTGATTGTCACGATGTTCATGAATTGCTTCTTCAAACAAGTCTGGAGAAAGGTAAACCAATTCTGTTCTTCAGCACACATGAGGACTAGACATGGGACATTTCTTTCGAGCTCTTGTAGCATGATGCATCTATCAAAGATATCTTGAGGACCCTTGACGTCTTGCTGATGGAGTTCGAACTGATATTTGTGTGACCGTCCTGATCTCCTTTGTAAGACCAAATGCAACACGGGTTTTCTTCCCGGAGGTGTGTCACTTGCAACATATTTTGCTGTTTGTGCAATGAACATGTGCTCGTGGGCAATGGTGTTCATCCCCCACGCTTGTATGCCTGTTGCAATCGCCGTGACATCGCCCTTTTGCTTGTTATTGCTGTTGTCTGTCGTTTCATGTTGTGGGCTGTGTCCGTGACCGTTGGAAACGATCAGGAATGTTGTATTTCCTATCCATGGATCGTCCTTACCTACGGAATTACCCTTGAAACGCCAGGTATCAACTTTTGTGTCCTTACCGCTCTTGTAGTACTTCTCAGTCCTACGATAATCAGACAGATCCGACAGCCGGCCAGGACAGTGTGAGTCTTCACTAGGGACAAACTCTTGTGTTCTCGGCACATTATGCACTCGGGTGAGTGTGTCGCCATCGCGTCGCCATTCATCTCGGTAATTTTTATTTGTTTTTGGGTTTTTCCCCTTCGAATCCAGGCGCACAAAATGGTCTTGCACCGCACCGAAAGCGCGAATTGATGCACCGTCCTGCCCCCCACTCCCCCCATGAACAAGACGTAAAAGCGTGTTGATCACACGAAGGGTGGCAGGATGACAAGTGTTGAGAGGAACCTCTTGTGACTGGAGCAAAGCTGTATCAGTCGACAAGGAGGCAATAGAAAACTGTAGCACAGCGTCTGGAGCCCAAGGAACATTGGCTAAGGCCAGGAACGGAGATTGAGATAAGCATGCGCCCGCCTCTGGAGATGAGGATGCCTTGGAGGCATGATACAGGAAGCATGCACGTTCGACCCAATGATCAAAGCGCAAGGCTTGCTGCAGTGGCGTAGCTTCTCGTTCCACACAATTCCAGGAACCATTAACAAGGACCCATGTACTCCGACACGTGTCTGACGGTATGTAACGACCCGGTGGGAAGCGACGATAATAGACTGGGACTTTGACGACATAGATGCAATCTCCATTGGGGAGATCCTGGACACCTTCTTTTCCTGTCATTCCTTTTACAAAGACTGCACGAGGCAAGACCGGAGTCTGAGTGTATGGGAAATTAAGAATGTCATCCGTCTTAGTCTGAAAGATTTGATGATCGATTTTCTTATGATCGACTGATGGAGAGACCATGTCAGCCAACTCTTTGGAGCTCAAATCCTCTGGGTCAAGAAGGTTGATCAACATACAAGCCCGGCGCCACGCAAGTGGAGTCCGAAAGGCCTTTGTATGAATATCAGCACACATCTTGTGGGAGATCTCGTAGAGCAGCACGAAATGGTCCTGTTGAAAATGTTCATGCAATGAGACAATGGATATCCCATGAGTGCGTTCAAGATGACGCATGGTGGGATTCTTCCCGGTTCTGGCAACTCCAATCATACCTTGATTATCATCATGGAACAATATTTCAGGAGCTTTGCCCGAGAGCGTTTGCCAGAGGCCGATGGAGGGTATCCCAAAGTTGCGGAGAGTGGAATCCGCCGCGACTATTTCTGCTTCAGGTGTTGAATGGCTGATACATCCTTGACGTTTGCTCCCTCCAGCAATGGGAAATCGCGTACGCTTACCTTGTACGTGCATGTGAGAGCCCGACGTGGAACGAAGGGTCTCACCGCAACCAGCAAAATCAGCATCAGCGAAGATTCCGACTGAGAGAGTTGCGATCGGATCGCCAACCCATCCAATCATGCGCTTGTCTAGAGTGCTGTTGACATAGCACATGAGATGATGCAAACGAGCATCATCATTGCTGGTCCATTTATTCACATTCCTGGCCAGCATGTTGATTGATCTCAATAGATCGAATCGAGCAACTCTGGCAGCATACAACAACTTCATGAGTATACTCGCTGCGTGTGGCGCCAAAGAACCACGGTTTCCATCGTCCGGAGTGACGTCAGATTCGGACTTGGAATGCAACTTACCAGAATACTTGGGGTCAAAGGTGTTAGCACACCATGGACACGTAACGGCCTCTTTCCCTGGAGCGGGTGCTCGTGCGGGATGAGATTTGGTTTCTTCTGGGACGCTTGGTGTCGTGACCTTCTTCAATTTTGTATCATGACCGACAATGTCTAAATACTTCTCGACGGACAGTTTCAACAATCCTTCCATGTTGTATGAGACGGTGTTGACTACTGTTCCATCGTGGAGTTTGGACTCTCCTCGTGTGAGCATGCAGCCGAGATAAAGTCCAAGATCAGTCTCGGGCTCAATCCTGAGTTTCGTTCGTAGCATAGACCATCCTTTGGTCATGTTCTCGGTTGGTCCGGCAAGTTCCAGGTCGTCCACATATATAACGAGAAGAAGTTTCAGGCCTTCATGAAAATACATTGATGGCCATTCATCACCAATTGGCTTGAAGCCAAGTTGGCGCACCTGCGTATCGCAGTGCTTCTCCCACATTGTACCTGCGTCCGGATGTCCATACAAGGCTTTGAGGAGGCGTACCACTGGTCGATGATACTTTGATACATCAACATCATCTGGCCACGCGTCTGACGGTAACTCGACCCAACAGGGCGGTCCCGTAAGAGAAGCCTGAATGTATGCCTGAATCGCATCAGCGAGCTTGACCGAATGTCCGGGAACACATCCATAGAAATCTGCCCATCTAGAAGATTCAAAGGACGCTGGTGAATTGCCCAAGTCCTGAAAGAAAGCTGCTTCCCAATTCTGATTCTTCACTTTGTTTCCTGGCAATACTCCTCTTCCCTTAAATTTTCGTCTCTCATCACTCATTGGCAACTGGTAGTTCTTTTCCACAATGATGCCATGGACCCTTGCAAAGTGCACGACCTGCTTCAGAGTGAGCGCTTCTTGTTTTACGTCGTGATACTCCCGAATCACAGAGAAGTCGAACACTCCTTGCTCATGAAGTCCCAACCATTCTTTTCTCATTGAGGCTTTGGCCTTGGGATTCTTCAGCATTTCTGCTCGACTAACAGGTCTGGAGACTGCTGCATTGAACAGGTTCCGATAAGCACTCATCGGGTTCGTTGTGTCGGCATATGTGTATCTTTCTCGATGTTTGGAGATCGAGTTGATGCACGGCATTGACGGGAATGACAAGTGATGATCTTTCAAGTTCTTTGTGAAATCTTCGGTTGTGCATCTATTGGATTCCGTTGGCATTGCATATGCTACTGCCATATCATTGAGGATTTCTCCACTGTTGACATCAATGATATTGAGTGGATCCCAAGTAGCACGTGGGCCGAACCCATTCTCCACACTCGTCCATTCCTCCCATTCGACTAAGTAATCGTCGTCGCTTGGGAGTTCTGTGGAAAGTGTAGATGCCGAAGATGGACTATAGCCCCCCATGTCATCGTCATCGGTGATCAGCGTCCGATCTTTCTTCAGATCGATGAAGATGTTGGGCGATACGTCCTTAGGATCATCATCCTTGTCCTCCTTTTTTTTCTTCTTCCTTTTGTCCTTGCTGGATCCCGCACCTTTACTCTCTTTCTCTTTCATCTTTTCTTTCTCGAGAGCTTCTTTCTTCTCAGCGATAGCTCTATCAGATAGAGACAACGCTTTCCATTCTTCTGGAGTATATTTTGATCTTGGTCTCGGTGATGACCTGAAGAACCTTCTTCCGTCTGATCCAACCTTATATGGATTCCCTTTTCTGTCCAGTTTCACGGTCTCACCATCATCATTCAAGTAGATGATACCATCACTTGCCTTTCCCACGGACATGTGTTCCATTGAAGGATCTCCAACTGGCGGGTGATCTTCCCTGCCGGTCGAAGGTGGTACCTTCGCCTTGGCAGGTTTGGACAATATTTTGGAGTGACCGCCATCAGGTTTTGGATCATCATCA
>CAXAMN010012225.1:1207184-1230910 GCA_963970005.1 Durusdinium trenchii
AAAGAAGTGGCGGTGGAAAACCCTTTGTCCAGGGGTGGACACACACACACAAGGAGCTACAAACAATCTCAGTCCTTCCAGATTGCAGGTGAAACGATTCCCAAGGAAGCTTCTAGTTACTAGATTGCTTTATTGTTACTAGTAGCGATGGCCTCCAACCTAATAGCGTTGGCTTCCACCTAGTAGCTTCTAGTTACTAGAAAGCTTACTAAGAAGCTTCAAAGATATACTAAAAAGCTTCTTGTTACAGGTGAAACGATTCTTAGTGAAACGATTCCCAAGGCAAAACGAGCTACAAACAATCTCAGTCCTTCCAGATTTGGCGAGGCCCTAACCCAGTCAGTGTGGAGTCACTTTCCTTTTGGGACCACAGATTTGTCCTTCCCATTTAGCACATTACCAAGGATTGTTGAGGGTGGTGGATGCCGCAAAGAGCACCTTCATACGTGACATACTTCGACTAATGTGAGTTTACTTGAAGTGCATCCCACTTTGGCTTTCAATGTTTCTGATCTGGGCGCCCCAGGCCACTTGGCTGTGAGCCTGAAGGACCTGCAGAAACTGCTGTGTGGACATTTGTCGACCCAAGAGCTTCCTTGAAGTCAGAAACCATGACATATAATGTGTGTACTGTGTGTACTAAAACATCAAAATTAAACTGTTCACCCTTTTTTGTCTTGTACTGTTACCTGTTGGTCCGAAATCTTCACTGCAGGTATTCTTGCTACGTGAACATACACAGAGCAATAAAGAAAGAGAGAGAGAGAGGAGAAACAAACAAGGACGACAAAGTAGAGACACACATTCTTGCCTTCTCAAGAGTTTCACTTAGTCACAGTCTGTATGGCTGCAAACCCACATGATGAACATCCAACTACCTTCCCTGCACTAGACCCGTCTATGCGACCCCTGATCCACGCCTTCATGGGGTAAATTGTGCTCTCAATGGTGTGCTCTCTGAGGTCCCACAAATAAAGCCTGGCGAAACAACCAAAGGAGATCGATTATACTATACACGGTGCGCATACATGTACATACATGTACAACATACATGTACTATACAATATTATATACATGTTGAACTTCACTTCGAAACCTGCTCCCCAAAGCAACATGTGCAATGTTCCAGGGAACTCACAAGATAACTCCGGGACTGTAAGAGGCACTCCTTCACTTATACAACTCTTCAAAAGCTCCCTTGCTGGGGATACAATAAGGTGCTGGGACACTGAGGGTTCGGTTAGGAGCAGAAAGGGCAAACACACTTTTGGTAGATAGCCTTGATCCCGAAAAATTGGTGTCCAAATCCCTGAAAAGAGTCAGCGCAAGTTGAACAACGTTATTCAACCAAAGTCTTACTTTTTCAGCTTAGTAAGAGCAGTATTTCGTGCTCGTTTACTTCTTGCTCACAACTCCACAAATTAAAAAATGCTCGAAGATGTTTCGGGTCAGTGAAGCCTCTCCTTTACCGTTGCAATTCGCTTGGCCAAGCATATCCCTTCAGAGAGGCAGTGCAAACAGCTGGACGCAAAGCCTAGGATAGGCTACATGAATCCGAAGTCTTTCGCCAGACCGTGCACAGCGCGTCAAGACTGCAGTGAGCACTGCTCTCTGTTGCACCCTCTCAGTCTAAAAAAACAAGTTTATCATCGTTGTGTCACACACTAGAGCCACAACGAAACACAGACTCATCTTTTCTGGCAATTGAAAGGCAGAAAATTCTGCAAGTGGCTCTGAAGTTCGTTTCTCCCAGACTCCCGGTATGACAAAAATGAAAGAAGGAATGTCCATATCCATATGGTTTCCTCTGTGTAAGAATTCCTCCTCCCAGCTGAACTGCACTCTGTGGGTGCACCTTCCTTCATAGTCTGCAGTCACCCAGACCTTCATACTGGCCTGCAGATGGGTACAGGATGCCATGCTGCAAGAGTCTTCAAGTAGCAAGACGAGCACGGTACATGACATGCTATTCTGAAGACCGTATCCGTACTTTGGCTTAACAAATCTGGAACATTTTGACTGGAGAGGTTCTTTAAGCCTGGCCTGGAACAAAGTAAATTCAATTTGGAGGACCAGCTAGGCTGCCCTGCATTCCACCAAATGTCCAGCTGCTGTGCCGCCTCTGCTGCCAAACGCCTGGGAGTTGATCCCAAGGCGTACGACTGCGGTCCCTGCTTGGTCAAGGTGGATCAGATTCTGCTGTAATCTGAAGCACGCATGAGCCATTCATCAAAACAATAGAGAACTGTCAGAAAGAAGAAAAGAGCTCACAAATGATACAAATGTTTGAGTTCTGAACTTCGAGAGGTAAGTCTACAATGCTTCTACAGGTAGGCGTGGTGAAAGGTAGAATGCCAAAGACTCTCTGGCGAGTGTGGACCCCGGAGTCTGCGGAGTGAACGAGGTGTACTAAATCCGAACGGAGAAACCAAATCTGCGCTGAGGAACGCTTCTCGCTTCTCCTTGCTCATGGTCACTTGCGGATCTTTGGGACGCACAGTGGCCTCCGAAGATTCACGCTCTGTTTGCCAAGGTGGCGAAGCTTGTGCGGGACACTGCGGGATGCTCTGACTTGTGCAGGAATATCTTGCTAATCTTGGACGGTCTGCTGGTTCGTTGAACTCTTCTGCATACCCTGACAAGCGTTTTTGAGCTTTTGAACGTTTTTGCAGCCACCGATCAAATGTAATGGATTATATAAATCTAAGTTTGTTTGTTCTGGGAGTTCTGGGACGTTTGTGGTCAAATCTTCCACAAATGTGTCCAAGAGATCAGCAAAGTCCGCCTTCTCCTTCAGCCCCAGCACAGTCTCAGTGGGCTCCTGGCCATCTTGTGCTGCGATCAGTGTCATGATGCTGGGGTCGAGTCTACTCCAGGTCCGAGTCCAAACTTCCGCCAGTAGTCACTGCAACTCTGAACAATTGACACAAGCATCAATGATCATTAATTAAACCAGCGGAGTCTAAACAATGTCCATTCCTCGGCAAACCCCTCTCGATGTCCTTGACTTTACTGCGAACCACTTCCTCCTGCTGCGCCTCGCAAACACTTGTAAAATAATCCAAGAAAGTATCAAAGATCGGGCAGCAAGTGACCAATGATTGGGAATAATAAGCTCACAGCAAGGAGGCTGGATAACTTAGCATGCGACCTCATTCTTGGGGTCCATCGTTCGCAAGTGCACCTGGCATTATTTGATTCCATGCGGCAGGGGACTCTCTCAAATTTGTTGAGTCTTTGGTTCCATGGAGATATACAGAAACAGGCTCCCCTAAAAATGGAAAAATGTTTGCTAAGGCTTGGTGCTGTTCAATTAAAAACTGTTCTAAGGTTGGACTGTATTGAGTTCAGCCAGAAATCCTCCTCAAATCAATTATACCTTTGGTCAGATTCGGTGCTGTACGTTGCGCGCCTGAAAATGGGCTGAACATTTGGGTAGGTCTTTAACAGTGGCTGAACTCCACAGGTGGTGAGCACATTACTCTGGATGGACTCCGGAACAGAGACCAAGGCGGACATAAGCTTCGCAGCTTCGGGTGACTTATAGTGAGACAAGAAGCTACTAGTAACAAGAAGCTACCAGTACCTAGTACTAGGAACAAAGGGCATGGCTACTAGGAGCAAGAAGCTGCTAGTAACTACAAGTAAAAAGATGCTACTAGTAACTGGTGTTTTCTCCAAACTGATTCTCGCAAGGTGATGTTGCTCAACCTCTAGCTTCTGGATCTGTGGGTCTGTGAAGTGAAGCTAATCCTCCAATATGTAGACCGTAGAGACCTAATATGTAGACCATTGTAGACCTAAAATACCTAAGCTCATCTCCAAACCTTGTGAAACTGCTCAGAGTCGATGGCTATTCTAACATCTGCCGTCTCGCAAACAAAAAATAGACCATCTGACCATCTTCGTTCATTTCTCGGCGCCCTTTGCGAGGTGCCTTCCACGGAAACTTTCCAGTTTTCCCCTGCACAAGGGAATGGCACTCGAGGAACCAGAAACATATTGAACCATCTCAGGATGAAGACCGATTGAAATGTTGTCACCATTTGTGGATTGGACCGTGTGATCTAGAGCTTAAATGACTTCGCCTATAGAGCAATCTGTTTGTCTTTTGGCCCAGTTTTGCAAGATCACAAACATATACGTGGGCGAAACTCTTTCATAACAAAAGCCCCAGCAGCCAAAGCCTCTTGACGCGTGGCATGGAAGCGGAACTCCTTCTTCTGCTGAAATTGGCCCTGAACAGCGCGTGGTGGTACGTAGTGACTCTAGTGAAGCTGCAAGAGAGTCTTTTTCTTGAGGTCGGAGACCAACTATCTTTCTATTCAGAAAATCCTGGGGTTGATTCTGAATGCTTCTTTTTCTTGACGTCGGGGGTGGGGGACTAGCAGGTGTCATACCGTTTTTGGTAGAGGTGTAACGAAGTGAATTCCTCCCGCAGCGGCCAAATCTAATCAGCGAGATGCTGAGAAGTTTGTGCTTGTTAGATTCCAAGCCAGTCCAACTCGTGCTCAGCCTGAATGATTTTTGCTCTCATTTGTGAACTATGTCGGACAGGAAATCGACACAGCGCATGTGTGACCTTCTCCCGATTTCTGAGTCGCCAAAAGATCAGAAAGCGGTTGCTCAACAAGGCCACCAAATCCTGAGCATTGGGCGCTATGATCCGACAAATTGATAAGACCAGGCCTAAACTCGTTCCCAGCAGCAAGTTCGACAGAACAAACATGCCTGTTGCAAAAAGCCTGTGTTGCCTAGAGTCGAGCCACTAACGGGGCGGGAGTATGCTGCTGTGTTCAGGGTGGAATTAGTCTGCGTTTTTGCTACTAGTAGCGATGCCCCTTGCTACTAGTAGCTTCTTGCTCCTAGTAGTAAGGCCAGGAGCTACTAGTAGCTTCTTGTTACTAATGCATTTCAGAATCCAAACCGGCTGTCCTGCAGGTCATTGTCCCACGCAACAGCATGCACTGTCCACAGTGGCCTAAGATAGGCTTGAAGACAAGTTCTTGGTCTTCATCAGCTGGCGTGAAGGCCGGCAAACGGCAAAGGAACTACTTGGGAACTTGTGGTTGTAGTAATCTTGGGAGCCTATTAAAAGATGGTCCCCAGTGTAAAAAAAAAAGTCACGTCGGAACCCCCGAAAGGCGGCTTATATTTGTTTTTTAATTACCGCCCTTTAAAGCCGCTACTGAGCTACCCGACACGGGCGACTTTGGATTATTTTTATAATGAGGGCCCACCTCTGTCCACCCTGTCACTCACCATGACACGCAGTGTTTACACCAGCAGGGTTTCCTTCCCCCAATGGCACGGACTCATGCAAGCGCACTTTCCACCGAGGTCGCGCAAAACCGCATGGCTGGAGTGCTACCATGCCATTGTCAGAATGGAAGTTTGGACGGTCAAGACCAGCGGCGAACAAACACAACAGCCCTGGCAATTGTCTCACAACTTACGTGGACGGCAATTGCAGAGCGCTGTTGTTCAGCCGGGCAGCTTCTGCTCATCAAAGTAGTCAGCTGGCAGCTGTGGAGTGACCTGAGCACAAGCAAACTTTCACGCAGCACGGAAGGATCGAACCATGGAGGGCTTTGGTCGCAAAGTCCCTTGATGCTTAAGATTGTCGAGATCCAGGTGTTTTTAAAGACCAATCCTTGGATTTTGTCACAGGATTATCTGCCAGAGTTCTTGGTGCTCGTGTGATTGAGGATTGGGTTAAGCCAGGCAAAACGGCACCGAATACAAGCATCGCAAATTGAATAGCTTAGTGTTTCTACAGCAAGTTGGGCGGCATCAAAACACAAAATTGACGGCACCTTGGGACCTTGGGGAAACCACCGCCGCACTTTAGATTGGGTCCCAGTTTCCCAGAAGCAGACATGTACGAAAGACATTCTGTATGCAATAGGTTTGACATATTCGGATTCGAGTTTATCCCGATGTTTTTTTCCCAAAAATCGACACTTCCAAAAAACGGTGCGTTGGTCAACCTCGACCGGTCCTCATCCTCGGTCCTCCCACCGGGTTACCCAAGCCACACGTGCCGTGTCCCATGCCATGCTGGGCGACCAGAAATACACCGACTCGGTGCCTTCGACCTGAGACGAAGAGCGGTGACCAGGGGGGCTGCAGGGGCTTGGCTGCACGGTACGGTACTAATCCGGGGTACCGGGTTTTCACTCAATGTCCATGTGGTGTAAACACACCTGACCAGGTCGAAAGATGTATCAGGTCAACTGCGCTTTTTGCAGCAAGAAACCAGAACGGGGATGCATTGGAGCATTGGAGACTCTTCTCATCTAGCTGGCATAAAGGATGTTGATTAAAGCGGAAATACGCAAACCGCAAACCTCTTTACGACCAACAATAACAGCCCAATATTTCTCTGACAGGCTGGTTGTCATCTCAGCTTTCATGTACTGATTGCTGACTACCGCTACAGGAACTGTCCAGAGTGGAGTGGTGCCTACCTGAAGTATGAACACCCTTTTGCAGAACAAGCATGGACAGTCACTCACAGTGACTAACAAAAAAGAGCTGGAGTCAGCTAGAGCTGCTCTTGGCACTCTTATTGTTCTCAACAGAATGCTGGATGCTCTGAAGCATCCGCCCTTCGAGCATGCTTGGCTACCTTGAGGCTCCCACAGTCGTTAGCATCTCCAGGGACGGCATCCAGTTGATTTTCCGGATGCCAGAACCCTGAAAACCGGCAGAGCGTGAGACTTCGTGACTTCAATTAACCATAATTAACCGTTGAAATGAGTAGGGCAGTTGGCAACGCGTCCACGTTGAAGGGCTGTTATCTGGAGGCAAGCCAACTGGGTAATTGAAACCTTTGGTGTGCCTTACTGACCCAATGCCCATGTGATTCATGAGTTCGCCACTGTGACTGTGGCATTAGACAAACTGA
Organism: Durusdinium trenchii; assembly: GCA_963970005.1. NCBI lineage: Eukaryota > Dinophyceae > Suessiales > Symbiodiniaceae > Durusdinium > Durusdinium trenchii. The sequence continues at coordinate 1,214,095 of CAXAMN010012225.1, forward strand.
GAGCAAGTATGTATGTGTGTGTATCCTTCTATATTTACAAATATAGATAAGATAGTCACTTGGCTCGTGTTTGCTTGCGTTGGCCTATTTGTGTTTCTGCCGACTTAGCTCGTTCGTTCTTGGCCCTGATGTGAATCAGGCCGCTGTTGTGGGTGATGCAATAACGCTCAGCTTTGTTCATCGCCGCGTGTAGATGATTATAAATCCATATACACATATACAATAATCAAAGGAAAACAGTAAAACTCATCCTGGCGCTACCCAGTCACCCGTAGCGCGACACAAACACCAAGAATGCTTGCCACAGGATTGCTGCTAAATGAATGTCACATCATAGGTGAATGTGAATGAGTCCAACCCAAGCGGCTTGGCCTATTTGCCTTACATATCGAAAATAGACTCCAGATCCAAACGGAGGATTTGATATGTCTTGATTCCGAAGGACTTTGATCAAAATGAACAAATCAAGGCAACTTCTGACGCCGTCTCCCCACCATATGCTTGGCACAGTCCACCAGGTTGCTGCGGCGCACCTGGACTTCAAGAGTGTGAGGGTGAGACTGAGCTATTGGAGGCACTGTGTGCCGCTGTCTTTTGTTTGAGAAATCAACAGGTCCTAGTTCATTGTAGTTGTATGCTTTAGGCTTTGATTTGATGCCCTCAAGCGACATCTCAAGATCCAGTCCAAGTCCGCTCTTGTTGCCGCGCCTGCGCCAAGTTGTTAGAGGATGCACTCTTTGGCCCTACAATGGCAGAAGCCACCTCACAGATCATTTGGCTCCACGGCCCCCAACAGATTTTGAGTAGCTAGTTTTTCATGTCGCCTTCACAAGTAATGGCAGTATTGTGCACGTCCTGCTGTACAAACGCTAGCTTGGTGCAAAGGGAGTGAGAGGTGATGTCCATTATGTAGCATTATACATACAGCGCAATATCAGGCACAATTGGTGTTTACTATCAGCATCATGTACTGTACACAGGAGCAAACACCTCACACAGCTTCTCGTTTTATGCATGGATGAAGATTTGACGTGTGGGCGGCACATGATAAGAACCGTGACCTTTCAAATTGCAATTGCATCATGTGAAATCAATCTACGAGTAACAGGCAACATGGTGCTTGCCAAGTTGTTGAAGAGGCCACGGACCCCTCACCCAAGCTTCCGCAAGACAAACTCAGCCTCGCTGCCCTCGAACATCACGATCTCTGGGGACTCGATGAAGTGATTCATCAACTGGGCGTGCTGGATTACAGGCATGGACCCAAATACGATTTCTGAACAAAACAACATTCAATCACATTAAAGCCTGTCTTTTTTTCACTGAATGACCATCAAACCAGCTCCGCTCGAAGCCTCACAAGCTGGTGAAGGAATGAATGCTTTTCGGAAGCGCTCTTTTACACTCCGATACCTTGTGGTGTCCAGCGCCATTCGCTTGGAAGTCGATCTAGCCCAAAGTCATTGGCCAAGGCTCTGAAACAATTTCAACAAACACAAAGATTAAGAGCAAGAAAAAAATCCAACAACTGGCACACTGCTCAGAATCCCATGTGCTGCTCGTAGAAAAGGCTCGACAAGCCATTTTTTGTAAACTCGGATCTTGCTTCATGGAATGAGGCACTGTGTGTCTCTTTGTCAGAAAGAGCCACACAAAGGACACCTCTGGAGATCTCAGGAGAGAAGTTCGACCGAAGAGGAAACCTCTTGTCCTTGTACTTTCATCGAAATGGGGATCGACTAGTGACTGGGAGCTTCATAGCGTGTCCTGAGCTTGAAAAGGAACAGCGGCCACCAATACCACTTCCTCGGCTTTGGCACCTCACCTACCTGTCTTCGGAGCTGATGATGTGTCGCTATCCACCGTCCTTTCTCTGATCCACCAGCCAGCATCAGCTTGCTGAGCTTCAGATTCCACATCATCTCAGCATCATCCAGCCTCCGTCTCAATGTCAGTAGCCGACGTACCGGTCCTGGCAATGGACACACGTGCAACTCGACTTGGGGCAAATTATAGCCTGCTTCACCTCACAGCCATCTAAGGCTCGGAGAGTCTTCATGACCTCGCTGCTTGGCACTTGGCCTTTTTTTCTTGCTCATTGTACCTTGAACATGCTCCAGCAGGAATGTGACTCTTGGCGAAGCCTACTACACCATGCAAGGTCGCTGCATGTGGAGCCTGCAAGCACTTGCACTTGGAGTTCGAGATGGAAAAGCCCTTGCAAAGAAAGCCAACAACATAGAGGTCTGGGTGGCTAGGGAGCAGCAGCATCATCGCAGATTGCAAGCAATAGCCCACGTCCATCCCCTACGTCTTCAAACAGAACCAAGAGGCATTCGAACTGTGAACAATAATTTACCGCCTGGGGACAGGCAGAATGTCATATGGGAACTGGTGCTGCACTTTCAGGTTCATGGCAAGCTGCGAGGCTAGCTCGCCGCAGCCTGTCCAGTTTCAATGCTCAAGAGCCTTGCAGCCGCTTCAAGAGCTCCCCAAGATCTTGATACATGGCATCGGCCCAGCTGATCTCGGGAAGGCACGAACTGCTTCTGATGCTGGAACCAATTCTGCTACTGAAGCCAGTGCTCACATTGCTGAGAGTGAGCCTGGCCTCGTCTCCACGCCATCATGCAACCTGCAGGAAAATGTGCTTCTTTCCAGTGCTTCCGATTGCATTCAGTCCGACAGTTGGGCACACCCTTCCGTGGCCCCAGTAGCTGGGGGCTTGAGCCAACTCAGTGTCAGTTGAACCATGTACTGTGTGCGATCCTTCTATCCATCCTGCAAAAACACGCAGAACTCTTTGCAAAAGAAGAGGAATGCAGCTGATTCGCAACTCTGCCCCTCGCCTGCGCCCACTTCACAGCTTTTTCGTCATTGTCCGACTGCGAGCGGAAGACCTAGTCTCACACATCGAGGCAAGGGGGACTGCCCTGTAGCATTTGGTGGCAGCTTGCGAGAAGAACTCAACTCTGCAATTGTCATTGGATCCAAAAATGTCCGCTACAAACACCAGTAGCTTCTAGGCACTCTTCGTTCTCATGATTCATGACAAGCGACACGTGGAGATGAAATGATGAGATAGGAGATGTTGTAATATATAAATAGTAACAATATGAAATACAGGAAAGTAACTATATAGAAGGGTCGCTGGAAACTCGTACCAATGTCAGTCTGTGACTAACCGGCTCCAATCAGCCGAACGGAACCGGTCGGGAGGCCTCCAAATAGAGGTCGACCACACCGCTGACGAAGGCCAGGACCTACGAAACAAACTCCGTAAGTGTCAGATCAGGTGTGAAGCAAAACGAAGCATCAGGAAGTGGATTCAATGCGTGCGGAGACCCATTCAAGAACGGTTGACCGACTGGTGAAATCCACACTTTGTTCAAAAGGTTGTAGACATGTAGAAATGCAGACTTTATGAATCTTCTTGGACCTTGTCACGGAGAGAGCGAGAAACCACCCACTCAAATCCATTCTCCAACTTGGCTTGATTCAAGCACCCTACCTATCAGGCCAGTTCACGCATGAAACGACAAGTCTTCTGCAAAGGAACCAGGTGTCCAGGCCCGATCTGCGTCATAGGTGCCAGTGCTGACAATGGCCTCAGGTTTCTATGTCTCCTAATCTGCTGATAAGAGCGAGAGCGAGAGAGAGAGAGAGAGAGAGAGAGGGGGGATTCTCTAAAGTAGCCAAACCAGCAGATTGACTACACAAGGCAAGCGGCAACTAGGCTGAGAGCCTTTTCTGGTACTCCTACCCGCGCTCACCAGACTCTTTCGATTTTCACAGCTCTGGTAAACGTGAACTTCATCGGATTGGTTGGCTCTGTTGGATTCTGGATAATTCTTCAAATTATGCAACTCACAGAATCTCACATATGCTCACAGGAAGTATCGCGAGATCTTGATATGATCAGCAAGTGATCCTCCCCTGAAATTTTGTTGAACAACGACAATTGCATCTGCTCGTAAACCACATGCCTCTCGAAGACTGCGCTCTTCACACCTCACTTGGGGTTTTCTGCATCCTCTACACAGTGGAAACTACGGGGCATGTCTCGCCGGACATCCACTTCCTCCCACCTTGGCGAAGTCGGCCAAATCTAAGTTCTTCTTGAAACCTCAGGACTCATCAAACTTGAGGAACAAGTGGACGCTACTAGGGGCTCCTGGCCTCACTACTAGGAACAAGAAGCTATTAGGTGCAATCAGCTTAAAATTTGGAAAGTTTGGAGGTCTGGGCACCGATGTCAACACGTGAACAGTACAATGACCCTGCACCAACCCTCAAGTAGGGTGCATTCCGTAAGCAAACAGTTTTGAGATGCCTCAGTGCAATCTCGGTTTCTGGGCAAAACTTTGTCTGTTGACTCTTTTGCATGGTCGGTGTGTGGTTTGGTTTGAACACCGTTTGTACTTGTGTGTATACATATGGAGAGAGAGAGAGAGAGAGAGTGTGTGTGTGTACCCTGGAGACGCACGGTCATTTTGGTGAGGGAGTGCCGGGTTTAGCTGTGCCCAAGGCCCAATATTTGAGATTTGCCTATGAACAACGGACCTAACAAAATCAAATTGCTCACACACCACTCAAGGTGGAACTGCCCAGACAAACCCTAGCTGCACTGCAGGCAAAAAAATAATGTCTTTTGAAAGCAGCCCAGTTGCCAAAGTTACACTATTACACAAAAGAGGTTCCAGTCATATGCTATTTTCCAGCTTGAGCAAAGCAGTCACCCCACCCGACCAAAGGGCGTTCTTTCTCCCATCCAAGAGAAACTGGAGTGGAAGCCATCAACCTGGCCATTGCTTCAACCAAGGCTGTGCTGGACATCCGCGCTTTGCTTCACCATGTTCAAGGCCCCCTGGTCCAGCTGGGTCAACGCTGTCTGGCGAGCGGCACGAGGCTGGGTGAGCTGGAGCGTCTTTTTCCCAGGGTTATATAGTTAATTCGATCCAATCGATCCAACCAAGCCAATCCAAATGTTGTTCAATGTCGCCTCGATTTCATCTGGAGCACGTCGGCGGAGAAAGGACTTTGGCCTCCACGCATGAAGCATCAGGGCTTCGAGCTGAAAAGTGGACATTGAAGCAGCATGTAACAGCATCAGAGTGGGGAATCCTTCCTTTCTGCATTATGTATATTATATTATGTTATATTATATTATATTGTATTACATTATATTATATTGTATTATGTTATATATATATTGGTTCCTCCGTAAAAGCGTTAACACTAGAATTTGAGAATCAGGGCAGAAAGGTAGCAAGATTGCATGCTTTGGGTGGTATTTCCTAAGTTTTCCAAGCGAAAGCATGTTTTTTAGCGTGTTTTCCATGATTCTCGAGGTTTTCTTCTATTTGTGTATGTTTTTTCAAGATTTGCTCTTCTCGCTCACTTGGGAAAGACACAATTCACCGATGCAGTTGCTCAGCACAAGCTAGGAGCAAAGACGCTACTAGGAGCTCCTGGCCTTACTACTAGGAGCAAGGACGCTACTAGGGGCTCCTGGCCTTACTACTAGGAGCAAGGACGCCACTACTTACTACTAGGAGCAAGGAAGCTACTAGGGGCTCCTGGCCTTACTACCAGGAGCAAGGACGCTACTAGGGGCTCCTGGCCTTACTACTAGGAGCAAGGACGCTACTAGGGATCCTGCGTTGCTTGGCATGGCGGGATTTTCAACCTTTCTGGCTGGCGCTGGTGATGACACATCGTCACCAACCACCAGGCAAAGGCTTGTTGACAAACAGCACTCAGGTTCGGTTCAGGTGCATGCTGCATGCTATGTTTTGACCCGGGGTTAATCGGGAGCCTTGGGCCTGTGGTGCGTGGCTGTTGCAGGTCTCGGTCGAGGTCGCGTTCTCCGATGAAAGATGAGCGTGGTCCGCCGTTGGCTTTGTCTTGGGCCAGACTTGGGTTGGGCAAGCTGGGTTTGTCACCTGACTTGTTGCAGCAGCCTTTGGATGACAAGCTTGTGTCTTGCATTGCATATTCAAAGAAGCGAGAGGAACATTAGTTGAGAATTCTTTTGACCTCCAACAATTGTCATGTCAAGAGCTTGCCCCCCTTTTCAAAACATCAGATTGCTTCAGCTGCTCTTTGAACAACATTGTGCCAAGTCATGCTACGCGCATGAGGTGGTCACGACAGGTTGCTCTGGCACTGGGGCTCCCACGCTGGCCCTGGTGGAGTTGGTTGGGCAATCGAATTTGGTGGAGATCGCTGCGTCAGAGCGTCATGTGCTTTGTCAGCAAGGAGCCCGGGAGTTAGCTTGGAGGTTGAGCAGATTGAGTGAATCTCAATTTGTCCAATTTCAAACTGTTGTTTTGAGCTAGCAACCATGGGCCATGAAGTTAGGTTGGGTGGAGTTCCTAGGCACCAACCAGGGAGTTCTTGTTGGCCCAGACCGATCCCAAGCGGTGCTACGTGGATATCACTGGAGCGAGGACGGTTGCAATTTGGAGAATGATTGGATCACAAACTTTTGGATCCGTGAGGATCAAACTTTTGGATCAACTTGATGTCCAAGTGATGTCACTTTTGGATCACCAGGACCGGAGGATTTGATGCAATCGCCGGATCACAAGTTCCGGCGCTCTGTGCGCACGATGAGGAGGCCATGGCAGTGTCTCTTTTGAATCACGACTTCTACATTGAATCAGTGTCTCTTTTGAATTGCAAGAAACTGGGATGCTTTGTGTCAGGGATTCATGAAAGAAGACCTGTACATCGTCGGATTCACGTGCAAGGCTTTCAGCCAGGACCCCTGCGTGGGGACATTGTTTCTCCTGATGTATATGAAGCACATTTGACGCTGGACTTGCGCCTCCAATTTTGTAGGAGAGCTCTTTGCGATACAAATCGGATGTGAAGAACCTCTTTGCCCTGGAAGGTGGCAATGTGGCCTGACTCGGACATGGCAGTATGTACTATTGTATCAATGACGGAGCAAAACATTGCCTGGGAGTTCGATGTTCATAGGTCGAGTCGAGCCACAGGTCAGAGTATTGGTCTGTTTCTAAGGCTTGGAAGATTGTTCCATTTGTCGAGACCGTCGCCCACATCAAAAGAAGACGGCCAAGGCTGAACATATACTGTTCAGACAAGTTTTTGACTTGGTGTCAAATGTTGTTAGCTAGCATTTGGGCGTCACGCAGGTTCTACATTTTGGAGAATGTTCTTGGGTGCCTCAAGAAGATTGGCCAAGCACCACCGCCAGATACCCAACATCCTGATGCTCTCTGTGAGGCATGTTCTGGGCCAGATTACGCATTGTTTCGATTTGCGACTGTCAGCGACTGTCGACTAGTGCGTGCAGTGTGTTGGCCCATAACTTGGAACACATCTCATGGTGAGTTAATTAACACACCGTAGACGATAAACCGGTTTGTAAATGCATGATATATCATTTTACGAGGGATGGATCGTACCATGTCAGAATTTACGATTCATTTACTTAAAGTAGAGACTAGATGCATTCAGAATTCAACCAGATCAGAGTTCAAGAAGAAAGACTGATCCAAGACACGAACTGCGGGCCATGGCAGTTTCAGATTGCTGAGCGGTGAGATCAATGCCAGGGGGTTTTGTGAATGCCCTTCTTGGCTTGCCCCGGGCGAGCCTTCGATTGTCGCAGGCAGAACTGGAGGAACTTACACTTTTTCTAAACATGTAAGATACAGATACAAATACAGTATTTGTAATAGCTAAACTAACACTGCTTAGTATAGCAATAAACTAAACATGTTATAAAATACAGTATTGTAGTAGCTAAACAAAACATTGTATAACTTAGGTAAACTAAACTCGTGTTTGAAATACTGATGCAGATACACGATACAGACCTTGTATTTTTGGGGGTGTGCTTCCTGATTCCTGATGTAGTGGTTGGAAGTTCGACTTGAACGATTCATACCCTTGAATCATACCCCTGAAAAGTATGTGTTGAGGTGAAGCTTTTTGCTGGTCTTTGTGCCTTGTATGGTCCAAGACCCAATGGCGTGACGTTTTTACTCTCGTGATCCACGGGCACTCAACTTGGCCGAAATTGTTTGTCTTCTTGTGGAGCCAAGGCTCACATCCCATGCGTACCAATGTTCCCGTGTGCTCTCCCTTGGGAAGAAGAGCGTAGTTTTGCAGAGTTTTTTTCCCATCCCACATCCCTTGTTTTGGTGTGGCCTGCAGAAGTCCCCACTGGTGCGCGCTGTAGTCAAAAGGGTCTTTCCTTTGGTGAAGCTTGGGGTCTTCGGTAGAAGAATACATTTGCTTAGTCTGCCCAGCGACCAACACTGCTTGCCTACTGCCTCACGGCGCGGTGGGTCAACTGCTGGAAGCCAGCCAATCCAACAATATACAATTTCAAATCTTCAATGTTTCCGGCCCAAGACTACAGTTTAAAAAAGCACACGCCCATATGGATACCTTGATTCATTAGGTAACAACACAAAAAAGTTAGATAGACAAGATACAATGTGTGCTGTATGCACGATGGAAGGGCATTTGACACAAGGCATGTCATATGATAGATACAGCGCAGGATACGGGGTCATCTCACATTTGTGTCGGTTGTTTGGATAAGGCTCCGCCGTTGCTACCTCCATCTACTACCGACACTGGAGAACAAAGACTGCCACGATGCCGATCGCATGGGGCAGAACACAGTGCTAAAGTCCGACTTGGCATCCTAGCATCCACTGTGCGCAAAGCAGAAGGCTTGTCAACCAAGATCAACGATGAAAAGATTGGCTTAGTGCGCAATGTGTTTGGGCAGTTTTTGGCTGCAGCAACAAGAAGCGGCATAAGCACCGCCCAAAATCTGGCGCTTTTCCGCACTCCCTCCGGGCAAGTCAACGCTTTTGACTTTGTTTCGCAGGCCCATCAGAATTTGGCGAGGCAAAAGGCTATTGGCATCTTGAGCCATGCTAGATCTCAGCAGGAATCACTGCGACAGATTCTGCAGGCAAACGAGGGCTACAAGCACTGCATCGACGCTCTTACTTAGCCTTAAGTCTTAAGTTTTTCTTAGCCTTTTTTTTGCGGCTGTCGGTGGCTGAAGTCAGTGCCGGCGTCAGTCCTAGAGTCCTAGGTCACAATGGTCGCTGATGACACCAACATCTTCATATCAAACACGACGACGTCTACCAAGATCAATGCAGATGGAACCAAGCAAGTAAGGCAAAAACGGGGTATGAAAAAACAACAATCTCTTTTGGGCATGTTGCAATGTCTTTTCCTACGCGATGAGAGTGAGAAGGGCCCACACGTTCCAGTGGGACGAATCGTTCAACTTCATTGTCCTAGTCAGCTGCTTTCGCGTGCGAATTGGGCTACAATTTGTGACCGCATTCGGCGATGGTCTGTGATTTCCAGCCATGGTTGTGGCATCCCCTTCGGTGGGGAAACGCTTTGGAACCTTTTCGCTGCTATCCCACTGAAACTGATAATATATTGAATCCTGCTTTCAGTATTCAGTGCCTGAATCTTTCCGTGTTTGTTGTCCGCGTTGTTATTTTTTTGATGGCTTTCGAGACCATCCGATTGCTGCAACGCCAAGGCAGCGATGCGCTACCTGCAAATCACAATGTCCAAGCAAGCGAACATCAAGGATGGCAAGAAAGAAAAAACAAGGGCTGCCCGGTTGCATCCAGCACAGCACAGTTCGAGATGAACTGCCTCTCGCATCAGTGCGCATTATCGAAGAAACCTTCTTTACTTGCAATTTCTGGATTATGTTCATCTCTTGTGCGCTTCACAAGATCCATGCGTTCTTCAAAATTTCAAGATCTTTTTGCCCAGGGATTGGATACCATAGCGCAGTCAGTTGACAGGAGAGTTGTAGCAAATCTGCCCCAAAGCTGCATCAGTTGGTCCAAGAAACAAAAAATTATTTGCCAGCTCATGGGCCACAATCTGGATTTCAACGAGGATCACATCGACAACATAACTTCTATGTTCAATTCAGATTGGTCGCAGTCATTCCAGGATGAAGGATCTTGGGTCCACTGGTGTGCTGGATGCTGCGCGGACCGCTCTGAGACCATTGCAAAGTCACGGGAAATCTTGCGGCTGCTTTTTCAGCGACATCCGGATGTGCCCCTGCTTTACAGGTGGAAAGGCTGGGAGGAAGCCCAGGACTATACAGGCCTGGGAATCATCATCCATGGCTTCCTGCAATTTCTGGTTACGAAATGTTGCAACAGCAATTCTGTGGCCAACGTGGACAAAGCAGTTGAAATGCCAGATGAAGATCTAGCTGATTGCAGCTTTGCAGTCAAACAGGAGATTCGCATGACAAAAACATTAGCATTCTTGACAGGCGATTCGGTCCTTGCGCCTAGGCCGGTTTAATTTGTCGCGTTATTCTACGCAGTAGTTATTGTCTTGTCATTGTTAATTTGTCAATTGAAACAGAGAAACAGTACAGTAGTCTGGGTTGAGCTGCTCCGCAAACTGAGGTAGATGTGGGCCTTGCAATGCTTGTATCAGGTCCCTTGCATTCCTTTGCAAATTCCCTTGCGCATGTTGAGACTATCCGTGACCGACTCTACCTACGCGCAAGAGGCCTGAGCCTCCCCAAATCCACTTGCTGCTCTGCAGCTGCTGATTTGGCACGCATGAACTGGCTTTTGCTTTCTGGTGCGAGGGGGTATGAGGCCGTTGCAGAGTTCAGTGAGATACTCGAGGTCCATCCAGACTCGGAACTCATCGAACCTTTTGGAAACACTTTTGTGACTTGCTTTTGATGTGTTCCTATTTCTTCAGCGCGTAGCCATTTTCATTGGTTCATTTGTTTTTTGCAAGACGGCAAGAAAGCTTTACACTTACTTACTGTAATTTTCCAGATTCGGGGGTTTGCCGGATACCGGATACCCCGATACCGAGTTCAGAGCGCCAAATCTCAGGCAACAATATTTGACAGGGTGTTCAGTACAATGTGCGACAGCTTCAGGCGACTTTGTTTGCCTGCTCGCCAGTGGAAGTTCCAAATCTTGCGTTTGGGGATGATGACAGACATCGATCAGTGTACGGAGCTTGTTTCAGAGATGGCTTCACTTCCATTGTGCTGCGCTGGATATCCTTTTGTTCAGACTCTATTGGCGCATTGCTTTGTTGGTGGGGAAATAGATCTTGCCAGAGTGCAGCAGGTCCGTGATCTGTTGCAAGACGCCTTGTATCATATCCCAGCCAGTTCAGTCAATGTGGAAAAGCTACACGCATGCACGCAAAGAAACGCAGCGTGTCTCAAATCCGGCCGAACTGCCGAGGTAGTTCAACAAAATTCCTATGTGATGTCCGCTGTCTTGGAACATTCTCGTCTGAAGAAAGCTGTGGAAGATGAATGCTTGGGCACAACAAAGGTGAGAGCAGGGCGGTTGCTGAGAGCACGAGTGGCAAAGCAAACTCTTCCAGCACAGGCTACCACCCGAAGAAAAGCACGAAGCACGCGTTCCGTTTTGTGACTCGGGAAACACTTTCGATCTCAGCTTTCCGTACTTTAGTTTAGGTTCGAGTCCCCCCGGGGCCCCATCTCCATCTCTAATCTGAGTTCTTTGATCTAGGTCCAAGATCGGAATGGGAGCAGCATCAAAAAGCAACAAGAGAAGCAGACGGATAACTGCGCAGAACGTTTTCCAGCAGAAGCGAATGAAGGAGGTCAAAGCAAAAATTGGCACGGACTTGTACCGAGAATCTCAGAAATCAATTTGCGAGGAGTGGAGAAGCATGACCCATGCAGACAAGGAACCTTATGAAGCATTGGCGCAAGCGCAAAATTTGTCTCGCGCCCAGGCTGTTTCCAAGACCCTTGCAGATGATCCTACAATCATGGGGTCTCAGTTGCAACTCGGCTATTTGATTTCCAAACCAACCATGGTCTGTAGTCAAGTTTTGCAGTAGACTGTGGACCATAGACCTTGCAAAGATGTTTGTTCAAATTCAGGTCTGCTGCCCAGCAGAAACGTGTTGGGCAGAAACGCTTGGACGCATCTTTGGCAAAACTAGCTGATCATCCATGCTGGGGCTCATCTTTGGGAATATGTTCACATTTGGGAGCATTGAAGCCTGAACTGGTGGATGACGAAATAGAGGCCGAACATGCGTTGCAGCAACTTCAGTCTTGCTTTGGCTTTTCTTATTTGGAAGACGCGTGTCCAAACCCAGTGGATGGCAACCCGTCTCTATTTCAAAGCTGCTGCGAAAAACATCCAGGAATTTGCAAATCCTCACAGTTCTGGGGCAAGACCCTCAAGTTGGTCCAGCAATTGGAGATTGAACTGGAGAATTTGGATGTGTCATCTTCGACCTCCTCCACACTCATTAGTTTGTCAATCTCTTGCAGCAAGGAGGAATATGAAATTGCGAAGCCCCTGCATTCCTCGTGGCATATGCTTGGGTGTGTGAGCAAAAGACCTCTCTGCCACATTCTTGGGTCGTTGCAATGGAAGAGAATTGTCAGTGGTGGTGCGGAGCAATCAGTGCTTGTGCCTTGCTACTCAGAAGCTGCCACATCCAGTGTGAAGCACTGGACCCTGAAAACTTCATATGAGGCAGCGTATAGCCCCAACCTGTCCTTTCTGTGAACGGTTTGAGTCGAGTTTTAAAAAATATATTGCCTACTGTGTTGTAATTCAGTAATCTGAAGCCAGCTTGACAAGGTGATGTCATCGATTGTGGGTGAGCGCGGAGAGTCAGAGTCATCGGAGTCACCACTGCAAATTGAAGTTCGCGTCCACAAATATAGCGCTGTTGGTTCTTTGGCGCATCCAAACCATTTTGTCCTGCTACAAGGGAGTGGGAATGAGAGCCGTTCCTTTTTCATTGGGACCAACATCGTTTGCAGCAGAAAGACTACAAACCGGCAACCTACTGTTGGTACATTCAACTTGGGCTTTGGCATCACGTTCGAAGCGAAGGCAAAGGAGCATCAAAAAAACACAGAAACGTTCGAGGCCGGCTGACCCGAAACCAAAAGCCACGGCAGGACAGCGGAAGCGAAAACAGGAATTCATCAGTGAGCAAACCGCAGGTGGGCAAACTGCAGGCGAGCAAACTGAGCCGATTGACATTGGGGAGCCTGACCCCACCACTCTTTCGTCAGCTGCAAAAAAACGAAATGCAAATCATTGCTAAGCAGCTGTCCTCACACAAGAAGGATATCGAGGAACCTGAGGAGGAAGATCCCAAGCCCAAGAAAACTGCCGAGGCTGAAGCACCAAAGCGGATCAAGATGTCTGCGAGGCTTGGGCTGACAGACATTGCAGTGGTCAAAAGAAGAGGCATGGTGTGTCTCAACTGCAGCGGGAAGATTGAAGTGGGCGACCATCGCTTCGAGTATAGCTTTTCGCAGCAGAGGCCTCCAAGGTCTATCCACGTTGACTGTGTTGGGCAAATCTCTAGGGCGAGTATTGGCCCATCCCTGCAGTGGCTTCGAGAGCAATTGAACTGGCGCCGCGACGTGGACAAGTTGTACATAGAAGGTGCCATTCAGGTGCTACAGCCTTTGAGTAGTGTGGGGCAGGCAGCGACTTCCAGCTCAAGTCGTGGCTGAAAAAAAGGATACAAGTGAAAGAGTTCGGAAGAGACATTCAGTCATAGTCTCATAGACTCATAGCCACTGTCAGTGGAGGCCGCTACTAGTAGGTTGGAGGCCATTGCCATTAGGTTGGAGGCGGAGGCCATTGCCATTAGGTTGGAGGCCATTGCTAGTAGGTTGGATGCCATTGCGTTGGAGGCCATTGCTAGTAGGTTCGAGGCCATTGCCATTATAGGTTGGAGGCCATTGCTAGTATGAGTCCTTGTCCTGAATAGACTAGACCATGGCTCCTCAAGAATCTCTAGGACTTGGTTTTATATCAGTTTCTGTTGGTCAGACGCCGCTCGACTATATGCTGGACTCGGAGAAGCACGGCTTGAGAAGAATTGAGGGCTACGCAGTGCGGGTGGTCCGTTTGTCGTTCCTGTGGCTGCAGCTTCTGATTCTCCATTTTTGAGCGATTGCAGATGCAGCTTTTGGTTTCTTCCGTTCTGTTTCCTGCCGAGGCAGGTTCGTTTGAGACTGGTTCACTCAAATTGTGTGTTCACTCAGGTCGAAAGCCTTTGGCCTCCCAATGGTGCGGGGCCGGATCTACTTCGTGGGCACTGAAGTCTGTGACGCGCATGGTGAACCCACCGGAAACAGCGAAGCTACGCTGGACTGACGGTTTCATATCGATTTTTGTTGAAGTTGTGTTGGCGGGAGCTGCGGCTGTGTCAATGGTCGATTTCAAGAGTTCAAATCATATCACTTGAATCAGAATCTAATGACACTACACCAAAATTGAAAGAACAATTTGCCGCAGGGAGCTTTGAGTTGCGATTCATTCGTAGTGGTGAAAATCCGATCTCCCACCATACTTTGCCATGGCCGCCGGAGCCGCAGCTGCTGCAGTGAAGTGGGAATACAGTTTCTTCTATGAGAACCCGCAAGACCTGATCCCAGCTTTGAACCTGTCAACATTGCAATTCTACAGTTGCTCCGAGAACCAGAACAGCTGTTTCTCAAATGTGTGGCAGTGTGCTCACGAAGGCACGCGGTTGCAGAGTTGGCCAGTCAAATTTCTACGCCAAAACTACATGCGGACAAAGTACGTGTTTGTTGATTGCAAGATCCTTGGCCATTTGAGCCACATGATAGGATATTTTTTTGTAGTGTCTTGTGCTTCAGGGCAGGTGTGGTGGACACTTAATCATTCAGGTCAGTGGATCTCGCTTGAGGTGTGGCAGGTTGTACACATGCATGCCGCCGCTGCCACGTATGCTGACCCAAAACGGCTTCAGGTGAATTTCTTTTCCCCCCCCCCCCCCCCCCCAAAAAAGGGTTTTTTTTCGAATTCCCCTCCGCTTTCATTTGTTTTGGGGGGGCCAGCAGAAAGCCAAGGCCAGGAACGGGCGCCGGGTCCGACCGGTGGGTGAGGCCCATCAGGGTGCCCCTTTGCTCCGGGTGCGGCGGCCGGGTGAATAGGGTCACGGTCTTGAGTCTTAACTGTTGGTTGAGTCCACAGGATCCTCCTGTGGGCTCTGGAGCTGTAGGCTCGAGAGAGCGGGTGTTGAGAGTTCTCTTCACGCCGGTGAAAGGAGTTCACCCCCTACTGGTCCTAGGAGTACGAACTAACGCAAATCGGAAGAGCGCTTCTGATGACTCATAAGTTTAAGTCATAAGAGTTCATGGCGTTCCCAGCTCCCCTTGCGAACTGTGAAAAAGGAGTGAGCCGTGATGCAGTCTGCTGGTCTGAATGATTTTGAGATTGTTTGGATTCCCGCCCACTCCACTCTCCATTGCATTTGCCTAGACTCAGGACATTGGAGGACCAGGCCTTGGAGTACCTGATATATCGTCATGAACACGTGGCTGAATTTGTGATGGTGAAGAAAGTGAGGGACTTGATGGTGTCCGTCAGCTTTGACAAAGTGTTCCTCAACTCTTGTTCCCTCAGCTACTGCTTGAAAGCGAAGATTTCCTCAAGTCTACCTCCTGGAGTCGTAGCAGTCATGGTCTGTGCAGATGCCGATGCGGCCGACGCGGCTCCCGTGAATCCGGCAGCAGCCGATCATTGGATCGTGGTTCAGGAGTTGAAGGACAATCTCTTCGATACATCGAAATACATTGGTGCCGTCCTTGACCATGTGATTTGCGGTGTCAGGTCCATGGGGCGATTCACCCGAAAGGAGATCGAGCAAAAGTACAACACGTGGACAATCCGAGAGCATGCGCCCATGTACGATCACCGGGAGCAATCGCTGCTGTCTGTGATTCCTTCCAGCACCGATGGACCATCGCAGCCCAGCGGGTTTCGAGGTGTTGGGGCAAGGCCGTGGGCAGCTTTGCGCCGGAGCATGCACCACATTGACACCCTGGACACCCAAGACTGACGCCATTTGCCATATTAGGTGATGAAATTGACTCCGCTTCGAGAGTTTCAGAATGATTTGTCCATTTAGCTTATAGGTCCAAGTCGCATCACATCTCGTTTCATATTTCCCTTTGTACTTCTAGGATGTGGAATTGGAGTCACTGATGGTAGGTAGTTACCACGACTACTACCTTGAGATCGTACAGTTCCAGTTTCAATCTAGTCACGCTTGAGTCGCTTGAGCTTCAGCGGGCTAGTTTTCAGGATCGACAGCGCAGGGCCCCAACTCCGCTTGGGTGTCCTGCCTCCACATTCATCCGTGGAGTCAGGGGAATAAAAAACCTACTGATTTCCACGCGCCAATTGAACAGATTCAGATACATGACATGATGTTACAGATGCACACAGTCGAATCGACGGTCGCTTGCTGCCGGCTATTGATTTCTCATCTTGCAGGATCAAATTGCCCAGCTTTTGGACATGATGCAGGATTCATTTTTGGACTGCCAACCTTCTGTGAATGAGTACATCGATTGGCTGGCCAGCTGCGAGATTGCTTTCCCAGAGCAGGACAGTTTGTCAGGCCCACGTACTTGGGAAGTCAGGAATGTATTGATTTTGTTGCTGAGAGTTTGTGGACTGATTGGTGTTGCCTTGCTCACTGTACCATGTTCTTTCTCTTGCGAGCTGGCGCAGGGAAGGCAAAACGCGTCCAAGCACGGTCAAAATCTTGTGGCCCTTAGATGCCGGGCAGCTACTTGCGCTTTACAAGTTTAAAATTCATTCAAAAAAAATCGCGCAGTTTGACCCGGGCTCAGCGAAATTTAGCGGATAATCGCTGGTAAACCAGGCAGGGGCTCAACGGGGATTCAACGGGGATTCAACGGGGATTCAACGGGGATTCAACGGGACCTTGAAAATCT
>CAXAMN010012225.1:1246102-1278233 GCA_963970005.1 Durusdinium trenchii
TTTTGCCAAGCACTTTTGCCAAGCACTTTTGCCAAGCACTTTTGCCAGCATTTTCTTCTAGTCTTAACGCTTCCATAGAAAAATCAATATATATACATACCAGATCTTAAAGTAAGTGCAGGAGGTCAAACTTTCTTGACCCTCCACACCTTCCACGTCGTCTTCCCCCCCCGACCCCCCTCCTGTACTCTGCCGAGATAAGATCTTGTAGGCTTGGGGGTGTAGCCTTGCTCGGGCCAATGGCCACAGGGACAAGCTGGCCGCAGAAATCTCATCTTAACTTAGTGGCTATACGGTATACGTCAGTCCAAAAGTCCAGGCAAGCAGTTCTTTTTGATGAAACGCTATTAGGTGGAGGCCATCGCAAGTAGGTTGGAGGCCATTACTACTAACAAGAAGCTACTAGTAACTAGAAGCTTCCTTGGGAATCGTTTCACCTGTAGTAATGGACTCAGATCTCGCTTTCAGTAGACTGTGTGGGCCTCAACGTCACCTTCATGTGTACTGAACATAGCTGGTCAAGCGCTTACACCGGTTTTACGCTCTTTGTAGCCCATCAAACAAACAAACAAACAAAGAAACTCAACGTGGTCTTAATCAATAAGACTTGACTTGATGACACACTTCCTAAAGAAGAAGTTCCACAAAAGAAAAGAATGCGCAAACAATAGAATGTCGACTTGGAGAACAATACCTTGCCCGAAGAACCAATCAAGTCCAGAGAAACACAGCACGACAGTACACAACACATAAACCTAGTTGGATATTGGTCATATACACATATAAGGCCTGGGAGCAATGTGCAGCGATTTGGAGCGATTTGTCTGATTGCTGGGTGCCCCTACCACTTCGAACCTGACACGGGTCAAACATGCTGATGTTTGTAGCCCCATACAGTTTTGAGTACCGCCTTGGGACCTTTCAAGATCTTCAATTTTCGATCTCACAACCTCACAACGAAAGCGACGACATAGCTGAATCTTGAAAGAGTTTGGATCCATTCGTCCTTGAAGCCCGCTGAAAGGTGTTGACATGCAAGGTTTACAGGGACCCGGGGAAACAATCAAATTGCCTATGCAGTACAAGGTCGGTAAGCTCGGTGTTGAATTGGCGAATGCTAGGATTGGTTCAACAATGCTCACAGCTGTGCAAATCCATCTATGTTGCTTTCAAGAGGTGCAGCTTTGAGGCCTCTAGTTTTTGCACACCTTTGAAATTGAAAGGCTTGACCGCAGGATGAAAGGCATATGAAAGGCATGCGTGATATGCATTTCACCCTCGCAAATTGGACAAGAAACAATGCTCAACTTCAGAAGACTCACATCCGTGCGATAGCGGAACAGCCATGGGCACCTTGGCTTGTCGCGGCCAGTGGACCAGTAGGCCTCCTCGAACTGTTTCAGCAAAAGCCTGGCTGAGCTGGCTCAGCTAGCTGAGTGCAAACCCTATTGCACTTTTCGCCGAGTCCTGTTTCCTGCCCGGGTCAAATCTGCCAAACCAAGCCCATCACCAAATGGAATTTGGAGCAGTGGTCCCAACCCTGCTGTGCCAGGCACCTGCACAGGTTTTCCGGAACCTCCTCGGGCTCCTGCCAGGGTCCGGAGAGAACTCTACTCGCTTGAGAGACGTGTCAAGCTTCGGTGTCAGCTGTAGAAAAGAAACCTGATGTCCGCCAGGCCTACAAAAAGCCAGCAAAAACCAAAGGTTTGCAAACTTGTTCCTTTTTGCTGTTCGCAGCATGCTGCTCTACAAACCATTATTATAGCTATAGCAAATCCCTCCCTATCTTCAAATTCTACTTGATTTCTGAGCAAGTCATTCCGCCCACACGCCAATCAATCCGCCTCTGGCACTTCTGCCATGCTGGCCTCCATCAGGCTGCAGTGCCCCATTCCAAGTGAGAACTGCTTCCCGTCTTGCCAATCAGACCACATGAGTTCTTTGTGTTAGGGATAAGATTCAACACCTCACTTGCGGTGAAGAAACAAATTTATGGGGCCACAAAGGCAGGGGAGACTTCTGAAATCTGATACTTAGAAGCTACAAACTCAACCGCATCACAATGTCACAGTATCACAGACCCTAGAAAACCAGATGTGTAGATGTGTTTATTTTAATAAACTATACGTCGAAATATAAAGGGAATGGACACTATTGCCCGACAGTCTTGTAGAACACTGTGCGACAATTTCGCATGACGCTCTTCTAGGACACTCTTGTGAGACTCTCTCTGGCACTCTTCTCTTGCAACCGTGTGGGACACTCTTGTAAGCCCTATTTTAGAACACTCTTGTGCCACAGTCCTGCAGGACTCTTGTAGAACACTACACGCTTGAACGACACTTCTGCAAGACAAAGACATTCTCGCACGACACCCTTTTGAGGACACTCTTCCGCAAAAAGTCCTATAGGACACTCTTTTGGGACATTCTTCCAGACACTCTTGAGCAACACTCTTGAGCTGCACTCTTGTAGGACACTCTTGTAGGACACTGCCACTGTGGACAATCTTGCCTGAGATGCTTGTGAGACACTCGCGTCGGACGCGCTTGTGTAATTAGGGCACACACTTCCACACACTTGACAAGATGCTCAAATTTGCACGCTTGCACTGCTGACACTTTCCGACTTCACGCGCATCAACCAGAATTGCAATTTTACCTTTGACTTGTAGTATACCCATCATATGTCATAGGAGACCTCACGAGGCGACTTCACATCACTTTTGACGTCACCCAAATAGGAGACCTAGTCCACTCATCAGGACACCTTAGCTCTCAATCCTTCCCTCAACGCGAACGAGGTCTTAGGAGCAATGTTCGCTACTAGGGGCTCCAGGCATCGCTACTAGGAGCAATGTTCGCTACTAGGAGCAAAAAGCACTGGGAGCAAGGACGCTACTAGGAGAAAAGGGCATCGCTACTAGGAGCAAGGACGCTACTAGGAGCAAAGGGCATCGCTACTGGGAGCAATGTTTGCTAAATGGCTCCTGGCTGTGGACGCGTGGATTGCACAGGCAAGCAAATGCTCGCAAGACTACATGCCAACGATCGGCGAACACACCCTGACCCCACTATACGCTCTCCCATCGTCAAAGTCCTCAGTCGTCTCTCAGGGATCCGCATGTCAAAAGTGTGCTACACAGCGTACAGGTTTTTAAGCAGCTGCCGCCAGCCAGGGCTGGTAGTCACAGCTCTAGCTCATGTGGTTTCGTTTCAAACAGACTCTTACAGAATTTCCCGGTGCACTCTGCTTTACTGGTGCACATGATCTCTCGCCTCACTGGTCGCGCATGGCTGATGTGAAAACCCGGGCCTAAAATACAAAAATTCAATTTAGCCAAGGCCTCCGTTCGCAAATGGGGGCCTACGAAAAGCCGGGTTTGGCTGGGCAAGATTAGTCAGCAACTCGATAGTACTATATGCTGGAGGTTACAGCTGGACTGGGATTGAAAATTAGCCTTCCTTGTCTTTCGCATGTGCCTAATGCTTCCACAGGTTCAAGTCCCATCCAAAACAATATATGTATACCATCTCCATCACCAGCTCAAACGCTGGTTTACCACTGCAAGCCACGAAGTCGAGGCGCAGGCGATTGTGTGACGCACGATCAGTGGTCAGTTGACACTCATAGACAACATAACCTGATTCTGAAATGTCACATTAGCATCGCAGAGTTATCGCAACTAGTGATGCCTCGATGGTGGAGGCTGCAACAAGAAGTGCGTGACACAGGCCCCGTGAATCCATGAGTGGCTGGTGGAAGTATATTTGACACCAAGGATCCCGGGTTTTCTTGCAAATGGGAAACATTGCAACAATCCTCACTTCGGCATCAGCACAGTCAAAGTCCGCACACTCGATGGAGGAGATACATATCATATAAGTATGTTCATAGGATATCATGCTTGGGCATGGAAAGCATAGAAACCAATAGACCAGCTGCTCCCTTAGTTTCTTGCCACATCTTGTATGTCTGTGTGTCCTATCTAATCTACCATAGCCAAAGTCGATCGAAATCTAGCTCGACAAGTGTTCAAAATGTAAACGGACATGAGTATCCATAGGCACAAAGGCTTCAAGACCGCATATTATAGCATCTTATATAACCTTGCCCCGTCATCCAGTTGCCTGAAGCTGCAGATGGCGCAGCTGACTTGTCGGCAGGCGAAGCTGCAAATATGGAAGAAGGCCCAGCTCACGGAAGCAGTGGTCACCTGAAGCCTTGCCTGCAAAAGCCATCAAAACTTTGGGGAGTGAATCCCTTCGTGAACCCAACCAAAAGCGGCGGGCGGCACCATTGGCTCGGGCCTGTAGGGGCCTTGGGTCGTCGCCGCAATCAACAGAATGTCATCGTGTAAAAAAGGCATTTAGCCAGCTGGATGACATTGAAAAGCTGTGCTGTATTCCCAAATACTCGATACACAGCCTCGCCCAAAGAACCGAAGTACCCACTTGAAAAGCTACTCTTAGTCTTATTCCCATCACAATTTTGCCAGACCCTTGTCAGAGATAGACTGCCAAAGGAAAACATGCAGAGAGATTGGGGCAGTTATGATTAAAGAGCATTGGCACAGCCCAGCGGTAGAAAATCCTGCTGCTCATGCATGACATCACCAGTTTGTGGCTGAACGACGCCTTATAGATTGGGTGGACAAAGAGGAATTCGGAATTGGAGCATCATTTTTATAAAAGAGAACTAAGAGAACGTCTTGAGAGTTGAAAGTTCACCACGTTCTGGACCGTTCCCGGGTACATCCATGTGCTCAGACATCTTCATCGTGCTCTGTGCGCCCTGCTCCCGCTCTTTCGATTTTCAACCGCCTTCCGGTTCTGGGCCTCCGAACATCTCAGGTGGGAAGAAACTAGCCTGGAGGCGTTCGCCGGTGTCTGCCCAACGTCGCTAGGGATCGAAACAAATACTCCAAAGCCGATCCAAAAGAGACAGGCAAGAACCTTGCAGTAGATTTGGATTTTATTATAGTACCACAAGTGCAAGGCGGCCTGGTTAGTAGGAACAAGAAGACCAGGCTCAAGCAAGCAGCTCAAGGTTCAAGTTCAGGTCAATTGGTAGTTTGGTTGGATTGTTCAGTTACCCAAATAGCTGTCAGCCACCCGTTTTCCACAACCTCGGGCAACGTGCCCACCTGAGGCAGGAGAGGAGCCAGCAGACCCGGAGCAGGCGAGACAAGGTCGCTCGACCTGGGACACCGAGATTCATCTGGACTCGATCCAGACCAGGCGGTCGAAACCATCGGACCGTCGAAAACCGTCATTGATGTCTGCACCATGTGTTCTAAACGTCAACAGCGATCGGTGTTTTGTTCTTTTTTAATGCCTTTTAAAACAGACTCAGCTGAGTTGCAAATCGTCTAGGATGTACCGCTCGAAAGTTACAGGTGCAAACCTAAGTAGACCAGGTACGCTTCCTATATGTCCTTGCTCAGCTGGGAACCCGCACACCTCAGGGACGTATGGGGCCTGCTTGGGCTGGACTTGGCACAGGGATCAATATCGCATTTTTCGAGGCTACCCCTCGTTTTATCTGTCTACACGGTGCACTCGGGTTCAATTGGATGCACCTGCAATGGCCCTCCAGCCGACCAAAATGTGCATCTGGAGAACTTTGTTTCTGCAGTGACGAAACCTTTGTTTACCACCTCTTTCGGTGTCTTTGTTTAGCTGACGCGTGAGTGTTTCTTCGTCTCGCCTGGACATGGGCCGAAGGCCCCACCGAGAGCAAGGGCGTCAAGAGTCCCGGATTGGAAGGCACAACGCCAGCAGCGTTGGGCTGGCCGTTCCCTTCCACCAGCGTGCCCAAAGCGCCCGGGGTTAGCAAGGTGGCGGTGGTGGTAACCTCGCCAGACCTCGAAGCACAACGGAGATCATCGAACATCAACATGTTCTCACTTTTTCTTCGTTCAGCTTGCAGCACCCAAGATTCAACGTATTCTAGTGTATTCTATGTACCTATGATACAGCTCCAGGACCTACCTTTAACCTATGCTTCATTGTAAATTACAGTGTCTTGCTGACATCTTGGAACCTTTTCCCACTTGGTTGTTTTCAACACTTTCCGGGGGGGTCCCATATACTGTATATATGTGTGCCGGAGAAAAAATTGGTATCTAGCCTAAGGACATTGCATAGAAATGATCGGCTCCCATCAGCTATGCAGGATTGTTTCCTTCAGCAAGTGTCAAGCTTTGTTGGTGGCATCAAGCTTGCCATACTTTGGCACGCCAACAGTGAGGGCACGAATCAACTGCAGTAGTGGTTGTACAAGTTGTGGGGAGATGTTCTTCCATGGACACAACATGTTCAAAGTGGGCATCCGTCGGCATCGGTTGGCGCATCCGCAAGCATATGTTATATATATTATCGTATTGAGGATGCTGTTTAAGAAATGTTTATGTCTTCTCCATTTTGCCACCTGAAAGTTCTCTTGATAACATCCTTGGGGAAGTCTGTCGCGTCGCATGTTCATGTTTAAAGCTGACAGTGAAATAATAACTCCTTGATGTTTAAAGGATGGTTGTTGTTTGATACCGAGCTCTTTCGAGTCATCCCTTGATATAATCATAAAAGACAAAATCAACCAAAAAGATCTTCTTCTCCTTCTTTTTCTTTGCATCAAACAACCGTTTACTCAATGTGTCTGAACCCTTCCACTGTTCAATGTTGTCCTTAAACTGTGAAATTGCTTTATCATATACATATATTTATACTGTTTATCAACGGATATCAAACCTTTAATCATACTTTCTGCCATAGATACTCTTGGTATGTGTCTGTCAGTGTAAGGTTGGATGAAAGGTAGATCCGGGGATCGGGGTAGCGCGTGTATATATATATATATATAGTATACATATGTACACATCAGGTTTAGTCAAGTCTTTTAAAGGCAAGATCCTTGAAGCTTTGATGGAAATCTTTCAGTCTTCGCCTGGGCCTACACCTTGAAAGCTTACTCATTGGAAAGCTGAAAGGGTTGGGAGTGCAAAGCCTGCTTCAGACAAATCGCCTTGGTGGACAACCAGGCCCAAAGAAACTGGCCCTAGTCACTGGCTTCTTGAGGGACCCAGCGTTTTTGGGCGCTGCTTGTTGCGGCGCTGGCGCTGGGTACGCTTCCACTCCTGGCAAGGGATAGTACAAGCCTTGGAATCAGAACACAATCCGCCAATGCTAAGAGTTCAGTTGCATTGGTTGCTGAGATTCGGGTTGTTGGGGGGATCCTTCTCCAGATTCAACACAACTCCAACTCAAGCAGCAGACTCAGCTCCAATCTCGCGGAGTGAAGAAACACCATCTTGAAAAATAAGCGGCCCTGTCTGCGAGAAGGAAGGAGTTCATGATTGGCTATCCGCTGAGAACCAGTGACGTCAATGTACGAAGAGAAATCTCTCATGTGATTCACAGCAGTTTGGAAGACCATAAACCCCATGCATGCTTCTTCCATGCAAGGGCTATACATATAATATATATATATATATATGTACCCTATATATATATATATTAATAAAGCCTTGAGAATGTAGCAGGCGGCCGGGAAGACTATCAGAATCATTTGGCGTGGTGAATCGACCAAATGGAATCACACAAGCTGTGTGGCCTTTTTTGCTTGGGCATTCAAGCGCTGAAAACAGGAGTCATTAGTGTGTCCGATCCATTGCAATGCTTTGGTTCAGTGGATGATCGTATCACTTAAGTTTTCTGGTGCCGAGGCCAGCGCACATGCAATGCCCCGAAGACAATGCAGCAGAGAACTTATGTCTGACAAACCACATTTCAGAAGGTGGATGTTACAATCCCTCTCTTGAAAAAATACACATTTCAAACATGATTCCATTGGTGTCGCCGGAATTGCTCGAATTTCTCTGCCAAGCTTCCGTTTTGGAAGATGCAGGGTACATTTGCTCGCCAAGTCTTTTCTCCTGGCAAGTGAAACTCCTGTCGCCTCGAAGTAGACACAGAACATCGAGCATCCCAAATGCGATCTTCATGAAAACCGTAACCAAGCTGAAGCCATGCCCTATTAAAATGGTGGCGTTATTCAGCAAAAGGATGAGCGTCCATAGTTACATAAAAACAATGTTTTAAAAATATGTAAAGAAAACAACTTGTTACTGCAAGCTACAAATGTTTTGAGATGCACATGGATCCTTAAACGAACTCTTTCATGAGGCTACAAGCCCGAAATCAAAGCGTCAAGGGCGACGTGAGGCGGGTGGCCCGCTGCTAGGACGATCTACGGGAGCTTGGAGAAATCGCACTCAATTGCTGATGAGTTCAGGATCCTCAGAGTCTAGCTCCGCCAAATTCAAACTCTGTTGATTTCTCTTGAAGTCCAGCTTTCTTAACGGTATGGATACATCTAGGAGTACTTGCTGGACACTGATTGAGTGTCTGGATGAGGTTGTTCCATGAGTAGCAATGTACAACTGAGTCGTCACACCGTTTCGACCAGCTCTGGCTCGGTGTCTGGAGCGACCTCAAAGGTCTGGAGAGAAAGCAGCGTGGAACAAAATGAAGTCCACAAAACCGAATACAAAACAGCTTGACAATCTGAGGCTGTGTGACCCTAGGAGGACACTAGTGCTTTTCATGGGTCCACCCATATAATGTATTGTGTTTCTCTTTCGTTACCTAACCGGGATTGCAGTCCGCAAGTTGTCTTTCTCTTGCTTAAAACTCATATGCATCTCTCTTCTAGGACACTCTTGCGCGACTTGTACAGACACTCTTGAAAAACTTTTTGCAAGACACGCTTGGAAGACACTCTTGTTTAAAAAAGAAAGACACTCTTGCACATGCTTGTTGTGGCACTCTTGTAAAACAAAAAAGAACTTTTGTGAGAGACTCTCGCAGAGGCATCCTGGTCAGGACACTTTTTAAGGACACTCTTGAAGAGAGGCTCTTGTAAACACAAGTATTTGAGGCATTCAACATCTCAGATTGCATGCTGCACTTACGTCCCAACGGCACAGCGACAGTCACCTTCACCAAGTGTCGCAACCTCGTAGTTTCACCATGTAAAGCTGCCTCCAAACACTTCCACGCGCAAAGTACATCAGCGGAAAGCGACTATGCGCCACACGCCTTCACATGTCGATTCGCACAACACACGTGCATTGGACTCATTTCGAGTGCTGACCTGACGAAACGGCAGTCACGAAACGTGCTCACCATGCCCTTTGCTAGTAGCGATGCCCTTGGCTCCGAGTAGCGTCCTCTTGTCCCTAGTAGTAAGGCCAGGAGCCCCTAGTAGCGTCCCTGCTCCTAGTAGCGATGCCAAGAGCCCCTAGTAGCTTCTTGTTCACACCTTATACAAATATCACTTCATGCTTCCATCCAAGACCTCCTCCAAGAGCTTCCCACAACGGTGGGGCAGTTTGTTCATCACACCGTGGACGGTTGCAAACTATTGCGAATGGTTGCGAATATGAAAGCGACGTCGAATGAACAAGGTTCAACCCCCAGACCCCCAGAGTCGAACAAGAACCCTTCGCTACACATTCGGGAGAAATGAACATCATGTGCTGAAGAGCCAATTCTGTGCAAGAGACTGACGTTCAATAAACCAAGTCGTTATCTGCATCTGAGCAACATCTGACGGAGGATAGCTGGGTGGCAGCTCATGCTGTTGAAAACCTTGGTCATCCAGGTAAGCCAGCTACAAAGGACATGTTCATTGCATTGGCTCCAAAACCAGAATGTCTGTTAGGTCTAGAAGGCTTCGTATCACTCGCCCAAGAAATACACTTGAATACATCCTCCTTGAACCCAGCAAGTTCCGCTGGGGAAATCAGGCTGAACTTCTCGGATCTGGAGTCATCCGTCGAAAACAACCCAGCGCTTTGAGCACTGACATGGCATGATCCCTGAGTACTTCTCGGATGTAAAGAAAGCAGAAAAGGGGTTTGTTTTGTACACTGGACTGAAACTGAGTTAGTTCCCAACTTTAATACTGTAGCATGATTCGCAATCCCGAATTCAATCCCATGAGTGAAGCTGTTCAACCCCAAACATCATTTGACACCTTTGCTTCGCTGAGCTCTCCTCCCAAGCCCCAGACTCTCCAGCTGCGACCGCAGCTGTGTCATCCGCTGTGCCACACGGCTGTCGATGCTCCGAACAGCCTCTTCGTGCTTGTTTTTTTTTTGTGTTGTCTTTGTTTTTCCTTTTTCTTTAGCCTATTCCCCCCCCTCCTATATAATTAAGCAAGGGACTAGTAGGCTACTAGACTGAGTTTGCTTCTAGGTAGGACGCAGGATAGTTCACGCTTCTTCAAGGAAGCTGAAGACCGGGGGAGTTTCCTTGAAGATATTCCAAGCCAAGTATTTCGTCATTGCAGTGACTGCCAATAAGATTTGTCTGAGCACATTGAAGCATGTGACCTCGATGACTCGAAGTGCTTGGACCACTTCGTCTTTGCGTACTAGACAGTTGCGCGGCCCGACCTCTGCATATTCTCGCTGAAGGTTCTCTATGGCCTTGCTTCCAGGAACCCGAGCTCTTGCGTCTCGCAAACAAACAAAAGTTTAAGAGCACATGGTATAATTTAACATCTTACAACAAGACAGTTTGACACCAACGTGGGAGAGACACCAGGAAAGAGTTGACAGCGAGAAGATCAAGGCCTGGGCATTCAAAAAAATACGGTTGTCTATCTCCGGTTATTCACCTTGCCCAAGCCATTAGTAGTCCCCAAAGGACGTGGCAAGATGTCAAACAGCCGAAAAAAAGAATTGCAGGCGGAGTTCAGCTCTCTCATGAATTCTCCACAGGCCCAAACAAATCTCACACAATAGCAGCGTCCCAGTAGAAGGCCAGGAGCCCCTAGTAGCCTCTTGTTCCTAGTAGTAAGGCCAGGAGCCCCTAGTAGCTTCTTGTTCCTAGTAGTAAGGCCAGGAGCCCCTACAGTAGGTAGCGTCCAAATCTCACACAATAAACTCCAATTGACCCTTCACACCACCTCTTGCCACTCGGGCGATGGATCTGCACTAGGAGGAGGCTTCCTGGGCGCTGCCCAAGCCTCGACAAGCGTCTTCCCTACAGTCCACTCAATGCATAATCATAAGAAAAGAATGCTACTCACCTCACTGGTGGGACCACTGGGTCTGATTTCTGGCAGCACTGATGAACTGACCCATGCAGGAGAGCTGCTAGCGGGACACAGGTGATTGCTGGGTCGGGCTTTCGGTAGGATGCTGGGTCGGGGTGTCTGCCAATCGTGGTGAAGAAATACCCATTCGCACGACCCTGTGGTGACCCGGCACCTCGATCGCTTCATTGCTAGAGGCCGCCGTGGAGACCTGCCTGAAACGAAAGGTCGGGCTGGAGTGATGGATCCAACACGAAACGGGACACGTCCAACGTGCCACGTCCAACTGACAACTGATAGACGTAGAAAGAACAAGCTGTGTCTCTAAGCTTCGCCCGAAGCTTGAGTACACTAGCATAGAAAGAGAAGGCTTGCTTCAAGGCAGCTTCAAGGCAGCCAGACCCTTTCTCCAACAACAGTCCTCCATTCAAACGTGGGAGATTGCTGATGTTTATCCCCCTTTCTTTCCATCTGTCTTCGTGTCCCACTTGGACTGTGACACCATCCTTTCTTACCTCGTTCTGTTTCTTGTGCCTTCGTACCTCGTTCTGCGTCACCAACGTGACGAAATTGTCTCCGTCTACATTGGCGCCGCTTGGATCTGGGTCTGTCCTGCTGTGCCAGGTCAGTGGGCCGGATTTTCCAGCCTTTTGGGTCTGGCCCTATTTTGTCCTTGTTTGGCGGCTTTGTCCTTGACAGGTTGCCCTTTCTCCTCTTTTTCCCTGTCCAGTCCCTTGACTCGGAACTTTCTCTCGAGCTGGGAATCTTTCTTCTTGTGATTTTGAGCTCTGAGTTTTCAGGAGTCAGGTTTGATTGTCCGTGATTTGCCTCAAAGGAGGCTTGCTTGCGTGAACACCCAGGGAACGAGGGTCCACTACTTATGCAACAGAATGCGGGGTCGCTGTACGGCTATCGGCTCTCGTCAACGCAAATCCATACATTTGAGTTTCCCGGAAACTTCTATATGCCTTCATTGGTGATCTTGGTCAACAAAAGACTTACTTTCGTCGTCATGTCATCCAATCCTCCACATTTACAAAACGCTACGATGTTTGACCTCTCCTGAATCTACCTTACCCATCATGAACGACATCCTAGGCAGGACCACAACCCTAACAGCTTTAAACTAACCTTCTAGACTACAAGCAGGACTTCTCCTATTCCCTTGCTGTCGGTCGCACCTGTGCTTTTGCAATTGGTTCTCGCGAAATGTTTGAATCAGTTGTTACTCCCTGTTGCGTGTCCTGGCCTTGATTCAGACCGCTCCTCAGGGAGGTGCAAACACTTTCCCTGCCTTTTGAACATTTCCGTTGTGGTGTGAATGGTTGTCACGCTGTTCCTCTGGGACGCTGAAATGAGATGATACACCCAATTCTCAATCGAGTAGATCTTCAGACCTTCAAACACTTTTTTTGGAGACTCTGTCTGGTGACTTACCCAGGCCACGACTTGTTTGCCTAGCTCCCATCTGGCGGCAACCGATTGCAATTTTCCGAAATATCTTTCCACCGTGCATCTTCATGTATAAGTGGGCGGAGCGGTCCACCACTGAAAACTGTGGACCATTGTATCTGTGTGAATTGGCAACCGAAAGTACATTCATAGTGAAGTGGTAAGTGTATGTAATGCCTACAGTACTTGCACAAATAGATGAAAGCATGTGCGCAGACGAATCCGAACATACAAACATTGGGCAGCACCCGTGCAGGTCCACACATTGGTGCAAGAAGCTTCAGGCACGTTACTCCAGTGGTTGTCTCCTTGACTGTCGCTTTCATTGTCTTTCATTGTCAAAGGAAAGGCTCTCATGTTTGGTGAAGGCTCTATCGCTTGGAACTGATGGCCAAACTTGCTCGAGAGCTCATGTATTTTTTTGGTCTGGAGTTGAAATCATGTTGTGCTTTGTGGTTGTCCATACTTGTGAAGCTTGAGGTCCACCCACACCTTTTGTTGCACTCAGACTCACACTGCTCGCACTGCTCCAAAACAGTTTTCTGTGGTGAGTCGTAAGTTCATTTTCACATGCCTTCGTGACCTAGACTTGAATGAGATGATTTCGACATAGTGTCGAGGCGTCGACCTCATCATAGTACCTACAGACTTGAAATGATTTCAACTTGTCTACCTGTGTGCAAATTGGCTTGGCTGCAACTGTGTGCATCTACACCTTGTATACAGGATCGCAGCAAAAGCAGCAGAACTCATAGAGCTTCGTTGTCCAGCACTGTGGGGTTTTTGAATCAAGAACACTGAACTTATAGTCGCTATGTGAGCCTTGCTTGAAAGAGTTCCCATTTCCTGATCAGCTCGATAGACACATGTCCCTTGGGTGAGTACATTAAGGACTTACAAGGCTTTGCCGCTTGGCATGTAGATCGCCTGGTCTCGGAGTCATTCTCGTCTGGTGTGGAGTGCGCCGAGGGTGTCGAGTTGCCTTTCCTGGCCCAATGTCACGGATGACAAACCTTTGGCCCTGGAAACGCGTTCTTGGAGAATCACATGTTCAGTAAGTTCAGTGCTTTCAAGGCTCTTCCAAGTTGCCCTACATAAGACTGCCTATTCGAGAAGCAGGCACACAAAGCTGAGCACGTCTTGGCAAGAATGCTAGTGACTGGGCTAGTAGCTTTTCAGAGACAGAAAAAGAATCCAAGACTCTGCCAACGATAGAAGTGTTCATCTTATTCATTTGTCAAATCTTGTCTCTTTGATTTCAACACTCTGTCTGCACCTGGAGCTGCCAGAGGCAGGCCGTGGTGAGGCCTGCAGTTTCGTGGGTGGTCGGGCACCCAAACATCACCAAACTGCTTGGCATGAAGCAAATGCAAGTTGCGATAGGGCAGATAGGGCAATCGAGTGTCAAGGCCCATATCTGCAAGAAGGCAGGTAGGGTGAAACAAGCACACATGGTTGTGGGTAGCGGCTCAGACCCACAAGTCAGCCGAACCGTCTCCTCGGGGATGAGTCTACCAGGTGTCTACCAGCTATAGGAGCTCCTACCTAGGACGCAGGATAGCTCGCGCTGGTCATTTGGTTCCTAGATCTAGAGAAACTTAATGCTGGGTGCTTCAAAACAGTCCCATCTGCTTGTTATTCATCATTGCAAATTGGGGCACTGCGAAGCTCTGCAGTGGAGCACTGGAGCTAGCCACCTCAGCTTGAAATCAGAAAATGAAACTTGCCTGTATTATATAAATGGCTTGTTTAAACTTGGAGGCTTGTTAAAACATAAAAGAATGTAGGTCCTGAGCAGGAGCTACATGTATCTTGCCAAGTGTTGCAAGAAGTCCCAAGTTGGTCTGAAGGACATCGAACTTGCTCAGATGTAGCGCAAGAACAACTGCAATGAAGAACGAGAAGACACTCCTTGAGTTAAGAATAAGTCAATTTGAGATGTTAGATGTTCTTAAACACAACACTGTGAGAGGTGTCTTGAAATTGGCTCCTTATTTGCATAAAAACAAAGCTTTTATGGTGTGAGAAGAACTGCTTCACACTAAGGCTTGGACCAATTGAGATGGGTAACCTGGGACTGGCCATGTGCAACTGCAGATTGCTGCATCATCGTAGAGCCCCAAATGTTCGTGAGAGGGCAAGTGAAAACTTAAGGTCCACACCCTGCTGTTTCGCCATTGCAGGAAGGCGCGGAAAATGGAAAGACCAGAAGTGTTGATGAGGCCGCCGAAAGTGAAAGTAGGGTGGTACTTCGTCACACTGAGGTCTAGCTGAGGGGGTCTCCGGTGAATCTTCAATTGGTTGGGCTTCAGGCAATTTCAAGAACGAGTTGGCACTCAGTTGAGCGAGCTAAGCTGGCACTGGAACAGGTCAGATTGGTCAGATCAGTGAGCTAGCATCGTCACAGGAATCTATATATATTGCTTCTCATGTCTCATGCCTCACTCAGAGCTTGAAGCCAAGGAGGCGGGAGACAAGAAACAGTGGATGTTGTTTGAAAACATCTCTGAGATGACTTTTAAACCGCTGCTTTTGGTACGTTGTATCCAGTGGCTACACCTTGCAAGCTGAATGTTCCCCAGAACTGCAGTCCTCGCGTCGTTGCTTCAGGCGGGACTGGTGAAAGAGGTGGCAGTAAGCGCAACTTGGCCAGCAAGCAGCTACGAAGCGGATGAATCAAATTATTCTGTCGGTCTTGATCATGAGTTTAACTACACGCATGTAGTGCCCAGTGTTTGGCTGGTGGAGTGGGCTCTGGTGTCGATTTCTGAGGATGTCTACTTCCTGATCCCACTTTCGATCTGATCGTACACACTCACACCACGGTACGTGGGACAATTGCCTGACAACTTGAGTTTTTTTTATATCAGCATACTGTGAACAAATAGACATTCGTCCTTACAATGAACTCAAAAGTGTCAGCTCTTTTTGGATTCTTACACCCCCGCAGACTAACAGTGACTGACATGCAACCTGAGAATTCACCCGTGGAAGACCTAGTAGTTTTGGCGTTACATGTTAATCTGCCGGAGGGTACTTAAACACTTACGTACTGTT
Source organism: Durusdinium trenchii (assembly GCA_963970005.1). Classification (NCBI taxonomy): domain Eukaryota; class Dinophyceae; order Suessiales; family Symbiodiniaceae; genus Durusdinium; species Durusdinium trenchii. The sequence continues at coordinate 1,261,715 of CAXAMN010012225.1, forward strand.
TCGCATGTGTGAACCTCAAACAAATCCTCGCAACAAGCGGACAAACATGCATGTCTTCCACAGGCCATCTGTTCCCAACAACAATAGGGCATAATCACAGTCAACGTAGTATTTCGTGGATTTCTGTTGAGGGACCTCTGCTGCCAAGGAAGCCAGTTGGCCATATCCAAGTCAACACGACTTGGTCACCTCACTTTTCTGCCATCCTGATCGAAGCCCAGCTGCTCCCCAAATTGCCCGAACTCGGGTGCCCTGCTCGCGATCCAATCGGCATCCACACAGGGAGAAGCAATAGAAGGCGCATGGCTGGCGGAGCAAACCGAAGATAGAAGAGATCTTGTGATGAAAAGAAATAAGGCAGGAAAGGAAACGTAGAGTTCTAAAGGTCAAAAGAAATGGTAAATTCCATTTGACAAGTCACTCCTTCGCTCTTTGCTTTTAGTCAGATCCTGCATGGCCTAGCAAAATACTCGTACTTCTCTGGGTTTAGGCAGCATGCGAAAAGTTGCAGCAATAGCTTGAGGAACCACCTCCGGCATCGATTTCTGCACGGGCAGGCGCACACCACATGCACCATCGCTGTATCCAAAAGGGTGAAAATCGACGCCACAACGTCGGCTTGCTGCGTGTTCAATTTCAATAGACGAGAGGCCCAAAAAACCGATGAAGTTTAAAGGAATCCCTTCCAACAAACAGGTTTAATTGCACACCGCCGCACCCATGAACCCAGAACAACGATTGCGAATCTTGCATGTCCCGGAAAGAGGATGCCACTATCATCAACAAAATTCTCCCAGGCTGAATTGTGCGTTGTGGGCTGCTATGTCAGCCATCCAAGCTGGCATTCTAGCTGCAAACTGCAGTAGACTAAGAAGGCTCCTTTGTCAGAGTCTATGCCTCATCTGGCCTCTCAATCTGAGAGCATCAGCATCTCGGACCTCTGCCCTCACCCATGCCTCTGGCGGGGCAAATGGCGCTGGTCCGCTAGGTTGGAGGTGCCAGGATTCTCAAAAAGGAATGGAGCGCAATGGAGCGCAGCTGGGCTCGATTTTCAAGTTTGGTAAGCCCGTGCTTCGAGGCAGCGTCACCACCTGAATATTGCTTTAGTATGCTTTAGTTCATCCTCAACCCCGTGCTCGCATCAAATCTCATGATGCGTTCACGGCGGACAAGGTCACAGTAGGCTCCAGCCCTTTCAATTCCTAAAAATGAGAATCCGGATACGCTAGAGAGGCAGCACAGGAACGGCAGTGGATGCTTGCAGGTTGTCTGTTTATGGAAAATATAATCCAGATTGTGCCGAGCAGTATGGACCACTTGGGACATTTGCCTGACATAGTGGGGTGATAGAACGAGACATGTCCACGACAACATCCTTGGCGATCACGACAGCTGATGCGCAACACCACAACGGTCGGGATCTTGGATTTCATACATGATATTCTGTAATCTGTGGCTGTTGGTCATTTGTTGTACACGATTGTCGCATGTGGAATCAGTGGTTGGATGTGTTAGCTTGTGAGCTCTGTGATTTGCCTTGGTTTCAGGAGAGTCCAAAACTACTCCGAAGAGTTCCATTGGTCTTCCATGCTGCTTGGGGTTCCACATAGTGGTTTGGTGTATCCACGGTCAACTGATGCAGTGGAATTTGTGGGGTTCGACGAAATCCAGCGCCCCATGAGATTTGGGTACTGGAGGTCAGGGGTTCGGTTCAATGAAAAAAGCAAAAGTCTTACTGTTGCAGATTGGAGTATTGAGATTCGGGGTGTAGCATTCTGGTAAAGACAGATGATAAATGGTACTGTAGATTCTGGGCACCACCCAAACTCTTATTGTGGTTCCAGATATAAAGCATTTGCAGTGCATAGTAGTACACAACCTAAGAGACCCACAGTGTTGAATGGCATAAGTTCGCTTTTAGGAACTAAAAGTATGTGCGCAAGAACCACTTTTTCTAACACCAAGTCAAGTAATCACCCACAGCACTAGGGGTCAGTGCAAAGGCCATCATTGAATGCTTTCCTTGAAACAAGAACTTGCAGCCGTTGAACACCTGAATATGCCATATGCTTTCCGCGTGAGTCTCAACATCGGTGCCTTGCTCGAAGTTGGAGACTTTCGATCGCCGAAGTGGGCGGCACTATTGCAGTGACGTCGTAAGTTATATAATGTTTTGGGTTTCGCAGGACCCAAAGTGTTCCTCCAAAACTGCCTCGAACTAGGCTGACAGGTACTTTTCACCGCCACGCTCACCATTGTTCTCGTGGCCATCTGAAGCCTGGTGGCGTTTGGATTCAAGATCAAGGCGATTGAAATGTGTGTGCGTGTGTGTGACTGTCTGAAACCATCCATCACGGTCCGCCATGCAAACAAGCGAAACAAGCCCGAACACTCATGGATTGCAGTGCCTGCCAATGCCCATTGTTTCATTCAAACGAAAAGTATTCTTTCACTCCTCGCTTCTTGTCATAACGGCGGCTGTTGATAACTCCAAGTTTATTTATGGCTTTTCAACAAAGGGAGGTGGAAGAACCACCAGCAACAAAGCGTCCAAGTTGTATAAGCAGGATCAATTCATATTTATCTGTCCCATCTGAGGCCTGAGAGCTTGCAGTATCATCGAACGAGCAATAAAATGTACAAAGGATAGTGACAAAACAATTGCAGCAAACATTGCATTGGTGATGACTGCCGTTGGGTTCAGGCACCTGCAGATAGGTTAAATACGAAAGAGAGTTAACCTCCGGCAGCACACGGCCTGCAGAATCAGGTCCGAGACGAAGCCAAACCGTTCCTGCTGAGAAAACCAAGGTCGGTGTCAGGGATAGAGCCACGCGCAAATAAAAGCTGAGCTGTTAAAAATCAAACTCTGAAATAACGAACTGCATACTCTGTCATTTTGCCCAAGCATTTAAGAGCAACATCTTTGCAACATGTTTTGCAAGTTTGCATTGCCTATACCAATGTTTGGTCGGTATTGTTCTCCCTTGCAAGAAACCAGACAAGATTCTGCAGGTCAGGAACAGGCCAAGTATATAAATATGAGCCCAAACATATCCCCCAAATGTATGCAAGCATCCGTGAAAAGATGGCTTGCACCACAATGCTTGTTTGACTAGCTGACTGGCTGCACCCAGAATTATCCTTTGAGGCGCTTTCGTGGACTCTTCGGCCTTCCCAGCCGGTCGGGCCGCTTCTTCACTCGTTCTCCGGGCGAATGAACAGCCTCTGCAGGACTCTTTTGGCGATCGCTCTCTGGCCTCGAAAATGCGGCATCATTCCTTTTTCGATGCAAAACCTGCAGAGAAAAAAACACCTGAGAAACACAGCAAAAAGAGATGAACTTCCAACAGGCAGCACGATGTGGCCTAAGTTTGAAGAAATCATGCTAAACAACTTGAGCAGGTGGTCAATCCACTAGAGACTAGAGGACGGTCATCTGGATAACTGATCTATGGGCATTCTTTTAGTTTCGCTTTGGGAATGTCTTTCTCTGTCCATCGCTTCAGCAGAGCCTTCTGCCTGCTTTATCTCTGTAAGTCTTTCCATTTCTCACCAAATACATTTCAGCCAACGATGAAAAGTGAGATGGGATGCCAATGAGTTCCTCATCACAGCCTCGACCAGTTGGTGCTTTTAACAACGTCTGGGTAGTTTCCATTCTCAACATTGGCTTGCATTCTCTAAGATGGTAATGATGGGTTGACTCCGGTTGTCTTTCAAGAGCGATTGTTGCCCCGTTGTTGCTTCCCCGCGTTCATAGGTCCGTGCTCAAGCCCTTTAGGAGTCTTCGCCACAGCATGTGGCTCAAAACTGGGTGAATATGCCTTGATGGCCAACATCTGAGGGCTTTGCCTGCCAGGTGACAAGTCAGCGCCTGCAAGAGAGCGACACCACCATGAACTCTTTGTTTGTTCATCCGACAGTCAATTGTGCACGTCTTCATGCTGACTCTGGGGTTCTTTTCCGACCCCTGAGCAGCCTGCAACTGACTTAGTCTACAAGTTGTTTGAAGAGTCCAACCTCTGCCGAAAAAAACACCCTTCTTGTCATGCCCGTAGGTGTATATGTGCATGCAGATTGCGTGATATGGAAGTAACAAGTATGAATTGGGGCTCACACAGATCCATTCCCTTGCTCTTCAGTTGTCAGGAGCATTAGAATCTTGTTGCATTGTAGTCACACGTTCCGTTTGATCGCAACCTCCAAAGTCCAGAGACTGAAGCGCTGCGCCTGCCATGGGTTGTTCATAAAATACTATATCGCACTTCCACTACTATGGAATTGCAGGGAATTCCAGCACACTTGGAATCAGACACTCTGCTAGCTTCTGAGAATCACTTTGGGGAGTGGTTGTGCAACTGGTGCAAGACGAAGGATGAGAAGGAGCTATTTTTGCAGGATTCATACGTTCGGTGTCCTTTTTCATGAACCGAAGAGAATGATGATTGAGCGTACAATTATATATTTACAGAAGATTGTACATTGCTCCGCCCGCTGTTACTCAGAATTGTATAAATTAACTCACTCCATGCATGGGTCGGTTTGCCCTTTGTTCATGATTATGGCTATGGCTCCACTGACTCCAAGAAACACTCCCTTGTCATCAGGGCTAGAGACTAGATCTACGTTTGGTTTGTGATGGTTTGTGCGGAAACTCTTGAAATGCCATCTCTTCCCAACAGCCGACCGCTAGTACTCAGGGCATTCACCAAGGAGTTGAAACAAACATAGGTTGCCCATGGTTGCCCTAAGCACCACAGCCTCCTCTTGGCGAGCTCCTCTGCTCCTCAAGCTTGAGGCCCCGTTAAAGTGGGCAAACTGGATTCATGTCAAGATTCCACATCATTCAATGATTTCAGCGACTGCTGGCATCTGCGACAACCGACTCGTGGCAGTATGGTTCCCGCTGCGCACCCGCGGGTGCGCCACTTTTGATTGGCAGGTGTCGAATGGAAAATGAACTCTGATGAAAACAAAGGACTGAAGAACAAAAGCTACTAGGAACAAGTGCATCGCTTCTAGTAACAAGTGCCTTACTAGTAACAAGAAGCTATTAGTTAATTTAACTTAATTCTAATAGCTTTTTGTTACTACTAGTAAGGCACTTGTTACTACTATAAAGGAACAAGAGAAAGGTCCAAAGGTCCGAAGAGAAAAAGACCGATCGAAAGAAAGCAAACTGAGCTGAACTCTGCCAGCCCTTGTGCCGTGGTCTTTCGTTCACCATTTGGCTGAGCACAGACATTCTCTTTTTTATTTTTTTTTGCATGTTTTGAAAAAGAGAAGGAACAAGATTCTACACACGGGTGCCAAAGTGGTTTGCAGGGTAAGTGGTTTGCAGGGTCGCATATTAATGTTTTGAGGACTGGTGTTTTGAAGCCCACTGCAGTGTATGGCTCGAAAACAATAAAGCACATCTCCTTGCGCGGTGCTCGTACATATCGATACAGCAGGCTATCCTTCTTAGAATCATAAAGTTAACTGACACATCTTTCTACGTTTCTGGTAGAGGATCAAAGCATGATCTCGGGGGAAATGACCCATGGAGCCATGTTCTCATATTTCCTCGCATTGGTAGATATAGAAACAGATGTGGCCGGTCTCCTCAGGAGAGAAGTCCAAGAGATCGGGCGGCGCCTGCACATTGCTCCATGCTGCACATTCTCCAATTGTGATAAGCAATGCCACTGGCAAATTGGAGTCGTGCCCTGGAACACTCCCTACCAGCGATAGCCTCCCTACTAGCGATGGCCCGCAGGTCACGTGTGTCTTTCGGGTCCTTCACTTCACTCTACCGGGCCGTTCCCTCCCTCCCTCCCTCCGTGCTTCGAACCTCCCCATCGAGAGACGGCCCGCCTCTCGCACTTCAGGCCTGGAGATGTGAGGCATGTTCCAAGCAACCGTCCCCAAGCTGCTCAGAAGAATATCTCACAGACTGGTTCAGCCCAAGTCAAGATATGTACCTTTCATGTCATGCTTGCGAACTGATGAATCCAGCACCAATCACCAAGCACTCACAGTACACTTGCTTTGCTGACATGTGTGTGTAACCCTTGTAGTCACAGGGATTCTTTTGAATTGTTTTAGCCTGCAGGGGGACACAGCATTTCACTGGGACTGTGTCCAACGAAGCTACCAGTGAAATGGGATATCCAGCTTGGCCAGCTGGACGTACCTGCGATTTTCCTTCCTTTCTGCATGGCATGAGGCTAAGCCAAGAACCTCGAAGATTTGATGTTTTCTTTGAACTGCAGATGTGAGCGGACGACGTCATTCTGTCGGTCGATCGTTCGGGGTTTCCTTTAGACTTTATGGCCTCGCTGAACTTGTTGGACCTCCTCTTTCTTTTCAGGCTTCCCTACCTGCATTCTTAGGAAATGGTAACCTAGGCCGGCGCGTGGCACCGCTGTCAAGTCAGTACGCATATCCATGAGTGTGTTTGGCCTCGTGCCAACCCGGGATGAGCCCGCAGAGTGCCTCCCGTGGACCCGTCGAACGGGGGTTTGTCGTTATCTCCCTTGCTTTGGAGATGTAAGTGTCTGGAGCGGACAGCAGATGGCTCATGCCTCAAGAAGTGGGATGTTTGTCTCATCTTTGGAATTCCAAGTTGGCTCATGCCTTTACGTGACCGCAGCGGTCAAAGCAGCCAGCCATTTCGGCAGGGCACAAGGTGACCACAGCGGTCAAAGCCAGTTTAAGGTTCATTGGAACCTGACGCGACCTTGGGTGCACACACAGCGTGTACATTGAAACGAGGCAGGTCACCTAGGTCTTTGCAATGAGGTTTGGTCTCATCGGTTCTCGTCCCCTCCATTCGTTTCCCCTTTCATCCTTTCCCCTTCACACACTTTTTTCCTCTTTTCTTTCATGTCCTCCCAGCTTCATGTCTGGTCATCTCATCCTTTTCTTCGTTTGCGTGCACATTGGTCCCTGTCCGTGTGCACTTGGTTCCCCTTTCATTTCAACCACACACACCTCTGTCCCGTCTGGTCCTCCTGTCATGTCGTCATTTTCTTGTCTTTTGTGCGCGCACACGCGCACATTTGCCCTCACCTTAGCTTTCCGCCTCCCCTCCGGGAGGCGTGTGTGTGTGTAACCCTTGTAGTCACAGGGATTCTTTTGAATTGTTTTAGCCTGCAGGGGGACACAGCATTTCACTGGGACTGTGTCCAACGAAGCTACCAGTGAAATGGGATATCCAGCTTGGCCAGCTGGACGTACCTGCGACTTTCCTTCCTTTCTGCATGGCATGAGGCTAAGCCAAGAACCTCGAAGATTTGATGTTTTCTTTGAACTGCAGATGTGAGCGGACGACGTCATTCTGTCGGTCGATCGTTCGGGGTTTCCTTTAGACTTTATGGCCTCGCTGAACTTGTTGGACCTCCTCTTTCTTTTCAGGCTTCCCTACCTGCATTCTTAGGAAATGGTAACCTAGGCCGGCGTGTGGCACCGCTGTCAAGTCAGTACGCATATCCATGAGTGTGTCCAATACGACACTGCAAGCCCACGACACCTGGCGACGCATAGATTTTTATGTTAACTTGTTAACCCTGTATAAGTCATGCGCCTATGCATCCTCTGTTGGCAAGTCTAAGCCACATGCACAAGCGGCTCCATCAATTTGTGGCTACTTGTTCAGCTAATTTGTACACTTGTTATTCTCAAACTGCTCGTGTCTGCGCGGGTTTCAAGTGAGCCAGCTGTCGTCACCACCACACCTTGACCTATGTGCACATGAGGTTTTATTTCTCCGCCCATCTGTTTGCTAGCTTGAAGAGATTTCGAAGGATTTGAAGAGAAGACAAATATCTATTTCCTTCAGCCAGCCCCTCCCAACTTGCCCTCGCCTCTTCACCTGGATTCAAGGAAGCTCAGCCAATAGCTAAGAATTCAAAACTACGTTTCAGCTGCAAAAGTGGAAGATTCAGAAATCACAACAAATTGTACTCACAAACGTCTGACATACTGACCCTCCCTCAACAAATGCAACATGTCAATGCTAACTCTCCATCAAGTGACAAGCCCCGTGCCATACTGTTCTCGAAAACAAGAAAGCTTCATCAAGCTCCTGCCAATCCTGCCTCCTGTATGGATCGCACCTCCGTCCCCACCTGACAGCTTTGGCTCACAGTGCTCACTATTCGCCAGGGTATATAGCTCTGTAGTCCACCATTCCTTTGTCAGTCCCAGAACAAAACCAAAAGGCTATCCGGTTGGGCGCAGCCAGGATTCCAAAATGAAGCTACGGCGCTACCTCCTGAAAAAGCTTGCAACTCCGCTGGCTGACGCTATTGTCACAAAATACACATCCAACATCCATCAACTTCTGTCCCAACGCAAGGGTTCAAAAAAATGACAAAAAGAACAAGGTGAATTGTTCCAGTGAAAAAACACATCATTTGGCCCAGAAAACGATCGCAACTCACCTGTAAACCGTGCCGGTGCTGAGACTCATCGAAGGCGTGGCCTCGACATTGGGGTGTCTTGCGTTTGGCGGTCATCGACCAAAAGATATGGTGTCCTCGAATTTGAACCCTGGATCATCCGATTCGACTAGCCAAATTTGTACGTTCATCAGTATTGCTGTTTTTGGAGCTTTTTGGCACAAAGCAATAAATCAGGAATACGCTCCCGGGTGCAAAAGATTCTTAGTCAATACCAAGAAAAGTTGCTAACACACACACACACAGATATATATATATATAATTGAATCAACTTGTCAGTTTTTGGTAGTGGTACTTGATATGCAAATGTTAAGTCTCTTGGCAAAAGAAGCAAAGGGACAAGAAGACTAGGGGAAAAAATTGTATGTGTCTGCCAGAATAGGAAGCCCTGGAAGCTCCATTGGTGAAAAATCATACTTTGGGGCTGCATTCGTCGTGCTTCTTGCGGCGTCCTGTCCGTCCCTAATTATTATTTCACAGCAGGAAGGCCCAAAGTATGCTTGGATGAACTGTTTTGGACCATTCGTAGCAACTCATGTGAGTCAGCAACCGGCGAACATCCCTACAGGACCTACACTTCTTCAGAAGGGAAAAGGAAGATGAACATGCGGCATAACATCCAACCTGGGCCGACAGTCGACCTCTGAAGCCTTCCCCTGCTTATTTGCTCGTCGATGTCCCATGTACTGGGTATTGCCCTGTCCCTCACCATCCTTCTCGTAATGATTGCTGGCCACGAATTAAGAGTCCTCAATACGAAAGGGCGAACCAAGAGCTTTGGCGTATCTGACCAGCTGACCGCAGAGTCTGATAACCAAGCAGCTGAGGACGTCGTTGGCAAGGTCGTCCTTGCGTAATCATGTCTAATCAAAAATGTTCTGAGTTCTTTGGATAATTTGGATCAACGTTCGTCTGATGAAAACTAACTCAATGCAACAGGCCAGAGAGCCCACCAAATGCCGGACCCAAACCCACTCATGTCAAACAAACTGATTCCACGCATCCATATCAACTTGTTGAGTGGCAGTCTGCTTTAGTCGTTTCCGGGGGGTCTTCCACAAGTTTGGGAGTTTCACAGGATACCCGACCCAAACAGTAGTTGGGAACATCAAGGAAATCTTCAAGAGTTTGGGACCCACGACGTTGTGCGCGAGACAGGCCTGTGGCAACAGGCAAATGCCTAATCACCTGGGTGATTGTCAAAATGATGGTTCGCAATTAGAGTGGAAATAACCCTGCGGCCGCAGATATTTTGGTGGCTGATTTCATTAGCCGCCGGATACTGTGGCGGCTGGCTGGCTGATTCCACCACGTACTTTGATAGCTGGCTGGCTGGCTGGCTGATTCCACCAAGTACCCGGAACGCAGGGTCAATAGCCTTTTGAGTAAAATTGTGTGCCGTGGGCATCTTTAGTTGACATTTGAACCCTTCGATGGCCGTTTTGCTGGAAAAGCACTAGCACAGGCCCTGTCAGCTCTTGACAGCAAGGATGCTGCACGGGTCATTTGCGCAAGCACACTCTAGCGCGCTGCTAGCACGGAGCTAACGCGCTGCTCCGGGTGAATGTGGTAGGTGAAAAACTAAAGAAGAAATCATGGGATGCACGCTATTTACATTGTGCCTGCTAGATTGGAATCCGCAGAACATTTCCCAGGAACAGCTCTACAGCCTTTCCTGGTGTCTTTAGATCCTGGCACATGTATGTAGGAACCCTCCTTTTCCCTAGTGCGGAGCTAGCGCGAAGCTGGCGCCACCCTGCGATTTCAGTTGGGGCTAGCTTTAAAAGGCTGTTGGGGCGTGCTGGGCGGGCCCCGCATTGCAATGAATACAAAGTTACATACAACATGCGTTATTTTCACAAAGTCACAAAGAGGACGGAAGCAAAACCAACCAATATCAAAAATCAAACTGCAGAAGGACAAGTTGCAAAGCAAAGAAGACTGAGGCACTGGAGCGCAAGGAAGGAAGGAAGGAAGGAAGGAAGGAAGGAAGGAAGGAAGGAAGGAAGGCAGAAAGGGAAGGAGGGAGGGAGGGAGGGAGGGAGGGAGGGAAGGAAGGAAACAACGGAACACACGGCAAAGAGCCAGACACAAAAAGGACTGGTAAGAAAACAAAAGAAACAAAAGAATTGGACAGATGCACAAAGGAAAGCGTGCAGCGTAGAAGCAAAGAAGGAAAAGGTAGTAAAAGCAAACAAAGGCCACAAGCAGAAACAAAAATCTCGGGGATTAGATTTGCACAACAAAAGAGAAAGTCGACAACGAAAGCCTTATATACTAAAATAGGGTAACATAAATAGGCACATAGGGGATTTCTTCAAAAACCGGTTTCTTGCCTGGCGGATCCACTCGACATCTGCCAAAGACATGCCCCGGCTGCTGTACACACGGACCTGCAATCGAGGAACTGGTGCCTTCTCGGTCCAGTTCGTCTTGTTAAAGTATAGATGTTTGCAATCGACCGGAATGTCAAACTCGTTGAAACTTAGTCTTACATAAAAGTTGAAGAAAATACTCAACCGCCAGGTCATGCTCTACCACTTTGAAACATCAACGCCATCAATCATGCAAGCTTATCAAAAAAACGAGGAAAATGTAAATATTGAGTGATACCTCGTGAAGGGGAACTGGACTTTGCCGACTTCAAGTAGACAGCTCAAAGGCAACTGGCCAGTGAGACCACCCTAGCGCGGTAGAAGGCTCCGTGTGGGCCGTACCTTCGCAAGTGTGGGCTGCAGTTCCCTCCGTCGAACGCAAACAGAAAGGATGTACCAGCGAAGAAACGTTGCATGTGGACAATCTGAGAAACCTGGGCTTCAGCATGGATGCAATTGAAATCTAAGAAACTCCAAAGAGTTGCTCATAAAAGCGATCAAGCCATGCTAGGCCCCTAGGCCACCCTCCATTCACCAGGCCTGGCCAAGACCACATCCCCAGGCCACAAGGTGCTTGGGCTAGACCCCTGAGAGCATCAGATCCGAACAACAGCGGCAAATCTGGTTGGGCGGGCAAAGTCAACATCCACTGGCACAGCCAAGCTAATTATGTCATCCACGTTGAAAAACAACTGAAAACCTAGAAGGACTTAGTGGAAATCGTGGGGGCTCTCCAACAACCTCCTGCAAAGGCCACGCACCACACATACCATGAAACGGTAGTTGAATTGTGGCATCTTCATCTTCAACCTAGTAGCGTACTTGCTCCTAGTAGCGATGCCAGGAGCCCCTAGTAGCGTCCTTCCTTGGAGAATTCCTGATCTACCGAAAAGCGCCGGCTTGTACCGTCTCAGGCCGAACTTGAGCAAAAACCTCCCTCGTTTAGTCTAAGTGCTCGGGCCGGCCAAGTGATGTCACCCACCTCCAGTTCAGGGGGTGAATATAGATACAAGAAGCAAAGCCTTTATAGCAGGAAGGAAAAAGAGAGAGAGAGAGAGAGAAAGAGAGAGAGAGAGGTCTTTCTTCCCCCCATCTTGGTGTCTGGAAAAATAAAAACAACTCTAGGACATCGTGACGTTGCACCAACCCTCGGTGCCCATACTCGTACCATGTGCCAGCTGCCACCCCAGTTTGTGCGTGTTATCTTCAGACAATATGCAGACCATCCATGTGCTATTTTGTCATGCCAGCTACATTGAGCCACCGCCCAAAAGCAAGCTTGGCAACATGAATGACAGGTGACTGGGACCTATGTTTTCTGATTTGTGGAACACAAGTCAACAAAGAAATGTAGCCAAAGTCCAAAAAAAAACAACTCGCCTCAACCTCTGTTTGAGACGCCGCAGACGCGCCCTTCGGCGTGGTGGTAGGCGTGTCCTCAGATTGTGATCAGCAAACAGCATGCACTGGCTAGGAAGATTGCAATCCGCGTTTGACTTCAGCCTTTGGTGTTGCCAGGTGGGGCTAAGCTACTGACAAAGAGTTGCAGGGGCTTAGCAGTTTACCCCAAAGAACAAAAGTCTAGCTTCCCAGTTGCCCAGTTGCATGGAGCAAAAATGAATAGAGAAAAAAATAGATAAGATAAGAAAAAGGATGCCAAATTATGACCCTCCTAGATAGCTAAAGATATTTGTGGGCAGCGTGAAGAGAGCTCCATCAATATCTGGCAGCAGCACCCTGCAGCACTATACACATCTGGCAGCGTCACCCTGCAGCTGCACCCTGTAGCTGCACCACGCAGCTGCACCCTGCAGCGGCACCAGCATCCAATCTCCAAAGCGCACATTGTCACCTCTTCATAACTTGAAGTACGAACCCCATAGGAACCCCAATCACTTGCCGCTATCTGGGGAAAAAGGTTTCACCAGAGTATGGGAAAGAGCTATGCCCCAATCAATATAACCAGGAGATGTTGCAGATTGTGGAGCCTCGGCTGTGTCCATAATTGCAAAGCGGCAAAGTCGAGCAAGTCACCCTGGACGGCGTTGGCCTGCAAGTCGGCCGATGGATGGGACTGCTGACGGGGACACTCAACTCAAACACAATGGACAGAGTGTCAAATGTGTTCAATAACAAGAGGCTACTAGGGGCTGCTGGCCTTACTACTAGGAGCAAGGACGCTACTAGGGGCTCCTACTAGGAGCATTCTTACTACTAGTAACAAGAAGCTACTCCTAGTTCCATTGCTAAAACACGTATCATCAAAGGTTCGCACGTCAACCAGTGCCACGGCTGTTGGGTGCGCCTTGAGGGCCTCTTCGTAGCGCTGCCGCGCCAGCTTGGCAGCCGAGGTGCGGCCTGGCCCTGTTTGTGGAGCCACAATACGAATGGAAAGGGTCCTGCGGAAAGAGTCCCTCTTTCTTGACTGCAACGGACATCCTTTTACCTTTTCCTGTGAGAGGGAGTTGCCTGACAACGCAGTGCCCAATCACTTGAAAGGAAATGGAGTCAAGCAGTCAACGCATTCGTTTTTGCAGAATGTTTCTCAGTTGGGAAGCCTCCTGTTGTAGATGAACTCGCAGCTCATGTAGTCTGGACATGGTCCAGAGCAAATTCACCTGTAATCAAGTATTTCTCTCTCTACGTATATACCCTTCAAAAGGTCCTTATGTAAAAGTATACCCTCCCACCACTGGCCCATCCCACCACCTCGGCTCGGCAGCAGCGACTCCGGATTGCACTCCAGCAGGCGCTGACATCGACAGTGGTGACTCCATCATGCATGGTAGAGAAACATCCTTTTTAGAGTGGATAATGTAGACTTTTGACTAATAAGACCCCATATTGTTAATCAAGATTCTGCATTAGAGTGGACATGCTCCGCTACCCAATCCTTCCAGTTTGTCTGCTTTCAACGTGTCCAAGAGCGGCTTCATGCTCAAGATTCATCAAGTGGAGAGAACGAACTGGATTTGATCTCAACAAGTGCTGTGCTCTCACATACTCTGACCACCCACACAGAGACAAACCAAAATAGATGACCTCTAGCTGTAGAAGCTTGACACAACTCTGCCTTGTCTAAATGCTGTGGAAAGCCATCTCCAACGATCTCAACAGGAACACACAAGTTGTTGTACATTCCGGGAGAGCATCATAACGGCAAACATCGCAGTGTGGCTTTTAGCCTAAGGAGAACCATCCTGTTTTGCTACCAGAACCTCAAGGTCAAGCTCCAGAGAACAGCAATTCCCCGGTGGCACCAGTGCAGTGGCGGCATTGGCGCGCCCTGGGCATAAGACATGTCTTGGCAGTGCCCGTGAAGGGAAAAGGAATTGTGTTCCCACAACAAAAATGCAGGCGCACCAAACAATGAGATTACAATAGTTAGAGGTATTGGAACAAAAATGGACTCGTTCATTGATCCGTCTCTTCATATATATATATATATGTCCCTAATGTCCTGGGGGTTCTTTCTTACATTTGCTGGGATGCTGTCTAAGCTTTCGGACATGAGGTTTCCACTTTTCTGTGTACTTCAGTTCGTTTGAGGCTTCTTGGCACATGAAAGGAAGTGCGAAAGGTTTTTGTGAAGTGAGACAAAGGCTCATTGACCACCCGAGTAGCATAGTAGATTGGCATTTCAACACCTACACTGAACATATATTTGTCTCTCTGTAATGTGTGCAAAGGAGACATATATTTTGTGTATGTACTGTATATGTAACACGGAGCTCAAGTGCACACTCGCTGGCACAAGTACTATACCAGCTATTTCCATAAAGGCTGGGGGCGGCACACGCTGCCTGAAAGGAAGAAAGCACCGTGTGTGTGTATAAATATATGTATGTGTCAGCACTTCGTACATTTTGGAGCGAGTCCACGGCCATGGTTCCATTGTTCCATTCCCGGGTTGGGTGGGTGGGGCCACTTTGAGCCGCCACTGCGTTTCAGACACATTTCGTCTTGCTTAGCATGACTGCATGTGTCAGCACTTCGTACATTTTGGAGCGAGTCCACGGCCATGGTTCCATTCCCTCTTTAGATTACCATGGCTGGGTTACTCGCAACTTTTGACCAGCAGGTATCTTGCTGGATGCTGACACTGCTTCCTTTGAAGTTTTCTTCTCCTTGATCTCCTTGTCAAACTCCATGGCCGAGTTGAGCATTTTCCGGAGGATCTTGAACTGAATGTTCTCCATCTCGACCACAATTCGGTTACTCATCTCGAAGCGTTCATACCTTCCTTTGCTGAAATCGTCGGCCTCCTCATTCTGCTCTCTAGGTACCCAGCAAAGATCTAGGTCCAGTCCGAAGTCCTCCAGCTGCTTGGCCAACTCCATCAAGACCAGTGACAGGGGGAAACGTGTCGTCAAGAACCTGTCCAGCAAGTAGGCATTGGACAGGTTATCAGTGAAGCCTGTCACCCCTACCCGTCCAGCTCCGCCGCGCCATCTGCCGTTGGGGCCGAAAACCAGTATGGCCACCGTGACCCCCAGGAGCTCGGCACTGGCGATCGTCCGGAATGGCTCTCCTTTCACGAACAAGAACGGGGCATTGCGGCGGTTCAAGATCACATGGAACCACCTTGCCTTCTTTGGGTTCCCAACCACCTATCGCCACCTCATCCTTGTCTGCCATGGCATCAACCCTAAAAACCTCCCCAAGCACGGCGGGATCGCCTCCAAGTTCCCTCATCGGCGTTGCCCCTACTATTTCAACGAAGAAGGTCATGGCCAGACGCGTGGCCAAGTGGAGCTCGAAGAAACTGCCTCCTTTCACGCGGCGTACAAGGGAGCCAAGAAAGGCCTAGCATAGCGGGCCGCCCCAGCCAGGAACCCCATCCTCCCAAGGCCAGCGCGAAAGTCGCGTCCTAGGAGCCTTCCTTGATGAACCGCCCAGGCGCACCACTGCTTCAGCCAGTCGACCTTCTTTTCCCCAATGCCAAGCCTCCAATGCTTGATATCGACCGTGTACCCAATCCACTCGGTCTGGGTGCCTCCTCTCGTCTTGCCCCAGGACATTGGGATCTCATGGACCTCAACGAAGATGAAAAGAGCCAGAATCAGCTTGCGGTAATCGAGACCGGCCGAGAGGATCAAGCCATCATCTGCAAACAGAAGGAGGTAGAAGACGGCATCACGCGGGATCACTCGATGAAACACCCGGAAAACGGTGCCGGCCACCCTTCCCCACCAGAATGCCGCCGATGCCACCCCGAAAGTGCACGCGCAAGCCGTGAGTGCCATCATGCACCTCCCATTCCGAGTCTAGCGATCTCGGGCCTCCTCCAGGGACATCTTGCACATCCACTTGGATGTGCGGTGCTGCTTGTAAGTGATTGTTGTGGTTGACGAACTAATAGTTGAAGTTATAAGTGTTTACGCGCTACCAAAGTTGGACTTACTAACTTCATCATCGCTAGACTTAATGAAACATATAGAGGCGAACTTGTGTTGAACATCTTACTACTGCACAACTCCAACGGTTGAACTTAATCTGCTTGACTAACTAACTTATAAGTCTTGCAGTTGCACTTAGTAACCACACCAGAACTTCAACTGCAGTGGACTTACAACGTTACACAGTCGGACTTCCTAAGTCCGACGGTTGGACTTAGAAGTCTCAAGCATGTCATGAGGAGGGTCTTCTTCATCGCAGCTGCCAGCTTGTTGCAGCGCTATCTTTATATGTGTGTAC
>CAXAMN010012225.1:1298233-1333754 GCA_963970005.1 Durusdinium trenchii
GTTCGTCAACCAAAACAATCACTTAGAAGCAGCACCGCACATCCAAGCAGCCTTTCTTCACATCCTTCTCCACGTGCTCCTTGACCTTGCCCATGTGCTCCTGAGCCGACAGGTAATTCTCCCTCAACTCCTCACCTGGCCGTTCCAACCTCCAGTCCCCGTTGTCCAGGAGCTCCGACCATGCCTTCAACCTCCGAAAAGCGATCTCCGTGTCTCTGTCCCCACCTTTGCGACCAGGTTCCAAACCCAGCTCCCTCACCTTCTCGCCCAGCCTCCCACGGATCTCGTCCGTCTTCCCCCCCAAAAGGTGACGATGAATGCCTGCCCAAAGCCAGCTCCGCCATCAAAGTGAGGCGCTCCTTCTTCGACATGCCATCCACGAACGCCGTGACCTCCTCCCAAAATGCTTCCCTCAGCTTCTCGCCTCTTTCGGGCCCAAGGTGCACCTCCTGACTTGCTTACCGGTAATCGACGAGATAGCTTTGCTGCCACTTCTCCCGCTCCAGGTTGATCCTCTTGTCTGCGCTTCTTGCCCTGCACCTCTTCACCAGGTCGGCTTCCACCACGGCCGTGCCCATGACGTTCACCAGAATCGTGCCCTTGACCTTCCCCGTGATCGCGCCCAGGATCTGCACCAGGATCTGGGGTGCCACCACCTCCATGTTCATCACCTCCATGTTCACCTCCCTGTTCACGGTGGGTGCCATCCCTTTTCGGGCCCTTTAATGCCCGCTTCAGAAGGGCTCGGAGGAGGTGGGTGGCCAGCCACCGGTCCATTTGAGGTGGGTAGGCGGCAGCTGCTGACGTGGCGAATTCACCCTCAGCCGTCTTGCGGATCAGCGTAGCATGGACCCGTCCGCATTGGCAGTGTCCAGGAAGAGGGCCTTGGTATTGCGAGCGAGTCGAGAAGGTTGGCAGTCCGGGGAAAATGTCATCCACGACGGCCTGAATACTAGTCAGCAGCCGTGTCGACTTGGGTGAGGGTGCCCCAAATTCGCACTGGTAGAACGCCCCGGTGAACACTTGTTGCAATTCGACCCAATTTCGAATGGGGAGCAACTGCCAGATGGATGCTGGCCGGATCTCCTCCCCCCATCTTGCAGTACTGCCAAGGTCCTCCGGGTGTTCTAAGATGAAGGGGATCCCAAGCTGGAGCGCAATCGTGATGGCCTGCATGCAAAGCTCCACCATGGAATTGCTCTTGTTCACCTTGTCGAGCTTCGGTCCTTCTAACCAAGGAAAACCCCAGGGGTGAACCGAAGACCTCAAAGGTCTGGGCCGTGATCATTGGCCCAGGGTGCCCGCGACCAAGTACCGCAGGGCGGTGACATTATAACGGCGTCATATTCGCCTCGTTGAAGTGCCGTCAGAATCTTCTGACGCAGTCCATCTTGCAGTAGATCATGCTGTGGATCTCGAAGGATATCGAATTCATCCGCCAAGATGCGAATCCCCCTCTTAGAGGCGAGGTCCTGCAAGCACTTGGTGAAGTCCCGTGTCACGTTCGCGACCAGCAAACAGGTAAAGCACCTTGTACTCTTTCTTGTCCGTCGGTGTCGAAGGCGGCGGCTCCTCCGACGACGGCGGGGCTTGAGCCCCTAGTCACTCCTTGTTGTCAGGGCGCTCGTGCATTGGGCGCGTGGGATCCAAGCAAATCCGGCATGCATGCACCCGTCCACAGCCTCCTTGGCAGCCCTCTTGCTTGTTGTTGTAGGCGAAGCAGATCTGCCGGCCGTCTGGCGTCGAGCCATGAAGCCCTGCACCCTTCGCCTTCCCCTTCGCCCGATCTCCTTTCTTTCCTTTGCCCTCTTCACGTTCTTGCCCTTCGCATACGGCGAGTCGGAGTGGTGTAATCGTTCTTGTGCTCGACCTTTGGCTCCCCAGCCTTCCCTAAGGCTCTGCGCCGCTGAGCTGACTGCCAATGGCGTGCTGAAGTACCTCTCCCGTATGTCCGGGTTCTTGACCACCGATCTCAAAGCCTCACCAAAGTTGAACCCTGGTTCACCTCTTCCATCACCTCCTTCCTCATCTGGAACTCGTAGTTCATGATCAGCTTCAGGGAGGGCCGGTGAAGAGAGACGTGCTTCGAGCATATGTAGTTGAGGTACTCGATGGCCACGAAGGGTGTGACTCCGTCCAAAACCTTCCTGTGGGGGTACCTGTACCTTGCAAAGATGAAGTGATTGATCATCAACATGATCTTGGCTTGATCAGTCTCCGCTTCCTCGTCCTCATTGCGAGAGCCGAAGTGGCGAAGCGCCATGGCCCTGAACTCGCCCTGATCCATCTGTTCGCAAAAGTCCTCAAAGCTCGGTTTTCCCATCCTTAAGCTTGTAGAAGGCCTTCTCAAACTCCTTCCTATACAGCAACAAGTCCACCGGCGGGACCGACTTCGGGACCTTCTGCACCGTGGCCTCCGCGTCCAACTCATCCTGAATGGACACCCTCTTGCCCGCCGACTGCCAGCTGCCAGCCGAATAGCATCCTTTGGCCTGACGTCCGCGTCCAACCCAAGGCCGTCCGACCGCAATGGCGGCCAGCATGGCCACAGAGGTGACCCCCAAGTCGTACAGGCCCGCCTGCAAGTCCTTGTCCAAAGCCCGGGCCTCCAGAAGGCCCTGCTCTTCTCATCCTCCGAGAGAGCCATCATTGCTACCGCCCTCTGAGCGGTGGAGAATGAGTGGGGGTCTCTGCCCCTAGAGTCTTCCTGACTCGTGCCGTCCTGGCCCGGCACTCCCCTTCCCGGGTCTCGAGTGAGACGACGAATACCACCTCGATCAAACCAACCCGACGAACCGAACCCAACGGAAACACGCGGTCGACCCCTGGCCTGGTGCCCACCGTCAGGGCCCGCCCCCAACCTCCGGCTCACCTTTTCTTCAAACCTCCGGTCCAGGTGAGCTTCCTCGCTTTCGGAGGCATCCATCACGGACGAGGAGGACTCCGAGCTGGGGTCATCGTCCTTGTCATCATCCCCCAAGAGGATCTCTGCCATCTTCGCCTTCTTGCCGAAGCAAACCCCACAAAGTTTCTCCCCCTCCGAGGACTTGATCTCCGGCCGTTCTTGGCCCACCACCACCAAGTTGTGGTAGTGCACACCCGGGATCCTGAAGCACTCTCCGACCCGATGCAGCGTCCGCCGCCTTGATCTGCCCAGCACTGACATGATGTACGTGCCCTCGGGTACTGGCTCTCCGGCTTGTGGTCAGGCTCCTCCTCGGGGTCGCTCATCACCTCGGTCTGCGAAGGCGGCCGCGAAGACGGCGATGCACTCACCGTCTCAACATCTGACCTTCCCCCCGGTCCTGGCTTCAGCACCAACCCACCAGTGTCACGCCCGGGCCATGTAGCCGGGGTCAGCGGCATTGCCATGTCCGTGGCCTCTTCCAATGACTTGTCGAAGTTCTCCTGGAGCCACCTGATGTACCCGTTGATGACAGACTTGTCGTCCAGGATGTTAGAGGTCTTGAAGTTCCCCCCTGATCTTGAGTGCAACTCCTCCCTGGGCCGCCAGCACCACCTTCTTGGTCGGTCGTGACCGCGTAGTCCTAGTCCACACTGGGGCTCCACCTGCCCCAACGGCGCCTGACTTCTTTCGGCACCTCTGCACACCCGCTCCGACCAATGGCCAGTCCCCTCAGCTGGCATCAGTGGGCGCCTCCTCCCGTCTCTCGACATCAGGCTCGATGGAAGCTCCGACAACCCGTACAGATTCTCATTGGGCCTGGCCATCATGAAGTCCCTGGCTTCCGACTTGGAGTCCTTGTTCATGGTCACGAAGAGCTCGTATCCGACCCTCAGCCAGTCCTTCTCAAAGATCCATGCGTTGACGGATACATGGAACTGTACCACTTCAACGCGCCTTCCGGCTCCGGTAGTTTTGCTCCGCATGATGTCTCCTTGAAGGCCCACACCAAGCTCCCAGGACAAAGTGGCAGGGGGAGCCCCCTCTGCGTCATGCGCGCGGAGGGCTCCCCATAGTTTCACAAGCTTAAACCAGCAGAAGACCCTTTTGTACTTCTGTAATGAAGTAGTCATGACACCCTCTTCCCAAGATCGTAGGATCTCCAGCGGCAGCCGAGTGGCTTTCTGCCTTGCACGCGGGCCCCAAAGGTTGCTCTTCTCGATCTCGAGCAAGTATAGTGATGCAGCGCCATGGATGTGGACAACCGCCTCTCCTGTGGCAGCTCTGCAGCATTCTCCAAGAACACCAGGGCCTTGAACAAGGACCCTGGCACGCTCCGGCCGCAAGGTTCTTCAAGACGGGCGTTGATGTAGAACATCAAATCCTTTGGATGCCGTAGCCACTGAACTCCGTACACGCCTTCCATGTACTCCTGGATCCTTCGTCCGTGCCGAACATGTTGGCGTATGGTCGCCGCCCTCCTGCCCATAGCGTAGCGTGTCGCCACGTACTGCATCGCCTCGAACTCTTTGTCCTGCCGTCCCAGGTAGCCCGCCTCGTGCAGCAAGTCGTTCAACTCTCTCACCCAGCGGTCACGCTCGGCCTGCTCCAACTTCTCTCTCTGGTTGTCCCCGGTGACCTTGGCCTCCAACCTGTGCAATCTGGTAGTCCAGGTAGCCTTTGGCATCAGTCTACGAGCCAGCTCCATCGGCGTTCCTGCCTGTGCTTCCCACATAGGTAACTTCGCCAGCTGCCTGTCCACTATGCTCTTGTCTCGAAACAGCAGACGTTGATGTGTGAGGAACACATTGTCTTCTAAGTCCAATCGTCTCCTCTGGCGTTTCGCCTCCCGGTAGAGCTCGATGAAATCGCTTTCCTGCCATCTATCTGCAAGGCCAGCTAAGATGCCCTTCACCTCACGCTTGGGCATCCCATCGAAGAAAGCGAGGTTCCGAGGGTCCCATCCCTTCTCGATGAGACCCCCAACCACGCCGGCAGCTGGCATGGCTGCAGCAACCCGGCCCCAGGGGCCACTTTGAGCCGCCACTGCGTTTCAGACACATTTCGTCTTGCTTAGCATGACTGCATATATATATATATATATGGTGTATATATATATATATATTAATTATGCAGTATGTGTATATATATATATATGTATACATACGTGCACTGTGCATGAATTTGTATATAAAATAGTGGTGCATGGTGGTAAAGTGTTATGATGCCTGACGTCACGAACTGTAATAAGGTCTCGTGTGGTGATTCGTAATGTGCGTTGTGGTAAAGTGAAATGTGTCTGGTGTGGTTATAGTAATTGAAAATGCACTGTGAACATCTCTCACGTAGGTGTTTGTGCGCAGCATGTTACAGCAAGCCAGCTGAATATTGACCGGACCTGGCTGTGTTTTGACACCAGGTCGCAGAGGTAGCTTCGCACCCGCAATCATGCGCATTCCCTCTGAAACGCTGCCATCTGCCATCCGCATGCACTCTGAATCTCAAGTGTCCTCAATCCCTGGAATATCATCTCGTGCTGCATGGAGCTCCTTGGTGGGATTATGTACTATAAGGAAAGGTAGCTGTGGCTGCTCTGTTATGCCACTGTAAGTTGCACCTATCATATATCAAGAAAAGTGAAGCCCAAGTTGGCAGCCCTCACCAAACAAACTAATTATATGGTCATATAGTATAGCCAAACTCTATGAGTCCAGGAGGTAATCCGTGGTACCTAGTGTGGATTCATTTCTCAAAGGAAAACAATACTTCCAGACCTTATCAATCCAAGAAGGTCGTGCTGGTAGAAGTATGGATAACTCGCGTTGTCAAATCGTTCGTTTTGTCAAAAGGTGTTTCTTGCGCCTGACATGGTGACTCTCAACTCTCAAACAAAGCAATTACCGAACTCAGGCGGTAACTTGCAACATCTTATAACACGGCCTAAAAATAAGCTACTAGCAACTAGGGCATCGCTACTAGTAGCAAGGGCCTTACTACTAGGAACAAGAAGCTAGTAGAAACAATAAGAAGCTATAGACTTTATTTAGAATCAAAATAAAATTAGTTTTCACTGTGGCTCTTTGCGCTGCGCTCAAACGTGCGCGGACGTGTGCGGACCAATGGTGCGCCTCGGTTCTGAGGTGCTGAAGGTGGCAAATAGGACGAGCTCGGCCTCAGGTAAGGAACTATCATGATAGGATTGGTAGATTTATCATAGAGGAACCAGCATTTGGGCTCGAACGGGATTTCCAACAGCGTTTCGGTTCCAGCTACCACCCAGCATCAATTTCACCAGGTTTCACACTGTGTCGCCCAGGCTCTGGCTCAAAGTTTGGGATGGACTACTTCCCCAATGTTGTCTTGTGTTTGTTGGCCAAACATGTGGAAGACTTACCTCTCACCAATAGAGGTCAGGGTTTCAACTCCTCTTCTCAATTTTGTGGTCACCGACAAGCTGTGCTAAGGCCCCTTGCTCACCCAGCATAGACCTGCAAGAATCCAAAGATGAAATCTTGTCGTTAGTTGCCTTCACATGAAACAGAAGACAGGAGCCGGGAATGGTCGTTCTGAAAGCTCCATCAACTTGATGGAAGGCTGTGTTTTGCCTGTGTTTTGCCTGTCACGTAACAACGTGCAAGCCCCCACTTCAAGAATCAAAGACTCAAGAAATGCTCCATTGAAGATGTCACTGCAAAGGAGGCTACTTGACCAGAGCTGTTCAGAAAGGCCCAAGAGCACCTTTTTCCCACCCATTTGGGGTACCTGAATGCAGCCGGGCCCGCACGGGGTTTCATCACCGTGGCATGCACCACAGCGACATCATGGGGCAGCTTGGTGAACAAGGGCCACGGATTGAAGCTAGAGTTGATTTTCTTTTCAACAGACTGTATGCACTGCGGCCCCTCTGGCAAAGTGAAAGGCGTGTTCTTACATCTGTGGTGAATGTCAGTGCTGTTGAGGTGAAGGAAGACTGTTAAAAGGCCTGAAAACCTGCAATGAAGATCGCATGTCTCCGATTGCTTCTTCTTCTTCTAAGAGACAAAATGCAGAGGGCTCAATCGGATTAACAAAGCTGTCTGTTCCACTCCAGTGCCTTTTTTGGGATGTAGTGACGTCTTGGTTCAAGTCTGAATGCCATGTCTTGCGCCGAAAATCCTTTAAGCCAAGAGAGTCCAAGAGAGTCAAGAAGCAGCTCAAAAAGTCGAATCCGTTTGAAGGGGTGCAAAAATCGTTGGTCTTGAGTGAGCTCCTCAAGCTTGATGTAGGCCTACTTATAGTCTAGTCTATTCTGCCAAGAGCTCAGCAACTCAACCCTGTCAACTGCCCCAGTCACAGTCAAACAGGCCTCAGCCACAACAAGAAGTGTTTTCGTGTGAGGTGTTGTATTCCATCCTGGCTTTTGTTTTGCAGCTAGTTACAAGTTAAGCATGTACCCGTTCAAAAGTCTCTCTACTGGCTCTTGAGAAGCAGCCCAAGTGCGCCTTGCATTTGTCAGGATGGCCAACACCTCAAAGGGCCAAGGACTCCCTGAATGCCCTCCTCATGTCCAACTATTACACCATCTGTGCCTCCATGGGTACCTCCCTTCAGACTTAACTCATGATCCATTGCTGGAGAAACAGGAGTTGCCATTCTTCAATGCTGTGGTAAAGAAAATCCTTGAAAGTACATATCATCAGGACAAAGATCGGTACCAAATTCGTGTAGCTCTATATGAAAAACACTGCAAGAGCATCATTTGAACTTGGCCGTTTACACCGATGAATCGCTGCACAAGGGGCTTCCAATGGATTCCATCGGGCCAGCCTCGGCTGAAAGGGCTTATGGCGATGTCTCTACTGCCTTTGTCGGTAAAAATGGGGTAGCTCAACGGTCTACATGTCCCCTTTGCCAAGAGCTCGCCGGATATGGTTCCACATCCGCAGAATCAACAAAACAGCCGTACTCAACCACACCTACAACTATCCAAATTAATAAGCGGTAGAGTCTTCCTCATTGCAAAACCTACCCCTTCATTTGCAACACAACCAGAGATATTGTCAAGAACTGAACTGAGCAACCCAGAAGTGTGATCACTCGAGCAGGCTTGGCCAGCAAAGATCGTGCAAAAGTGCACATTTTGTCCCTCGCATGCCACCACTGAGTCTGTCAAACCTGAATTTTCAGCTACCTGTCACACAGCTGCAAAACGCTGACCATTTGCTTGGCTACATCGATGGATCTGAAGGGTTGGTCCAGACCCGTCCTTGTCTTTGGACAATGAAACTCCCCTGGAAATGGTGCAAGAATAAATAACAAATAAATGGAGGGAGAGTTGCTGTGAGAGTCTGTCATCCAGCTATTTGCATAGCAATTGTATGATTCAGTGCAGCTTCTTTTGGATCATGCTTATCAGCTGGACATTTGTTGATTCAACCCTATAAGTAAAGGCACAGTAAAGGCATTTGACTAAAAGTTCACTGCCCAAACTCTCTGCTCTGCAACATCAAGCGTCCATGCGCCAGGCATGTCGCCTCCGGACAACTCAGCCGAAACTTCCAGGGATGCCACCACATTCTGCAATACTTCCAGGGATGCCCATGCTTCTTCTTCAATACTTGACGTTATTCGCACCCCCAGGATGCTGATTGTTTCTTGCTCTTTGGCTGCCACTCAGAAAAGGGGCTTGATTTCACCTCGGTCAGAAAGGGACAGAACTTGTTCAACTTCCGCTTGTCTAAAGTAGACCATTTCAGCTAGTGTCCAAATCTTTGCTTCAGCCTTGTGGACACCAGTAAGGACTGTTTGTACACCTATGTAGAATCATTGAGGTAGTGGATGTCAAGTTCAAAGCTGAATTAATTCCTGCGTCATGTTTCTATTTATATAGATAGAGCACATGCCTTAAGGAGTTGCCTGAATGGCTTGATCAGTTGCGGGTGTCGCATGATGGAACAATCTGAAGTCAGTGTATATATATATATATATATTTGCGTGAGCTCTTTGAACCGCTCAAAAGGGTCTTCGGTTTGTATGCACGTTTTGTGCATGTCATCCATGAAGTTGGAATGCTGTTTCTTCGCACTCCTCCTTAGCTCCCGACAGCTTTAGATTCTGGAGCTACTAAAATGTCAAGGCCGTGCTATCCAGAAATTTCTGGCTCACTTCCATCTTCCTGTACACCATGACCCTACCTTCCGCGTCTCCGGCTCGGTCAGCTGCCACCCAATGGTCGTGGAGCTGATTCATGTGTTCCTTTGCTCGTAGGCCTGATCGGCCTTCTGGTAGGTCAAGGTCACCAAGATCTTCCATCTTCAAGCGCTTGATTCGCTCGATCTCCTCATCATGCTTTCTCTTCTTTTCTGCCCTTCTCGCATCTCTTGTCGTCTCATCCTCAGGGTCACTCTCTGGTTCCCTCACTTCCAGGTACTCGGTGGAGATGTGCACAAGTTGCCCTGACTCCAGCTGTACCAGTGCTGTCTCACCCTCTTGTAGTTCTTCTCCTGGGACATTGTCTGGCAATGCCGCTGTCAGATCTATGGACTCGTCCTCAAACTCTTCATTGCACTTCCGGATCAGCAGTTCCTTAGCTTGGGCTTTCAACTTCTGCAGATTTGCATTCCTGTTGGACTTCTGCAGGTAGTCCCAACGCTGCCAATCCTCGTCCTTCATCTCCGTGTCATCCACGAACCCATCAATCTTGATAAGTCCTCTGCGCACCTTTTGGATGTACTCGACCAACGTCTGCACTGCCTCCTTCACACCTTCTTGCTTTCTCTCTGACTCCTTCACCTCATAGTCGATGGCGCTGATCATCATTCCATCTGTCTTGCAGTCTTGCCGCAATTCATGAAGATCTTCCTTCACTTCTCGCAAGCTCTTCCAGAGCCAATAGACCACACCAGCGAGGAGGATGATCATCAGGACCAAGAGGCAACCGCCAGACAGGTGTTGCTCTCATCCATAAAGTTACCGGCCACATGCTCAAGACCCTCCAGCAACAAGATTCTGTTCAGCAGCTTGGCCAATCTGTTGATCTTCCCTTTGCTGACCAACCCATCAGCCACTCGTTGATGCTCATCCACTCCAAGCCTCTGGTGTTCCTTGTTGTTGATCTTGCACCAGTAAAGGATCAATTGGATCCGTGCCTTGCTCAGGGGTCTTGTCCCCAAGTCAGAAACGTTGTACACTGTTCCAACCGACTTCACCCTGAGCTCCTCCTGCGTCACCAAGTCCTGCACCCACAACAACTTGCCTGCTATGTGTCGTAGGCGTCCAGGTGGTGTAGGGCTGCAGAGTTGTCAACCAGGCAATGGTGGGTCAGCAGGGCTACAAAGCGGATCCCAAGTGGAAGATTGGCATATGCCTTGGGAAAAGTGAGACCCAGGATTGCTGGATCATTGGAGATGGCAGTCGCGTCTTCTTGAGTCGATCAATCTGCAGGGTAGAGCAGTCTTGGCAGTCCTTTCTCAGCTGCTTCAAAGCATTCAGCGCCTACAGCTGGGAGTACCAGACCAATTTCGGAGGAAGAATCGTGCCTTCGAAAAGGTTGACTGCAGTGGTGGAAGGACCAGCGGCAGCACTCCCCGTTGAGGATCTAGAAACGTTGGCAGAGGAAGATAAGGAGGCTTACGAGGTGATCACTTTCGCCAGGTCCGACGCTGGGAAGATTGACCAACGAAAGGATGATGATGAAGAAGCTGAGAAGGAGAAGGCCAGTGAAGAGGAGGAAAGGAGGATTCGTGAAGACAACAAGGTCAGCTTCAGAGAGGAAGACGCTGGATTGCTGGAGGTGATTCCCATTGTTCAGGTGCCTCCCCTCATCGATGAAGAGAACAACCAAGCAGGACCCTCAAGTGGACGACAACCATCAAGTCCAAGAACCACAGCACAGAAACAGGCATCGATGGAAGAAAGCTCGGAGCAGGATTCCAAGAAATTGAAACCCACTAGAAGCCAGTTCACGGCTTGGAGATGATGAGCCCGGAGCCAAAAAGGGCTAAGCCTGATGATGTACAGCATGTGGAGAGGAGGGTTGCCGCCACCCAAGTTGGAGGTGATGTGTTCTACCACAATGACAACATCTGGGATGATGATTTCATCACTTGGAGTGTGGAGCAGGAAGAAGAGGAGGTGCCGCCAGGAGGAGATGTGCCCAAGGAGTTGTGGTCATCAGCTTCTCTTGATCGTGTACCACCTGATCCTCCTAAATGGGTGGATGACCTCGCAGACATGGTTGAGGAGGAGAGGCTGCAACGAATGGGAGTACTTCGGGCTATGCAGGGACCTCTGACGGGTCACAAAACTCTGACCACCAGGTTTGTGCATGATTGGAGAGCAAAGCCCAGGCCTGAAGATGGAAAGAAGCAGTGGCTCAGGAGGTGGAGGATGGTTGCCCGGGAGTATCCAGCAACAGGTGGACAGACCTTACGGTTGCTTCCACTCATCTACCTCATGAAGAAGAAAGAGGAAGAAGCTGGGGTGAGAAGTATTGGCTGGGAAGCTTGGACGTGAAGGACGCCTTCCTACAAGTTGACGAAGCAGTGCCTACACAGCTCAGAACTCCCAATGGGCACTTTGAAGTACTCAAGAACCTGCCAGGACAACGCATTGGAGCAAAGGCATGGTATGAGTGCATCACATCGTGGCTGGGAGAAAGGGGATTCGAGTTCGCGGATGAGAACCCTTGTTTGGGCAGGCGCAGCAATGACATGATGCTTCTAATCCACGTGGATGACGTCATGTTTGTGGGAAAGGAGTCATATGTAAGTCAAGTTTTCCTGCCTGCAATACAAGCTCGATTTGAGATCTCACAACAGCACATTGAGAGGGAGAATGACCAGATCCAATTCCTAAAGAGGACCTATGAGCTTGTCAATGAGGAGGAGAACCCCACCTTGCGAGTCTATCCAGGCAAGTACGCAGAGGAGATGGTTGAAAAGTATGAGGCTATGATGGGAAGAGTGAAAACTCAACAGCTTCCCTGTGGACAGGAGATGCTGGAACCTGATGGAACATCACCATTGGGGGTTGAACTGGCAGGTTTATATCGCTCATTGGTTGGATGTGGCATCTACCTGAGCCAGGAGAGAATGGACATCAGCTTTGCGGTGAAAGAGCTGGCATCAAGCGTGGCATGCCCTACTACAGGAAGTCTCAAGAAGCTGGCGAAGATGATCGGCTACCTGAAATCCACGATTGGCCAATATGGAGTCCTTGAACTGGAAGAAGCAGGCCATGGATTGGTTACACGATGTGATACCTCAAGATGGTTGCTGGAGACTTTCTCGGACAGCGATTGGTCAGGATCGAAGAGTCACCGCAGGTCTACAAGTGCAGCTATCCACATGGTGAATGGCACAGTGGTGTTCTCGAGTTCCAGAGGACAGAAATCTGTCAGCCTGAGTTCGGCTGAGGCAGAGCTCAATGCACTGGTTGGAGCCGCAGCTGATGGTATATACCTCAGGAGGTGTTTGGAGTTCTTGGTGGGAGAGAGTGTCTTGACATAGGCATGGACCTTTCCATACCGGCAAACCTTCCCCTCATAGGGCCTTCCATAGACGAGTTCATAGCTGGTTGTTCCTTGTGTGGCCTGGAACCTATTGAGAACCCAAGCGCTACGTCGGCAGCACCAGCTCCACAAGGGGTGTTGTGCACTAAAGCGCAAACCAGTTTGTGTTGCAACCTCCTCCATGAGACTTGCTGCCACCCCTCTGATCCTCTGGACTGCATTCTCTGCAAGGGAGTTGCCTGACAAGTCATACAGCTTGGTAGTTCTCATGTTGGTTTCCAAACCAATTGCTGTCCTCGCTTGCACCGGCAACTTCAACACTTGTCGAGTGGCGGGCTCATTGTCGGCATAATACGTCACCTTCTCATGGCCAAGAAGTTGGGTGAAGGCGAGCACCTCGTGGGCGATGAGACTTGTTTGGTTCTTTGATCGAAGTGGCAGGCCCATCAAATAGCCCGTTTCCGAGCACACTGCAATCAGCCAAAGTGCTCCTCCTTCGTCCGGCGCGCCAATCTGGGCTTGGTCACCCTCCTCCGGTGCTCCAAGCGGCCCGATTCCCCGCGCATTCGTGTAGGAAAAGTCGAATGACACTACGGGTCCTGACTCCCGAGCTTTCCCAGTGCGCCTGTGGGGATCTGGTCGTCCTCGATGCTTAATGCAGGCTGAACACCAAGGTGCGTACGGGACGTGGGTGAGAGCATGCTTTCTCTTTTCTTCCTCGCCTGGCTCCTTTGCAAATGCTTGCTCTCGTGGCTCTCGACCTTGTAGTTCTTGGGCGCGACGAGCGAGGTCCCGAGCTTGTAGGAGTTCCAGACGGGCCTGATGTTCAACCAGACGGCCAAAACACTTGCGCTTGCTTCCTGACTGCCCCACTTGATAGAAAGCACATGCAGCTCGAAGTGTGCGCAAAGGGCTGTCCAGAGAAAGCTCCACCCCATTGACTTGGATTCTGTCTGGGATGGCCACTCCAACTTCGAACCTCGCCTGTTGGTCCCAAGATCAACTCCTCCAGGACCTACAGGCCCTTCAATTTCTCGTCCCTCAATCGCCTCAAACTCACCCTCATCATCGGCTATCGGGATGGCATAGTCGTCCTCATCTGTTCTTCTCCTCCTTGAGGCCTCATAGTCAAACCCTTCGACCTCAAAGCCAAGATCCTCTGGTGCTTGGGATGTTGTGGAATGTGCAACAAAGGTGATGATCTTTGCCATGTACTCACCTCTCAACTCCTCGATCTCTTCCTCCTGGTCTTCCAGCCCATCCACCGGCTCACTCATCTCCACGAGCTGCCACTGGTCACCTTTCTTGACCACCGTCTCATCCCTTCTTTTTGATGTTTCATGTCAGGGATGAACTGGGGACTCTGGAAGTGCTGTCCACGATGCACGCCAATCCATCTCTCCCCATGGCGCTTCCATCCCAACTGATCCATCTCAATCTTCTTCAGGCCTTCTCCCAAAGTGACCTTCAAGGCCCTCACGAAGCTCGCCAAGGCCACATTCCTGATCTGTCCTTGTACGACCAGTGGTTCTGCAGGTCAATAGGCACCTTCACCTCTCCATTGACCAAACACCTCTCTTCTCCAGCGATTGACCATCCTGACCGAAGAAGATGGCCAAAAGAAAGGATAGGTTGGGACACCACGTCACTGAATGTCACCCTTTCCTTCAACACCACCAGCCTGTCGTCCTCCGCCTTCAGCTCAATGTCGATGTCTCTGTGCCCGTAGGTTCTGATTGCCCTTCCCTGAGCATCCTGGAGATACGGCGACATTCCACGAGCTTTCCGGCCTTGCTTCAACATGTGACCTGGGAAGATCGAAGCATCTGCTCCTGAATCGATGATGATCGTTGCCATCACTCCATCACCATCGCCGGTTGGGTCATCATCCACCTGGTACTCCTCCTCAGGTGGTACCTCATAGATGGCATTCACGCACCTTCATAGTCCTCCTCATCGTCTGTTGCGATGTTGTAGAACTCAACTGCTGCTCTCTTCCTAGGCTCCTCAACCTCTCGCAGCACTCGAATTGACCCACTATTCTCCTCATAGCTCCTCAAATCGAAGATCAGGGGTTGTGAAACTCGTCTCGCCGCCTTGAGCGTGGTCTCGCTTCCTGGCTGGATCGACGTCGTAGTGCTTGGTGAGACTGTAGGTGGGCTTGATGGGGCATTTGATGCTGGAGCTTCGATCTGCCTGACCCTCCAGCAGTCCTTTGCTAGATGCCCTGGGCGTCCACGCGTCCAACAAGTCTCTGTTGACCCTTTGCCCTTTCCTTTCTCTTTCCCACCTTTTCCTTTTCCTTCACTCTTAGGTCCAGCCACGGCCTTTCCCCCCTTTTCCCTTGGACTTGCCCTTCTCCTCTTTGCCCTTGCCCTTGGTGCCCTTCAGGTCTTTGGTCTTCCCTTTTCCTTTATCTTTTCCCTTCAACCGATCCACCTCCATGGGGGCAGGTCCATTGATGTCGTTCAAATTGCACTGCATTGGGCTCGTACTCGAAAAAACTCAGTGCGGCCGACTCGTTCCACTTCGTGTTTGCCGTGTCATAGGCCAGCACTGCCTCTCTTATCTTGCCATAGGAGCTGCCCTCGTTCAACGTCATGTTGAGGTGGACCTTGAGGGGGCCTGAAATAGCCTTCAGAAGAACTGCAGCCCTCATATCCGGTGGTAGCTTTCCTCCCAATCGTTCATACTGTGTGAAGTGCTAGCTCGGATAGGCCATGATGCCTCGCAACAAGTTCATTGTTCGATTTCGAGCTTGGGGTTGGCAAATGAGTATCAACGCTTCAAATCCATTGTAATGGGGCACGTTCTTGATCAATCCGACCAATCGTCCATGAATCAAGCTCCCAAGCAAGCTATACAGGAAGCGTGCCCTCTCCTGCTCCTTCTCCGTGAGGAATGACCATTCGATCTCCTCCCCACTCTTCTCCTCAATCTTCTCCAACTCGTCCTGGTAGGCGCTGTCCACCACCACCAAATACTGTTTCATACTCCAAAACCAGTCCCTCCACTGAAGAATCTCCTGTTCCCTGTCAGTGGGCTGGAAAATGCCAGGTCTTGGAATCAAACGGGCTAGATCTTTCTTCAACAGGCCACTTGGTTCTCCGGTTGGAGCTCCTGTCCCAGACCCTGTCGACGTAGCTGTCTGAACTGCCTGAGTTGCTGCTTGGGCTGTTGCAATCAAGGCCTGTGTCAAATCTTCGAAACCTGTAGGTCCAGACCCGTCCATTTCAGCCTGGATGCAAAGGCTCCAACCTCTCCCCTCTCTGATTCCGGGACGGCCTCGGGCACAAGGATGTGGTTCCACTTCCTGGACCTCAGAAACTTCCTTCTTTAGCTGGATGTAGGTAGTCCAAGGTGTTCAACTCGCTCCGTGACCACGTAATCTCAAGCAATGAATGCGAGAACGTGCAACACTAGTTTATGGTGGCACGACACGAGCGAGGAACGGGGGCGCGGAGTGGGGATTGGGTCCGGTCCCCGATCAGAGCTCTGGAGCTCAGGACAAACCTTAGGAGTGTCCCTCACAGCTCCGCTACCATGCGTGAGCTCTTTGAACCGCTCAAAAGGGTCTTCGGTTTGTATGCACGTTTTGTGCGTGTCATCCATGAAGTTGGAATGCTGTTTCTTCGCAATATTATATATGTATTTTTACAGATGGCCAATGTATCAATGTGTTATGCAATCCATTCGGTGCACATTGCCTTGCCAGGCTTGTGCTGCAAAATGTCAAGCTAAACTTGATATTTTCCATGTTACCACAATTCGACCTGCCAGCAACTAAGCATTTGAGTTGTACGACACACTTTTCGGTCCTCAAGTGTGAATGCATGCCTCATAAACACATGTGTATGCCTCATCTTGGCTTGACTCGGGCTGTGGTCTAAATCCAAGTGCAACAGGGCGCTCATGAACTTGCTCTCTTCGAAGGAGGTCATGTGGATTTGCCTCCCACTTTCGGGCTGAACATAAAGCCCTATAAAGCTACAGGCGAGCTTAGGGCTTGCTACCTTTGGCATGTGGACAGCTCCAACAGCCAACGGGTTCTTACTGGTAAGCTGCATGCAGTATGCTCTTCAGCTCAAGTTCAGACTGTAGTAGCTGAAAGAGGGTCCCAATCACACTTGAGCCAGTGATGACTTTCTAAGGCCTTTTCAAGATTGGGTTAAAGGGTCACTGGTATGGCTTTAACGAGAACTGCTGACCGCTTGTCAAGACATTTATTGCGATGTTTGCAACACACGCAACCAAATGTTGGTCCTTCAAGCAAAAATAAAAATAAAAACACCCAGTTGGTGGATCCTTCATTATAAAGAAATGAAGTTGCTCGCTGTGACAAGAAAAGATTACCCGTATGCGAGCACGAGTGTTCCATGGCTGCAAAAACCCGAACACATAATTCCTCGTCCCCCACGTGCCTTCCATCGTACTTGCGGTGCCCCATGGCACGCATGATCTTTGTGGCATCATCCGTAGTGCTGCATTGTAAGAAGACATCACCAGGCTTCAAGGTGGCATTGCCCTCTGCGGCAGCACGGTTAGTTCTTCCAAACAGCGCTGTGGGGCTTATTGGTATCAGGGGCCTTTACTGGGCTCCAGTTCTGGTTGGATGCCGTCGCAGTGTATGCATCAGTGACCTCAAAGCCAAGATGATTGTATTTCTGATAAAGTGGGACTTCTGCAGGTTGGGGTTCAGGACTCTGCCCGAATCGGACCAAGGCGTCTACCTCCATCAGGGTGTCATTTCACATCAGTTCTCTCTTCAGGTCAATTGAGTGGTACCTCGGCGGTCAAGAACCCCCGCCCGCCAAACACGGCTGCAACGCGGGCTGCCTGTGCATGATGGGGCTTCACAATCGCGACACTGACAAGTTTTCCATGGGCTCCACAGCCCTCGGCCATGTCCTGGCGAGATATGTTGCGGGGGGAGGGTAGTACAGGTTAGATGTAGTGGAACATTTTGAAAGACAAGTACGAACTTCCTTCTCTTTCAATTGCCAAATCTTACTCGTATATTATATACGTCAGCGTAGCCACAGGATCATGACTGAATCAGTTCCAGTCAAATGTCATTTTTCGGCAAAGCACTCTCATGCTAAAGTAAACTACTGTACTATGCAAGGGCCGTGAGAAGGTAACGTTGTTGCGCTCTCGCACTCTCTCTCTCTCTCTCTCTCTCTTTTATGAGTTTCACCCGACCAAGCTCATCTCCTTTCATGAGTGCCCAATGCACAGTTCTTTTTAAGTAATTTCTTTAGATTTGCGCGACCCTCTCGTCAGGGCTCCCTTCAAAAAGGCTGAAAAATATCTTTGGAGATGGCAAAAATGTTGGTGGCACTTCGACAATCAATGGCCAGGACCAGGAGAGCACACAAAAAGAAATCAGCCAATCACGCTAGTGTCCTCCTTCACATCATTATAATCATCGTCTGTTGTCTTGTCATCCACCTGCACAGAGATGTCAGCCAAACAACCAACTCGCTTCCACAAGAACATGAAAGGGTGACGATAATGCCGCGAACTCAAGAGGACTGTATCTTGAAACATGTCATCTCTCCATCATGCTATTGACTATATGTCGTGGTGTTTGCCAGCTTGGCTCATCAGCTCATCAGTGATTCATTTCAAAGCAACCTGTCTGAAATTGGTGGCAAACTCACTGGTTAAAACTCAGCGACTCTTGCACCAAAGCCTTGCATTACGAGAAACGAACATGACGGGCTGTTCAGAAAACAACTTGTTCACGTTCTTTGAAACCGATCGAGGCCCGAGTCCACTTCCGACAGAATCTGCCTTTAGGATCTCATCAATGCGGATCACTGGGCTGGTCGCACTGACCTAGGAAAATATAACACGGTCTACCCTTGGGACTACTAATATGGAAGTGTGTTTGTAGAGGAAAATGGTCTTCACAGTCGCAATTTCCGGTTATGTTTTTTGACCGCTCACACACTCTGAGGTGGCTTGCTCGGCCAAAATGACCCTTTAATCTGTAGCACTCAACATTGACATTCCAAGTGCAAGAAAACACTTGGAAAGATCTTTAGTACGTTTGTGACTTCTGAACCTGCCTGGGTGATTTTTGAGCAGTGTAATGGAAACAGCACACTTGAGAATGGTTGCTCCTTGCTTTTCAATAAGAAAACTTTAATTATGCATAGCAGGTGTTGATAGGTTTTGCACCTTTGCTGCCACAAGTGGTAACGCTTGGGTGCACAATGCAACCACCCTGCCTGTGCGGAGGGTAAGGCCAACATGCCTCCCTGGCCAGGCATCTGCATGCCGACTGGAACACCACCGATCATGCCTGACACGCCAAGGCCGCCAAGCTTGTTGGCAAACACTTCTGAATTAACATGATTTTCTGGCACGCAGACTGCCTTTGCATAAATTGTGAAGATCTGTCTATTTTGGATATGTGCTTTCCATGCTCGCTCAAAAGATTAAAAGATTGGAGCAAAGTGTGTGTGTGTGTGAAACCCTTCGAGTCACAGGGAAGATGTTTACAGCAGGGGCACACGGCATCCATAACCCGTGTGCAACGAAGCTACGGTCATGGATGGGAAGGGAAGGCTGATCACCTTCCTGTACCTGCAGTTTGTTAATGTTTTAGCCGTTCTCCAATCGTAGGGTTGCTGTGGTCCCCTGGTTTGCTTGGTGGTGGTTCATATACTTGAAGCTATCTTCTTCTAACTCATTGAGTGTCTAGAATGAACTAAGTATAAGTAAAGCTCAAGCTGTCTTACGCATTGTTTCGGCAGTAAGTGTCGTGGTTTTAGTTCACCTGGTTTACTCAGGCGAAACTTTCACTTTGTATTTGGAGACGTGGCAGTGGAGATTTGGAAACATGGAACCCTTGGTAGAGGGGCTGATAGCTACTTGAATGCCATGTTGGTTGGGCTCCTTTGCAGTGCCTGTGGCCACCCAGGCCAATTGAAATACCTGCGTCCCTGGGGCAGCCTTTGGATGCATTGATCGTACGTACACTTAATCCCTGTGTGTGTGCACGTGTTGGTTTTTTGTATGGGCATTTTTTTGACAGGCTAACAGACTGTTTTACCTGCAGACCGCATCTAACAAAGCTAGCAATCTAGTGGGATACTAAAGTTGGCCACTCCAGTGTATCTGCATCCACATGTATCCACATGTCGTTTCAAGGTGAAGGTCAGTAATTATACATGTTGGGTGGAGGTAGGTCACAAATATGCATTCGAGCGCTCCACTATTTGACCTTGGATCGTCTTTAGTTTGGTTTTCTGCGCTTGAACACTTTTCAGTTGCTCCACCAGAAATACTTGTTCCTGTGGGTTACCCAGGTCGCTTGGTTGCCTAGATTGCGTAGGTTGCAGTTTGTCCCATGTCTCTCGGCACCTAGAGGGCTGACTGCGTCATTCGGCCGCTTGATGGACACCGGCACTCCAAGCACCAACATGCCGTCCAGCTGCAAAGCCTTGTTCTTTTGCAACGATGTTTTTCTGTTGAAGAACTGTTCCTAATAGCGAACATTATTCCTAGTAGTACGGCCAGGAGCCCCTAGTAGCGTCCTTGCTCCTAGTAGCGATGCCAAGAGCCCCTAGTAGGGTCCTCAAGCCGGCACGGCTTCGGTCAAACGAGTTGCTTTCTTTACGTAGGCTCGCCCGAAATAAGGCTCAAACCCTCTCCGTCTCCTCCTGTGATGCAATCTCACAAAAGCCGTAGTTGGCACCTCAAAGCTGAACGATATGGATCACACCAAGTTCCAGTATGAAGCTATGGGGCGGACAAACCAGAAAAGAAAAAACATCTATATGTAGTATTATGAACAGCTGTTCAATGTTCATGTACTCTTGTTCTTTCGAGATGGTATATAATTGGTCCCGGCCGATTGCTCGTTCACCGAGTTGGTCGCTAGGTGTATCTGTTTGAGTAGCACGTTACCACAGGCTGTCTTCATGTTTTGTGTGTCTTGACGCCATGAGCTGAGGTGCACACCCTTGTCACGCGCGAACCACACATGCAGCACTGGGTTCTGATTCCTGAGATGGAAGGACTGTGCACTCTGCAGTGAACGACCCAAGTGACCGTGATGATGCAATAGCTTCTCCAAGGCCTAATGGCCAATCATAAGTCTTGTCTGATCCAGGTGAAATGGGGGAACTTTTTTGCGCATAGCATGCCTCCGGCCAACGAAGACTCTTACACTACAACATTTAAAAAGAATAGGGGACGTCGGATTGCAATAGGGGACGTCGGATTGCACACAACTTCTAGCAATGACTTTGCATTGCCTACCCACAGTAAATTGGTGAAGAAACTTTCTGAACCGACTGTGTCACAATGTCAAGGCGGCACTTCAAACAATCACCAATGAATGAGGATAGACTCAGGACAGAGAGCAAGAAACTGTTTCTCAGCACCATGCTGATCCATCTACAGTAACAAGCTGCCAATACTGGAAACCAAATCTAAATGTGTGGGCCTTGAGTGGTCATGTCAAGTTCGAGTCGTTGGTACTATCTGACAAGTATCCTATCCACTCAACTCACTGCTGTGATTTTTCTCTGTTTCAGAGTCAGACATGAAAGCTTTGCCTGCCAAGTTTCGGATCGTTGCACATACTTCGATCACGCATCGTCTCGTAAAGCTGCTTGGAGAAGGAATCCTTAAAGCTGCTGGGTCGACTCACCTCTCTCCAGCCAGAAGCAAAACACATTCTGACCAAGGCCTTGCTTGAAAACGCCTGCGCGTCCACAATGGGACTTCTTAATCAGCCAAAGTCAAAATGACTGTTTGCAGCAGGACAAGGTCCTTGTCCAAATACTGATTTTGCTCCCATGGTCCGATGGTGACTTTGAGAAGGAAAAACTAAAACAGTATACAGCTTTCAGCTGTCTTGAGCAAAAGAAGGAAGAACGAAAAGTGCAGATAGTCGAGGTGTGTCGAACGTGTCCTTTGTTCAAGGCTTTCTTGCGCCACCTGGCACCCCGGCCTCCGTGACACCAAGGTGATATGGCAGGTTTCCCAGATAAAGACGCCTGGCTTTGAGAGCAGCTTCCGAGAGTATCCTCTGTCACTGAGACTTGCCAGGTGAGTTTTGGAGCCTTGGGCCCAACTCGTTGACCAGAACCGGAAATGCTTGAAGGGTTCATCAAGGCAATGCTCTCACAGCACCAAATCGTGCAAAAAAACAGGTGCCTTCCTGTGATCTAAAGTTAAGCATGCCAGTGGGAGGCTCAATTTCATTCCCCATCATTGAGGCCTGTTCTTCCGGGAGGCGTTGATGTCATTGGTGATTCCTGTCAATGTACTGCAGTTGCGGCGTTCCTGTCTGTCTGAACTGTGCTTTAAACTTAGGTCCATGACAAATCATACTAGGGCAGTTTCCCAGCCACACAGTGCTAGCTCCTGCCAAAAGCTCATTCAAGCAATTTGGAAGACTTGACCTGTTGATAGGAGCCACGCAAATCTATCAAACATCAAATCCAGTTGATCTAAGAGATTGTTGAAACCTTCCAAACCACTGTGCAAAACGCAACTCCAGGTCCAGCTGTTCTGAGAAACAGAATGGCTTCAAAAACAAAAAAAAAGAATCACAGCCCTCTCCACATTTCTTGACAAAGGGCATAAGCAGTCACACGGCTGAAAGACTTGGGAACGGCCCCAGCCTGTGTCGGCCCTAGGTACCCATTGGAAGCCGTCCCAAAACATACTCTGACCGCCTGGCAAACGGATGCCCCCTGCATCACCCAGAGAGAGAGAGAGGGTTGGGCAGAAGCTGGCAACAAATCAAAGGGTTTGGGTGCAGCACTGGATGGCACAGGGCTACCAATAGCGTCCTTGCTCCTAGTAGTAAGGCCAGGAGCCCCTAGTAGCGTTCTTGCTCTTAGTAGTAAGGCCAGGAGCCCCCAGTAGCTTCTTGTTACTAGTAGCGATGCCAGGAGCCCCTAGTAGCGTCCTTGCTCCTAGTATTGTCACATCACAAGCAACTACATTTGAACATATGCTGACATACCGTCAAAGTGCAATGGACCAGCTTTGTTGGCTGCAGCGCGCAGAAGCGGGTTGAAATCAATGTGGCAAGCAACGCCGACATCCAGGCCTACACCACCTTCACCTGCCTTTCTGTTCTTGTTTACAACCTGACAGGAAGCCATGATGAGCTTTGGCATGGACATAGATAAAAGTACTTCGACTGACAACTTGTTACACTTTAAAAGACACTGCTTTGGAGAAGACCACAAAACAGCTCCCAAATAAAAACCTACATGACTGTTACAATGTCCTCTTGATTTCTACAAAGGCTTGGGTTCACTTCGAACATGTATGTCCTGTGCATTTCGCTAAAATGTGTTTTGGACGACGTGTCTGCCAGTCCAAATGAGAGCAAGAAGCCTATGCAAAACAGCTGAGAGCATAAATTTGAACCCGACATCCAGGACAATTGAAGACCGTTTCAATGTCCAAAAAAGGGAATCGAACACTCATAACTTATAACTAATTGAAACTGATATACACACCCATACATATATACATACATATGTACAGTACAATGTACAGTGTACATACATGCATGTTATTCTATGAGACTAGCCTGTTGCTGCTGCTTGCGGCGTCGCTTCTCTCGCTCACGGCTCCGCTCCGCGGACTCTGAGGAGGCGCTTCGCCTGTCAACAAAAGTGCGTCTCAAACAAAAAAGAGATGATCTTGAATTAAACTCCCTGATTTGACAAGCAAACTTACGAGATTTCCAAAAACGTCGATCAAGCAACAGGTTGGATGGTTGAATTCTACAGAATGACATTTTGTTGCGGAGTTCACACCGTGTCATCGCAAACCTTAAAGGGGAAGCCTCCAGTAGACGCTGCCAAAAAGAAGGTTGAATGAAAAAGAAGGTGTAGGCTGTATCTCTCAAATAGGGCAAGGCAGCACATGTTGGCTTTGGCCGTCCAGGCATGAGCACTTCCGGTCAAAATCAGCATATAATATATACTCATTCTGTTTCGAAGCCAAAATTTGACAAAATCGAGGGCGTCAAAAATCCAAACTACATCTCGCTGTGTAGAAGGGTGGCAAATTCTTGGCACTGACATGAACTAGCAATCTCAAGCTTTGCTCTTGAGATCGCGGCAACTTGCTCCCAGGCATCTTTTGTGTTGTATCAGATTCTATGATTTTTTTCTTGAGGGCTTCCTAGAAACAACCATGCGATGTTTGTTGCTTGTGAAGAATCGGCCTCTTCTTCTTTTCCTGCAAGGTGCAGAAGCTGAACCGGTTGCCCGCTGTGTGGAGTGGTGGTTGATAGTGCATTCAAGCTCATGTATCAAACAGCAGTTTTGATCTAGTCTTCAACACTCACTGAGGAAGTAAGAAGTGAATCCGCTCCCCGCAGAGCACATGACTGCAAATTGCCATACTAGAATTCTTGCTGACCTCACTGCTTCAACCATGACTGCAGGAGTTGCGTTCAACTTGACCGATCAAGTGCAGAGATTTTAACTGATGCTCCGCCTTCTTTTCCTTGCGGTCGCGGTCGCGGCCCTCGCGCTCTTCACGCTCGTCGTCCCGGGCCATCGCTAGTGGGCTCCGCGGCAGAGGCCGGTCGCCGAGTCGGAGCAAAGACGGCTGCAGTGTAAGCAAAATTTTTTTTCCTTAAACGTAAAAGGTTGTATCCTCTTTTCACAAAGTGTTGAATCTTGAAACCAGCAAATAGACATTTGGGGAAGGTAACAACAATGAAACGAGACAACAAACAACCATTGCAAACAAAGAAGAAACAATGAAATACTTTCAAACGTGGTAGCTACTGCAATCTGGTGATCTCCACCGAAATTGAATCGCAACACCTTTCATTACTTCTTAGCAGCCGCTCTCGTGGGAGGGTACCTCCGTGCTCTCTGATCCTGTCAACTATATTCCTAGCTGGTTTTGAGTGTTGCAAAAACATAATTGTAGTAAAGTTGCCTGTTCGTCGTATGAAAAAACAATTGTCATCCGTCAAGGCTGGGGGATGCATACATGACCTGTGCGGAAGATGAGCTGAGGCCGCCCGACGGTCTTCAGCGAATTTTGCTGCTTTTGTTGCTCTGAATCCTGGCCCAAGATGGCGCCTGTGAACCTGCTGATGGGAAAAAGAAAAACACCTGCTGCTGTTGGATGGGAATGTCGGAGACGGTGAGCAGAATCTGCGGATTAGAGTCGCTTGTCAAAAGAAGTTGGCCACATGACACTCTATGCAGATTTGGGAAATAAGGATGGTCCAATCTACAAGGATCTTCTACTTGATATGTGGGATTATCATGCTCGTTTCAAGGTATATCCATAAGGCATGTTTGTTCATGAAAGAAATGAGATCCAACTGTCTGCTGGGACCTTTGGGGTGCACCTTGACCTAAGAGAAGTTCAGCAAGTAGAAGTTCTAAGGCTACGTGTGACCTCCTTCTACTCGAATGCTGAATAAATGCTCAACAATAGGAGAACATCGACATGGACGAACCAAACACTCGTCCACAGAAAGAGTTTTGAGATTGAACAGTTGGGGTGGTCAAATCTTGGCTATTAATTAGAGGCCTTCGCCACAATATCTACCATCCACTGCAAAAAAAACAAAATAATAAGATGGGAATGAACAAAAGTTTACAAACTAAGCAGAAGGCATCAAAACCGTGCAAGGCCAAAACCTGGAAGGCCAAGACCAGTCTCAGCATCAGCGCTCAGGTTCCTTCAGCTCGACTGGCCGTTCCTCTCGGTTCCTCTCGGTTCCTTGGTTCACTCCGTTCAATCCACTCTTCGCACCTGGCCTGTGCTTGTTCGCTGCGGGATCCAGAACTGCAGCTTTCATCCTGAGTGGACTCCTTGAAGGCCTAGCCAGTGAAGGGCTCGAACTGGACCGGTCTAAAGGTCGCATCAAGAATCCAGCTGAAAGCAAAGAGACCCGCTCTCAAAGCATCTTAAAAACTGGAAGTGAGCGCTTGATTCCCTGTCTTTGGAAGTATATACGTTCATCACACCACAATGTCCCACCTTGTCAACCATTCCGCACAAGGTTACAAATGAATGGTAAAAGATTTCGATGAGTCTTGGGAAGCAGTCCTTCAGGCCACAATCTACAAAGCTGACTGAAAAAAAAAGAACAAACAAACAAACACGATGATTGCAACAGTGTCTGCGCAGGATGCAACGAAGTGACTGTCCCATATGCCTACTGT
Organism: Durusdinium trenchii; assembly: GCA_963970005.1. Lineage (NCBI taxonomy): Eukaryota > Dinophyceae > Suessiales > Symbiodiniaceae > Durusdinium > Durusdinium trenchii. The sequence continues at coordinate 1,323,816 of CAXAMN010012225.1, forward strand.
ACAGGCACAGTAGACCCCAACCAAAGTTGGATTTGGGACAGTTCAGATCTCAAAAGCTTTGGGAGTCCGCAAGCCAATGGTCTTGGAGAGACTTTCTGGAGTCCTGTACAAATACTGTATATGTACATATTATATATATATATACATACAATTTCATACATAAGAGAAAGAAAGACGAACCTGCATGGCCGGCCTTCACTGTAGAGCCCGAATCGTTGCTGCTGCCGCTGCCATCGCGTGCTTTGTTCGCCTGACGGCTAAGATCGCAGTCGCTTCACTGCTCACATTGAACAAGACTGGCTGATTTAACAATTCTCTAAAAACCTCGCTGATAAAATGACTCATCGTTGTTCAAAAACAAATCTGACCCCACTGACAGGCTGACCCCGCCTCGCTCTCATCGTACACAGACGATTCACGCCCAGTGGTCGTGCTGCTGCTGCTGTTGCTGACCGACCTTTCAGTGCCATGGACTGTTGGACTGAAAACTTTGAGTCTTGATCTGTGTGACTGCGCGCGTGTCTACAGTACATATACACATATAGCTACCAGGTATCATGGAAACAAATCAAACAAAACTCAAGGAGTCTCCTTGGAGTGGCTCCGCAAAGAACCCCGGTGTCTAAGTCTATCAAGGAGATGTGCTAAACCGATGAATAGCAAGTGGAGAGAAGTTCCTCAGCTATGCAACCAGTAGACACGATTGGAAATTGTGGCGAAAATGAGAGTTCCGGCAAACAAGTCAGTCTTCACAGCTCCATCGACAACAGGAATCCATCGGCAACGCCTTTTGACGAAACCGCAAGTGTGAGGCATATGCAGGAAGACTTACTGTATGTAGTATTAGTCTTAATATTCCTTCACCACGAGTTATATAGACGCATGTTTGAAACTGGAGCGGCTGAGCAAAGCCTTTTTCCAAGGCGCGAGGCTTGAGCCAACGTGTGTTGGCGGTACTCGAAACTCAGGCGACACTCGCAGGGAAAAGGTGTCGTGACATGTATGCATGGTCACTCTGAAGGCTCATACTCTTCAGCGTCAACAGGTGAGGGTCCGGAAGCCTGTGGAATCTCCACGAAGTTCGGTTGAGCTTCTCCATCATCAGGCCAACTGCGCAGCTGGTAGTCCTCAGCAAACGGGATGTGCGGGTTGTCACGCATGACTTCTCGCATGCGTTTCCTCGAAGGTCGGAGTTCCAGGATCTGCTTTGCATAGATCTCTGAGCTTGAAGCAGGTCGAAGGGCATTCTCAGGTGCCACCAAAGGAACTCCTCCATGGACTATCCAGACTGCAGCCCGGCCATCTCTTCCGATGATCCTCCCAGGTCCATGCCATCGTCCTCGACGGTGGAAGCAAACAAGATCTCCTGGCTGATACGGACCTCTGATTGGAACAGCTTTTCGGAGAAGGGCAGATCGCACTCGGCGGCTGCCGTCGACCTTGGTGTAGGCCATCTTGGCTGCTTGACGGATTTGCAGTCTCAAACCAAACTCATCGTCTGGCTCTTGGATCTCTTCATGTACTCCAAGAAATCGGCCATCAGCTTCTTCGTCTATGAGCGAAGTTGCATCAATGGGCAGTTTGCCCAAGACCCACTGGTAGGGCGTGAATCCCAGGTGGTTGAGCTTCATGTTCTTCACCATACAAGTTTCAGCAACCAGCATCTTCACTTGTTGTACGCCAATGATCTGGCGTTCTTCCATGCTGGCGTAGATGAGCTCTTTGAACAATCCACCATGGCGTTCGCCTCGACCCAGTTGGTGCAGTGCTTCAACTCCAACGTAGCGGAGGTTGATGGCATAGATCCGGAGCAGATCTTTCACGCGACCTTGGTTGTGCATGCCACGGTCACAAACAACAGATTGTGGTGCTCCAAACGTCATGATCCAGCCATTGAGAAAAGCTTCAGCACACACCGAAGACTTTGGGACTCCTCCTCCAGCGACCCACCATGCCTGGTGATATAGTGTCCCCATGTCGACGGCTGAGAGGATGGTGCGCCGATTGCCTCCGCTATCTCGAAGTTTTAGGCAGTCGATGCTCACCTCATTGTTGAAGACCGGTTTGGTCGGCAGCTTGGTGGTATTGGGTCTGTCCACCTTGGCAGTCTTTCTGCACGACTCACAAGCAAAATGCTTGCATGCTTCGATCACTCCAGGTGAGGCGCAAGCTGTGCGAAGAAGTTGAAGCATCCCGGACACAGGGCTGTGGCCGGTCATATTGTGAAGTCTTCTCAAGGCAAGCCGTGTAGATCTTGGAACCTTCAGCCACTTGATGCGGCGGTCATGCTCTCTGCTCATCTCAAGGCCTCCAGTGTCAGGCGGCTTCTCTTCCATCAACTCTTGACGTTCAAGTTCTCCTTGGTTGAGGTGATCCGGCCGTAGGTCTCGGGCAGGTGCAAGGTCTCTGTCATCAGAGATGCCATCCAAAAGGCCAAGATCCATCTCTTCATGTCGTTCTTGAAGATCTTCAGTATAAAAGCTGACTTCCATAGTACGATCTTCAAGCTCTTCGAGGAAGCCATCCAAGATTGCCTGACATAGTTGCTTGGGCCATTCCTGAGCATGGCGTGTGCGGTTGCCACCTTCCAGAGCTTGGTGTTCATGTAGATGGTTGCAAAGCCGGTGGAGTCGTTTCTTCACAGGCGCTGAGGCTGTCATGAATCCAGTTGGCTTCATGTGGGGAAGGCCATTGTGACGGTCATGTAGTCCAAATTGGCATTGATCGCCACGAATGAGCTCCAAAAACTCTCGGGTCTCTTCGTCATAGAGCTCGGCTTCCATCAAACGCCTCATGCTGTAGGTGTCCCATAGAGCGCTCGTCCACGGGTTCTCAATGAGCACTTTTCTCCCACGCTTCAAGCGGTGCTGCTCGATCTTGCGAAGCCATTGAAGAAATGGATACCAGGCTTCTCTGTCGGTCATGATCTTCTCCTTGAGCTCTGGACTTTTGCTCATGTTCAAATTCGACCATGGCCCATACGAAGTGCAGACGGGAGAGAAGGTCATCACGAAGGGGTCCTTCTCGATGATCTCTGCTTCCAAGGCGGCCCTCACAGATGGCTTCAGCAAGTCTGCGCCATCGAGCTTCAAATCAACAGGAGTCGCGACAGCGAGTCCCATGTCCATGGCCAATGCCGTCAGCAGAGCAGCTCCAGCGAAGATCTCCATGAGGAACACACGACATCCTCGGGGCAGTGACACTCCGTTGCGACGTCCACGGAGTCGAGCCCACACGCAAGCGTCCTTTTGCTCCAGCTCATTGACGTCGTCATTGAGTCAGAGCTGCTTCTTCTGACCTCGCGTCAAGACCTTGGGAGTCTCTTCATCCACGACTTTGGAGATGCCGTAGAGCTCTGAGGTGATGTAGGAGCAAGTGCCGTCGATGGAGTCATTGGTGCACCATCGGAGTCATTCTTTTCCTCATAGAGCTCGGGTTCATCATAGAGCTCGGTTTCAATCTCCAAGGTGTCAAGATCCTTCTCGGCGGAGAGGAGAGCAACTTGCGAAGGAACAGGTGCAATCCCAACAAACCATTGAACTCGGTGACCTTGATGTAGCCACCAAACAACTTGCTGTAGACCTTGTCATGGTCATCAGAAAGATCCATCTGCAGCTGTAGGCGTCGTTGGTCACGGATCGACAAAAGCAGAGGTGCATCTGAGTTGACCAGCTCGGTGCTGTCAATGGTGCCGACTGCAAAGCTTCCGGAGGCATTCTCAAGCTCGAAGCAAACTTCAAGACGTCGGACTCCATGGGTGCTCACATTGCCGTCCGTTGATGCCCTTGATGCTGCAGGCTTCTTGACAGAGCGGGCATCCTGATGAGTCCAGGCTTGTCGCCTCCATGTATCGCTTCATCCAGCGATCGCCGTGACATGTCTTGTTGCATCCAGAGTCCAGCACGGCCACCAACCATTGTTCTGGTACCGCTTGATCTTGTTGCGCGGATTCCTCTTCTCCCATGGCCATGTAGCCTCGGTTGGGCGTGTCACGGTAGTGCGGTGTCCTGGTAGGTGTCCTTGGAGGTTCAGTGCGAGCTCCAGGGGTGGTGTGCTGATCTTCTTGTTCCTTGCGACGCTTCTCAGTGAAGTAGTCGGCCAAGTCCTTCATGCCTTTGCAGGATCCGGCGTTGACCTCACGCAAACACCAATCAACATAGCCAGAGTCTTGCCATCCATACCAAAACGGGTGGCCCTTGTACTTGCCGAAGTTGATGGTCCTCCGGCCCCAGAAGTAGAGCTCTTCATTCTCTGGCTGCTGCGTGGATGACCTTGGTGGTGTCCGAGGCGGAGTCCTTGGCTCCACGGATGGTCCAGGTGCAGCGGTGGTTGTGGCACTTGATGGATCACTGCCAAAGAGCTGGACATTCACAGCAACTGCATCGATGATCTTGCGCAGTTCTTCAAGGCTCAACTGGTCGTTGTTCTCCTTGGACTTGACGTTGGCCACGATGAGGGTGCTGCGGATGATCTCCTGCACGGTGCAGTATCGAAGTGCTTGTCGGATTGGACAGGCTGTGAATGCACCCAACAGGAACTGCCTTGAAGGTGCAGTGGTGCCAGTGGCCGGGAAGTGCTTGTCATCCCAACGTCCTCTGGTGACTTTTCCACAGTCCAAACAGGAGTTCCTCCAGTTGATGCCATTCGAGCCTCGCCAAGTGACTCGGTAGTGTTGGCACAGAGCACGGTCCTTGGTGTGACCTTCAGGTGTCGGATTGAACGGGGAGGCTTTGGTCTTCTTCTCCCGCTTGAGCACTTGATTGCAATCTCTATGAAGTAATAGCCGTTGGTGCCCCTTGTGGTAGTCCTTGGATGTGAACATTGCTCCTGCAGTGGAGTTGCCGGCGCGGCAGTCAGGTTGCTGTCCACAGGTGAGGGTGCCGGCGCTGACGGCAAGGGAGGCGCGCTGTGCTCTTCTTCTTCAACTTCCATGTCATGGAGTGCGCTCAAGACCTGATCGATCACTCCAGTTGGCATGCCCAGTGGAGGTGCCGGTGTTGGAGTCGGGCTTGTAGATGCAGTGTGCTGCATCCATCGTCCGGCGTCCATGACTTGGGCCGGTGCGGCCTCAGTAGGTGCTCGTAGGAGAAGGTCAAGCACCTCGACTGAGTTGCAGTGCTCTCAACAGTCATGGAACCAGGCTGTGGCATAGCTGGAGTCGATGACATCGGTGGCCCACTTGACGATCGGCCAAAGTTCAGTGCCATGAAGCTGACATCATCTTGGTCCGGCTTGTTCTCCTCATCGTGCATGGCGAAGTACACGACGCGAGTCTTCGGGGAGCTCTTGCCGCTTCCCTTCTTGCCCTTGCTCATGGATGTAGATGTCGATGCCGTAGATGGTGTCGTCGATGAAGTCCTGGACTTACCTTTGCCAGATGACTTAGGGCATTCTCGATCTCCCATCCAGTGGCCACGTTGTCCGCACTTGCGGCACTCAGTGCGCAGCTTGAGTTGTTGTAGCCGTGCACGCTTCTCTTGGAGAGAAAGGCTGCCAAAAACTTCGAAGTGGCGTTGACCAGAAAAGCCACCATGGCCTTTGCCTTTTGCGCTGTGCCTCAACGAGTAGGCCTCATATTCCAGCTGGAGGGCTTCAGCTGCAAGAGCGCATGCTTCATCACTCTCCAAGTCCAAACCTGGTAAGTTTCCCCGTGTTGAGTCAAATTAAGCCGCAGGCTCCACTCCTGGTGGTGCCCTTCCGTCAATTCCTTTAAGTTTCAGCCTTGCGACCATACTCCCCCCGGAACCCAAAGACTTTGATTTCTCATAAGGTGCTGAAAGAGTCATGCAAGTAACGACCTCCAATCTCTAGTTGGCATGGTTTATGGTTAAGACTAGGACGGTATCTGATCGTCTTCGATCCCCTAACTTTCGTTCTTGATCAATGAAAACATCCTTGGCAAATGCTTTCGCAGTACATCATCCACGGAGTGGTAGGACAGGTCGTCGTCATCGTCCCAGATGATGTCCTCGGTGAAGCCAGCCAGCGACTGAGATTGGCTGTCCCAAGGGATGGTGGACTCATTGTCATCAACCTCATCCATGGCCTGGTATGACTTGCCATAGCCCTTCTACCTGTTGCGACCCTTCCAGTCCTTCTTGTGGTCACGGAAGCTGTTGAAGCCACGCCGAGGTAGGTGTCGTTCTCGATCTTGGATCCTCGGGTGTTGGTTGAGCAGTTCATTGCCAACCTTGTCAACGGTCAGCTTGCCGTGGAGGGTCGTGCGGATCATGAGCTTCTGGTCATCAGTCAATCCGCTGTTCTGCAACATCTGTTCGGCCAGGATGCCTTCCGAGACTTGGATGGAGTCATCCAACTGCTGGAGGTGTGACCACCATGTGCGGCGCCTGAGCACGTAGCTGCTCATGGCCTCGCCTGCCTGGCGAGCTAGAAGTCCTCCGTCTCGTGCACCTGCAGCATATAGTTCCCTGGCCTCGAGGTCTTTCCTGGGTTTGAGCGACTTCTCAAACAGGAGCAGGAGGGTTTCGTGACCGTCCTTTTCACTCAGCTTGGAGACCTCGACCTGCTGCGCCAGCTTGAACGCATTGCCACGGAGCCCTTCTAGAAGACGTAGTCCTAAGGGTCCGAGTTTCTTCACCTCGGAGGGGTCCATGTGACTTTCTCGAGCGGCGCGAGCTCGTACCCTGTACAGGTACTCTTGTGGTCCATGCGATTCTCCACCAAACCGCGGGATGCCATACTTGCCCTCGCTGTTGGCATCCTCAGCATTGAGCATGGGGGCGGCTGCCGAGCCGCCATCGTAGCGGAGGGTATCCAGGAGCGCCATGCGCACCTGGCAGTGCGAGTGGTAGCGAAAAAGCCGGATCAACCGGCTCCGCTGCCAGTTTGAAACTGGAGCGGCTGAGCAAAGCCTTTTTCCAAGGCGCGAAGCTTGAGCCAACGTGTGTTGGCGGTACTCGAAACTCAGGCGACACTCGCAGGGAAAAGGTGTCGTGACATGTATGCATGGTCACTCTCACACATGAAGCTCACGAGACAGGGTGTTTGTTGCCATCATCATTTCTTTGGCAGCATCCCACCTTGTTCAGGCTGTGCATGGGCTTGCTGGCTGCCAAAGCCATATTCGTGCTTGCCTCAGGTCAAAGGGTTTTTTTGGGGTGCCAAACCCCAAAACAAATGATGAAAATATCTGCTGCAACTCTATTGCTGAAATATATACCGTATATATGTATATACATAAATGCTTTGTCTGGTGAACATGAACAGCACATGATCGATTGCATTCACTTACCAGCTTCCTGGAAAACTGGGATTGATGAATGACACACTTGTGAGAACTTGGGGCTGTAAACGACAGAGACAGGCCCTCACACTAAACCCTTTTCAAGCTCACCCCTCTCGAACCATGATAAACAGCCCGCCCGTTGCACATGAGAGCCCGGCAGCTGGATCTGGAGCCTAACGCTCGCTGATCACAGAATGTCTTGATTGACCATGAAAAGCTGCGACCCATCAAACATATTGCTGGCCCTCTTGCAAAAAACACTGAACCAAAAAGAGTGACCCCCTTGATAGTGATGCTACCTGACCTATCCTGCAAAGCTCGCATGCCAGCCTCAGGTTTTGTAGGAACACTACGTTGAGACTTGGAATATATGATTGAAGTCAAAGGCATCGAGTTTTTTGCGGTTAAAACAAAACAACACAAATACATTGAGGTACATTGGACCTCATGTGGAGGTCCCGTGGACAACTACCACCGGCGCTGCCACCACAACCACCACAATAGTCTATAATGGTGCATGCATCAAAATGCATGTCAGGTCATGTGTCGCAAAAAAAATGAATTTCAGCACCAAGAACACCATTTGCTCTTCTTTCGGTGCTTTTATTTTGCAGTTCGGGCCTCAATTTTTGTCATTTCAGCCTCATCGACGTACACTTTGCAGTGCGCGATCGACGGGTGGATTCCAACCACAGTGCAGTAATCTGCCCAATGTTTTGGGAGGTAGTCCCACTTTCATACGGGCTCGAAATGGCTGCTGGGGCATTACTTTTGGTGGATTAGTCATCCTTTAATCGGTTACTGGTGTGGCAATGTCCGCTTTCATTGTTTCTGCTTGATTGGGAATCGTTTTGATGTCGATTTGTTCCTTCAATCTTCCGTCTTGAAAAGTGTTCTGCCTTGCAACTCGATGTGATGTCTCTTGCTTGCTGAAAATCAGAGAAGGTGGTTCAAATCAAACCAGTGAAACGTCAAAAAAAGAACACTCAGCACCAGACTAACAAAATACAGCATGCAAGGGTTTCAGTTTCTCGGCTAAAGGCACCTAAAACCTTAAACCTTGAGTCTTAACCTCCCTCTTGCGTCCTGAGGTGGAAGTCACCTTAAAATGTTCAAACCTTAGGAGTTGTACCTCCATGAACCTCCATGCTGTCTGGGTTTCCAGTGTGCGATGTTTCATGGAAAATGTCTTCGCATCTCTTCTTTTTCTTTTTATATTTCTTTAAGACTCTGGCTGTGAGCTATCCGCCCAGGATCCAAAAAGTGTTTGTGTTTGCGGTCTGTCCGAGTCGTGACACTTTGAGTCAACCTTGAAACTCAAGGAACATGTGAGGTTTGAGGTTTTCTTCGCTGGAAGCGCATGTGCGGCATTCGGCCAGCGCCGCACAGAAGCAATGAAGTAAAGAAAGTGAAAACAGGGTGAGAAAGCGACAAAAAGTGAAAAGCTTGTACAAAGCCCCGTCTCTCAGTACATCAACTGGTTGATGAAGAAAATACGTACACATTTTTGTTGTTCGCACTTCTAACTCATGCGAAGTCTTCCAAATTGTCAAAATGAAAGACCACGCACTAACTTTTGTGCAACGCTAGCGGAATATGTAGCGTTCGCCCAGCAAACAGTGTACACATTAGGGTGACAAAGACTTGTTACTACTAGTAAGGCACTTGTTACTACTAGCGCCTTGCAGTCAGACACTTTGAGTGTTCGATTTGTGGGATCTACCGTCTTCCCACAAACACATCATGCATCCTTTAATACACCCCGTTCCGTTTTCGACCGATTTCAATATATATATATATATATTTGTTTTCACAAGTTCAACTGTTTCACAAGAATGTTTCCACTGCAAACAATGTAAACAGTGCTGGTTCAGATGTTGCACGCAGGCGGCTCATCATGCATACTTCACATTCCAAAAACTGTTCAATGCTGTTCTTCATCATTTGTTCCTTCCCCGTTCAACTGGTGCAGGCCTAGGCGACGCTTTTGGTTCGGGATTCGTGTTGTCACTATCACTGCTTTCGGTGTCCAAACGGTGAAGTCATTGCCAATATTTACGTCTGCCAGTTCTGCATCCATGTATCTCCGGTACTTCCTTGCCAACGATTGTGCATTCTGCTCACGTTCTTCCTCCTCCATTGTAACACCTTCTTGTTGTTCCTCTTCCACATCTACCATCGAAACATCGCTCTTCCCCTTGTCACGCCCAGGAATTGTTGTTTTCTCCCAAGTATCCTGCATCACGTCCTTGATGTTTTTCTTCAACGGAAGCTACGAAATCTTCATCAGGTGACTGACGGTCAAGGGATGGGTCAGTCAGCAACACAAATGAGTTCTCTTTGTCTCTCTCCCTCTCTCTTTATTGTTTTTTTTATTTCTCTCTTTCTATCTTTCTCTCTCTTTGTCTTTCTCGTCTCCTGTTGTGATCCGACTCTCTAGAGTTGCATTCAATTTCCCCCGTCTTTGTTCATACAGATTCTTGATCTTCGCTGTCATAAAAAAGATTACAGCCTTTTGCCCCACATCACTATAAATGTGGGGTTCTTATTTTTCGTTCTGCACCCGCCGCTCTGCGCCCGCCACTCCCCCCTCCTCCGCCGCCGCCTCCCGTTGCCAGCCACTCATCTTACCCACTCCTCTTACACCAACTCATCTTACACCTCTCATCTGACACCACTCATCTTACCCACTC
>CAXAMN010012225.1:1347130-1359073 GCA_963970005.1 Durusdinium trenchii
ATTGGGACATAGGATAACGGCGTTTCACCCTGTCTCACCTAGTTCATGGGGCTTGCGTGTTCACAGACTACAGACTGCATACCTGCAACGCACAAATTGAAGCTCAGCATCCTGCTGCCAATGAACCACCATTTGGCTCCTTGTGATCTCGTTGGAGAGTTTGCCTTTCTGTGACTCCCGTGGCCAAGCTGTTTTGGAGTCATCGTTGCAAACTCGAGTAGCAACATTGCTTCCTCCCCCCCTTGGGGGGGGGATTTGCCCCTGTCGGTATTGTGCACGCGCTCAACTTGCAACAACACTGCATATTTCGGCGCCGCTGTCTCTTGCTTTCGACGATTTGAAGTCTTCGTCAGCTGGCATAGTGGTTTTCCCCTGAGCCTCATCTGTCCTGCAGTCCACTTCCGACAGTTTTGCAAGCCAAAACTCGCATGCATGCTGACTTCGGCTGTAGGAGTCCCCGCTCCAAAGAATCAAATGAATTTGACTGTTGCGGGTATGCTGAACAGCCATTTCTTGTGGCGATGACAGAATGACGTGATGATGACGTACTGAGTGCAAAGGCTGAATTCATTGCCCCTCGATTCACCTTTCTCAATTTGGCTGACATGGCCGATCGAGTTACGAACCTGGTGCTTGGTTTTGGGTGTTGTTTGGTTTTTGTTTGTTTGTTGTGTTGGGTGTTTTGTTGCTTTGCAACCTGGATCGTAACTCTCTCTTCACTAGCCTAAGGTGACTTGCGCAACCTCTGCACACATAGCGCCTCGACCCGTGCAAAAAAAAACGGCTACGGCGCATCGGACAAGAAGCATTCTTGCTGTGCTCTTCGTTGCGTGAAGTGCATACCCCTCCAGCCTTACTGTATTATCGCCCACCGAGCTTTCTCGGGGTGCACACAACTCAGCAGACTTTACAAAATAAAAACAAAACAACATGGAGAGGACCATACGTCGAAAGTAACGCTTTCGAGATGTGCCACGAGTTTGACATGCCACAATGGATCAATCTCCTACCGCCAAATCAAGGCGTCCTTACTGACAAAGTCTAGCTCACATCCAACGGTACTGCGCGTTCCTATGCGTGGGAGATTCTCTAGAACTGCATTTTCGAACTCCTTGAGTCGATCGAATTCATGTAGTTCGGTTGACAGTTGGATTTCATCACCAGCAAAAGTGACCAGGATCAAATGTAACACTATTGATCGTTCTTCACTTGCAGGTGTGCTGTCTTGGGGTGAGATTTCGCCAACCATCGCTGGAGGTCACAGCCCTTCTGTGTGGCGCTTTGGATGTCCGCCTGCTTGAGCCTTAAAGGAGCAATGAGCCAATCAGGGATCAGCCATATCATAATGGTGGTTTTCAAGACTGTGACCAGGGACGGTGACATGGGTAACCGCCCTAGCATACCCTACCGCAACAACTAGGATGATGCTGTCAGGTGTGGTGACTCGGCGGTACCATCCAATCACTTCCATTTGGGGGTAGATAGTGGAGCCACCAAGGGATAGCAAGCTTGTAACATGACTCGAAAGCATTGTGGGCGGCATACGGGCGCCTCCAAGTAGTCCGCACAAGTCTACGGTAGTACAAGCAGGACAACTGGCTACATTCTCCAAAAGCCCTGTGTCCTATGTATCGAAGCTTTTCCGGTAGAACAATACTGCATAGGACCCACAAATGCCTCCGCTTGAATTTCCCGCAGGCAGGGCGGCAGGCTCACCCTTTCTAGTCTTGGACAGTGCGAGAAGGTGTGCATGTGAAGGGTGTCAACCACGGTGTCCGAGATGTCAACCGAAGTTAACTGTTTGCAATTTTCATACGCTCGATGGCCTATATATGCAGCATCCCCTCCCGGCGAAACCCTCTGGATACCTGACGAATGGAAGAAACCTTGTGGGATCCCTGAAGGGGGGGACGGCAGAGGAATGGCATCTGACCTCGCTCTGACGCAGGGCAGGGAAAGCTGTTCAAGCTTGGCGCAGCTTTCAAAGGCATATGGCCCTATCACAGCTCCTTTGGCTAATTCGCAAGCACCTTCAGTGATGATGCCCACTTGTTCTAGGGCGCAGCATTCAGAAAAGAGTCGTACGCCAAATGCAACGCAACCAGGGCATTTCGACCATAATCAGGGCAAAACACCCTTGAAAAGCCGCATACTCTACAGCCACAACTGTGTCAGGAAGCTTGACAATTGGCAGCGAGTAGCAATATCGCCAAGCTTCTCGGTCAATCATGTGAAAGCTGGGGTCGACTCTTACACGCCGAAGTCGCGCAACTGATGAGAAAGCTTTAGAGTGGCATTAGCAGGGACCCAAACAGCTTTGGGATAATCTTCATACTCTTCCCCTTCCCTTGAATTTGATGCTTGCAGTCATACTTCTGGAAACAATCCTGGTACTGAGTGTTACCCCAAAGGGCTTCTTGGATTGGGTCACACAATGCCTGATGAGTGTACGAATCCAGCAGCGTAAGTTCACACCCGAACGTGTCTAAGTGACTGACAGCTGGCAGATTTTCCACTAGGTAGTCCTCAAGCATGTCCCATCTATGATGGATGCTCACAGGCACTACAATGTGAATGACAGTGCCCGCCATGGTAGTAAGGAGGAGAGTGTAAGAGCAATTGCCTGCCATCTCGTCGTCCTCATTGCCCCACAATGGCGTATACGGCTTTCCATAGGTAGCTTTAGGTTCCTAGGTGTTGTCGCCAGTAGTAGTCAACCATTTTGGTACGGTTCGTTGCCTGCCAAAGCAAAAAGGTTTGGTCCAGGACAGCATCTAGGGATGCCGCCTGCTAGGAGTGCCGTGCTGGCTTGCGCCCTGGAAGGAGGCCTCTATCGCCGTAGCCCTGACAATGAGGGCTTGTCATTGCCCTCTTGCTGCACGGGGGCTGGGTCATGACTATCCTTAGCGGGCCCAGGGTGCCCCATTAACCCCGGGCCCTGCTCTGTGACTGGGTCATGTTGCTCAGCTTGTCCCGGTTCAGGGGTTGCAACTATGGGATTTGCCTGATTAATGGTGTAGTAGCCTGATCGCGACCTTGCTTCTTCGAATTCAGTGGTCTCCTGTAGATACCTTCGATGGCTGATCCTCGCAACCGCCCTCTCCCACGTGCTAAGGAACAGCGATTTGACGTGGGGAAGCGCATATGGCCGCATTTTGTTATTAGTTATTTTTCTCCTCAGATGGGAAGCCGTGCAGGAAATATCTTCTGAGCAAGTAATAGTCAGTCACAGTACATGTTCTATTTCTCGAGAGTATATTCCAATTGACATTGTGACTGCTAGTCCTGTTAGGAGCCACTTTGAGATAAGCTCATACTTGTTGTCTACACTGCGGATTGCATAGGTTTGCGCTGCCCTATGTACGAGGCCTCTTTGGAAAGAAAAACATACTTGTCCTACCGGGACAAGGTAGGTTTCATCCTCGGCCTCTCCTTCTTCACTCTCTTGGACTGGGGCAGCACCAGCTCCCTCAGTGCGTGTCCTCCTCAGGCTCAGGGGGGTCACTGTGTGCGCTCTCCGGTTGGTCTGGCTTGAGAAATACAAATAGGGACGCTAGCTGGTCGGCCACCGCTCCACATACGCCATCAAAATCCCGGCGCACGTCACGCACGACCTCACGCGGCAGCTCCGTGAAAGCAACCCCTTGAAAGCTCAATTCAGCCAGATGCCGAAGAAGAGTCCCTCTCAAGAGCACACTGACATGCCGCGTCAGAACACTCATGCGCGCCAGGGGCCACTCTTTAGGTAGCATGGCATAGGTCGGAGGCGCATTAGGGAGAGGGGCATCAGGCTGGTCAAGTGCCTGCAGGGGCAGCTTTTGGAAGCGATGCAGTTCTTGCATCGCTCTTTGTTCCGACTGCAGTGCAAGGTCAGTGTCTACAGTGCCGGCCTGCTCCGTCTCCTCTTGAAGGTAGATTTCTGCAGTTGTATCTCCACTACTTGCGGGAATATCAACGATGTTGCCACTTGTAGGAGGCTCCGGCATGTTGGGATCGGCTGCGACCTCTTCTTTTGTTATGTCAGCTGCGAAGCTAACTGGCCGCCTTCACTCGCCTTGCTGGTGCTAGGCTGGTCAAAATGATCGGTTTGGCTGTCGCACAGCTCTGTCTGCTTTGGGGAATCCTCTACACCGTTGTCATTAGTGGAGGTCGACTGGGTGGAGGGGTTGTCAATGTCTTGTATTGCGTCCACTGCGTCCCCACAAATCCTTTTCTTTTCCTCTCTCCCATCTGTAGCGACCACTTCGACGTCTTCTGCTTCTTCTTCTTCCTCTGCTTCTTCCTCTTCATCTGTTTCTTCCACCTCTTCTTCCTCATCGGCCTCTCTGTCTTCTTCTGTTTCATCTTCTCCGTCTCCACGCTCAGGCTCGTCCTCGCTCACAGAGGTGAGAGCGACGACGTCGGCGTCATCGTTGGATCGCTCTGTATCCTCCGTGGGGGAGCATGCCACTTCATCTTCTGCGCTACTCACTGAGATAGGGGCACCTCCGACTGGCGTCATGGATCCGGTTTGAGACGGTCATGCATCAGTGTGACTGGATTGCAGCCATTGAAAAGCTCGTGCCTAACATCCACCTGCCTGATGACGAATTATTGCAGCTCTTATGCAGCTGTGTGCCTGAGCAGAGCATCACGTCCATGGAAGCACCGCAGGCCCTTCTATTGCGCAACTTTCGTGTAGGTGGCAACCAGCAAGACGCATGTGCCAGCTGGCTCACGGAAGTCACCCGGGCCTTGCTTGCTCCAATCCCTTTTCGTGAAGTCTTTGTTTTGCTAGCCCTCTTCTTGCCGCAACTGCCGTTTGCAGAAGGGGCCAGACTAGATGGCCGGCTCTGGTCTAGTCCTGCCATCCGCAGTGAGGATACTACGGTGCACATTACCCCAACAGCCCAAGGACTCCAGGGCATGCGTGAGTACAAGATAGCCTTTGCGGCTCATTCAAGAGTTGCTGCCTTTGTTTCCCCGGAAATGCAGGATTGCAGCTTTGAGCACCTCACCACTCTGCCCTTGGAGAAGATCCACATCGGTTGCCAGGTCGGGAAAGTGTAGAGGATGGTGCTCAGGGAACACCACAAAGCGTATGCTCTCCTCGTAGTGCTTTTGGAGTACGCGCCGCAACCCAAGAAGAAATCTCGCAAGGGTTCGGACGAAACCTTGGAGGAAATTGCTGCTAGACAAAGCAGCCCCAGATCCTGGGTAGTGGCGTATATCCCTACCCCAGAACCTTTTGCTCTTTTGCCTACATACGAAGACACGGGCATCACCATGCCTGCTCAATGGGCCCTGCCGCCTAGCATGCTGAGGTTGGAAGCGCAAACCTTTGGGCTACCTATCCTTAGCTTAGCTGAAGTGGGCACGACGGTCTCTGCTGACCACTTGCTGCAAATGGCAACGATGCCCATTGAGCATAAAGCCATGGCCCTAGGAATACCGTACTCCATTCAGGCGTCATATCAATTTGATGGCTTTGGTGAGCTCACGCAAAGCCTCCATTCTCTGTTTGGACTTTTGGTGACGGGCAATACCCCTAAGTATTGTCCCCAAGCCTCCCGGTTCGCCGAGGCCTTATGCGCGGCAGCTGGCACAGATAGTGCTCATATTATCTCAATTGCACTGGCACTTGCTTCTGCCGTTCAATCAGGGCGCTCCACCCTGGCGATTGCGGGGGCTTTCGGTGCCGGCAAGACAAGGTCACTTACCTTCTTGCTCACGTGGTTTGCGCTTACCAGTAACCTTAAAGTCGGTGTGGCGCATAAAGAAAATTGAGCCGGGAGAGCCATGGTCATTGCAGAACAACAAGGGCAAACACACTCGCCCTCACGGGCACACATGGAAAGCATCGACTTACTAATTAGCGAAGAAGCCTAACAAGACATGGACCTGAAATCAGCCTTTGTTCCTGCTGTCCCGCGGCAGCCATTCTTTAGAATCCTGCTGGGTGACCCTCGGCAAAGCCTAGGAGGCGTAGCTGACCATCTTCGAGACCACAGAGCTTTGCTTGTGAAGGCGCCCATCGGGCTTCGAGCAGAACATAAGTGGTTCATGCCACATGAAATGCCGGAGGTCGTTGCAACCTCCTCAAAGAGAGTCCAGAGGTCCCGATGCAGGTGCTTGCGCAAGCAGCCCAAACGGCCAGCCAAGGTTCTCTCGGAGCCGCATGGAAAGCTGTGGCTGACTCTCCCAGCCCAACACCGGCAGGCGCTAGCCCACAAGCTGCGAATAGAGACCTCCTCCAGCTGAACTTCGAAGCGCCCGAGGGGCTTGTTGCAGGCTTAGGATATGCCATCACGCGGCCCGGTCATGCCTTTCAATTTCATCAAGCTAGTACTGCTGCTGACAGGTCGGGTGTGGCTGGAAAACATCAATGGAGTGTTTTGCTACCAACTAGCGCCAAGGAGTTTTTTTTGCACGGGTAGAGGCGCCGTGTGTGCCGAGAGGCACAAGTCACCTTGATTGAATTAAATAGGGATACTAAGGAGATACGAGCCAAGCACCAGAACAAAGCACAAAGCAACAAACCCAAAAAACCAACCAACACCAAACACAAAACACCGAAAAGCCGGGTTCGTATCTCAGAAGGGCTATCCAAGCCGAAGCAAAAGTTGAGTGAGAGCGAGGTGAGACGGGGCCATGAATTCGTTCTTCTACTTGCGCTCAGTACTTGATGGTCAGGAAGTAGCGAAATTCCTTTCAGCGGGCAGTGAGTACTTGTGTGGCGAAATTGATACGAGCCTATATGCGCAAGAAGTATTCACGCATGTGCTGGAATTGCGGAACGTTTGCGAGCAATTGCTTTGTAGCTCGGCAAAGTGTGACTTATTTCCAAGAATACGACTTTGCCAATAGCTGCTTCAGGTTGCTCCTAGTTGGCAGTTTCAAAATAGCACACACAGGCATCAGCATGTAGTTGCATTGATCCTTCCAAGTTTCCGATACTTGGTTTGCGACACACTATAGGGTTGAGACAGGGGATGCTTATCTCTGTCTCCAACTCACTGTGGTCAAAATCCCAAGGAATATTTGCGGAGAGCACGAATTGGTTGAGCATCGTCAACTATGCACCGAGGGCTTGCCGTTGGAAAAGGGGGACACAGGGCAATCGAGCGCCAATCTAACGAAAGCCTCGACCTGCAGAGGACTCGGGACAAGTTGAACCAAGACGAGCGGTCCCTCATCCTTGGCCCCCTCCCCCAAAGGGAGGAAGGCGGCGACAAGGGCGCGCCCCATCACTGCGGCTCCAAAATGACAAACGGGAGCAACAATGACGAAGCAAAGCGACAATGCGTCGCACTCAGAAAGTGTTTGCAGGTAGTACACTGTTGGCAAGTGCCTCGACAGGCTCATCTCCATGTTGCGATTCGAGTGCTGTTGAAACAAATGAAGACATGCACGCCCCATGAACTACGTGAAAAGGTGAAACGCCGCTATGCAAGGTCCTAGGAACTGTACAACTGTACTCTATGTATTCATCCAAGACCACCTCTTGGGAGGCAGGTGTGGGTACTGTCTAGCTACTCAGTATTGGCAGCAGTAATACCGGCGTCAACTCGGCAGGTTTGTGGCTTTTTCAGGACCTGCGTGTGGGTGCAAGGCTGGGTTGTCAAGCTTATCTGCAGTTCCTCATGAAGTCGGCCCACTCCTCATTACTGTCGGATGGCTTTGGGAGAAGCCGAATCCATTTTGGGAGTGTGAGTTGTGTGCATGTTTCGAAAGCATCGTACTCTGCGTACGTCCCTCTCCAAGTGGTTTTGTTTCCTACTCGAATGAGTGTACTGAGCTGTATGCAGCCAGCAAATGCTCGTTTGTCGATATAGAGCACGGCAGGTGGGGTGTATAGTTCACCCAATGAGGTGCAGTTCAGAAGGGCGTCTCGCCCAATGTGCCTAACCGTTTTGGCCAGCCGAAGCTGTTGCAGTTGCGAGCAGTGGGCAAAAGTGCCCCCCAAAATCTCACTGATATTTGTTTGTGAGATGTCTACTGTCCGCAATCGTTTACAATGCTCGCACGCCGCTGGTCCCATCCAGTTGAAATCTGCTGGTAAGAATAACGACTCTATCCCAGCCTCGAAAAAGCAGCCCTCGGTTATGGAACGATTCAAATTGGTAGGGTCGTACCCAGTTCTCTCGAGGTCGACAATGACTTGGTATTCTTCTCCTGAAAGAAAAAATGGCGTTCATTGCTGACTAGTGAGCTCGTTTGCGACTCCATGTCAAAGTGCATGGCGGTACTAGCTACTGGGGGTTTGAGCCTCGCAGTGCAGAGGGGCAGCTACTTGGGAACCGTCCACGCTCACTCAGGCCTGGCTGCTCTGTTAGTTGTTGCTAGGCGTTCATTCAACTCTGTCAGCTTCAAGGAGCAATCCAATCGCTGTCCTCAGGTGGGATGCGGTGGAGCCACTTAGGGATGGTGAGTTTGATACAGCCTTCAAAGGCATTGTCGGCTGCACAGAGATACCTCCATGCTTCCTGCTTGCTCCACACATGCTCCAGGAAGAAAAGCTCTGCACAGTTCCCAAAAGCCCGTTCCCAGAAACATCAAAGCAGGCGTGGCGGACTCGCGTGGTCGAGTGGAAGGCCTTGGCTTCAAGAACACCTGATTCAGAGACAGGGACTCAAATCGCCTTCGGGCAGTCTTCATAATCAACTTGTTGTTCTCCAGATCCGAAAGCACTCATGCACGATGAGACAGAAGTGATTGGTGTTCCACAGTTCTTCTTGTACAGGGTCTTGAAGTGCCACCTGAGTGTCCGCATTGAGGAGGGTGAGTTCACACCCAAACGTTTCGATGGGACTAATGCACGGCAGGTGCTCAACCAGGTACTCCTCCAACATTTCCCACGTGTGGTGGATAGTGGATGCTGACAGGGACCTGTAGCTGCATCACCGTACCAGCAAGTGTGGTGAGGTACAGTCGAAGTTAGCTGCCTTCTTCCAGTCAGCCTGCTGTGCTTGGCGCACGGTTCTGCTTGCACCCTCTGCCATTATGGAGGGACTGTTCCGCCGTTAGCAGCCCTCTCTTACAGTCCTCGCAGGCAGCGCTTGAGCCAAAAGGCGGGCAGCGCCCTGTAGTGGTGTCCCTGCCTGCCAGGTGCAACATGGGCAGCACCCGGAGAAACGGTAAACAGCAGTTACCTTCGGGCAACCTGCCCTGCAATACAGCATCTTGGGATACCGCCTGCGAAAAACTCCGGGTAGCAACCTTACACGGTAGACTACCTACCTCCCCTGGATCTTTAGCTCACAACAGGCTCTCTCACACTCGTCCGGTACGGTACGAAACCTTTCTCTCAAACCTCCGAATACTTCGGAAAACTTCAAACGCTGCACTAGCTGCTCTCAGACACTCGCACCCTTTTCTCACACTAGCCAAACGAATTGGCCTTGAGCCAAAACATATCCCGTAGCACTAAACTATACAAAGAATACACGAAAACATATTAAAAGTCTCTTAAAGCATCTCCACACACAAAGAACTCTTTCAAAACTTCCGACTACGCTACAAGTCGCTTTCAAACAATTAAGAAACAAAATGTTGTACTACCGCCAGGTTCCAAATCTTTCACAAACAAACTTAAACGAAATTTATGCATCGCAAACTGCAAGCATCGAGCGAGGTGGACATCCCGACATGGAATTTCTTCACCCCCTCTTGGACACAAAGCTCGAAACGAACTGGCTGGCTTTAAGCCTTCTTATTCTTCTTCAATGAGGACAGACATTTGGCACAAATATCTTTCGACATAGGTACGTTCATGCCCGAGCAAGTTGGATTCAAATGAACCTTGCTCCCACTCACTGAAAAATACACTTTTGAGCATTGCTCAATGCCTTTTGGAACTGGATAGCTCTTCGGCATATCGACTTTAAAAGTCACTTGGCTCTCAGGCTCAGCATGCTTCCGACACCGCAGGCAGCAGCAGGTCAGCAGGCATCCCAAAAGAAAACCGGCTGCAAAGACCAAAGCGGTCGCTGCTTCCAGGCTCAGCATCGCAAGCGCCGTTTCCGCATCCGGCATCATACCTCGGATGGTATAAGCTTCATTCCAAGAAAAGCTGTATCTCACAGTCTGCAAAAACAAAGATTCTTTCGAAATGTGCAATCGAAAGTGCTCGCAAAAACGTGCCATTCGGCTCAGACAACGTGCAAGACTTACTTGGCTTTACGGCTCTAATTCGGCTTTGAATCCTTTAAGGATTAGCTCGCAAAATTTCCTGGGGTAGTGTTGCGTTTCCTTCCAATTGACTTCCTTGGACGGCAAATGATCATGACGACCATCACAAACGCAAACCTTCAGGCTTTCCAACAACCGAGTACTATCTGTCTCAATCCTCCAGGTCTTTCTGACCAACTGACCTTTCTGGTTCAACTTGACTGAACAAGCATCCACAAATGTTGAAAACGTCTTTCGTTTCCTCAGAAAACCTTTAGTCTGATTCCATCCCCAATAAGCACATCTCTTTGGCCATTCAATCGCTACGAAATCGGCTACTTCCGACATCCGTAAGAAACCTTTCCATAGCTTCTTCTGTATCTGGTACAACTCTCGAAGATGACCCATATAGTCCTGACCAAACTTCTTGATACAAATGTACTGAAACGGACATCCTCCTGTACACGGAATCGACGACCACAAGACAACAAGCTTTCCTCTCTTCCGATGGCTTATCATCTGCTCCCGAACTGACTCGATCGTGTCCGATCGGGTTCCGTCATCCGCCTCAGTGACAGTCAAGACTTCAACACCTTCCGTACGGCTTCCGACTTCTTTCATCTCGGACTCCGGCGATGTGCAAAACTCAACAATCAGGATTTCGGTACATGTGACCTTATCCATAACCCACAACCATCTCCCGATCCAGTCATACGGCACTTCAAATGAAATGAGAAATGCTCTGACAACTCCGATCGTCTCCATATGTTGTAAAGTCACAGCTCTCGACAATGCCTTGGTCATCAAGTCGGCACAATTCTCGGTACCTCGGACAAAGCTGATGGAAATCACTCCCTTGTAGACTGCATCTTGCAAAAAACAGATTCGAATGTCTATGTGTCTCAATCTTCTCAACAACCCTGACATCTCTGTGACATTTCGGGCTGCCATCGAATCCGTAAGCAAACCTGGAACGGGCAATTCCTCAGCTTGACATCCATAGACATGTGCCACGGCATGTTGAATACCTATAGTCTCTTTCGCTCCTTCGAACAAAGCATATGGCTCTGCCTCGGCTGAACTACAGGCTACACTCTGCTGCAACCTACTGAATGCTTTGACACAACAGTCACTAACGAAGATGGCTGCTCCTGAAGTACTCTTCCTATTGGTGGACTTTTCGGCTGCCCAACTGGCATCGACATAGGTCGTAATCCTTGGTGGTCCTGAGTACTCATAGCTCCTGAACTTCAACTTTCGATCGGCTACTGATCGGATGTAACGGATACTCGCACGCGTCGCAGTCTCATGTACAGCTAGCGGCTGAGATTGACCTCGGGCAAGCATCGAACACAACCAACAAAGATCAGGTCTCGACTGAGCTACCCAACCTAGCTTACCTAGTGCGGTTCGAAAGGTTGCTGCTGCCTCGGGTGACAACGGTTTCCGATCTTCTTCTCGATCACGATCATAAAGCTGAAACAAATTGGGGGTCGCTTGACTTTCCTTTCCTCCTGGATACAAGTTCATCATCCCTTCATAGTACTCTTTCTCCATGTACAAGGCAATCGTTCCATCTTCTTCCTTTTCGATCACCTTTCCCAGAAAACGAATTCTGTCTTCTTCAAGCTTTCCGGCGACTTTCAGTCCAAGCTTCTTTGATAATTCATCAACGAGCTTTTGAATATATCGATCGTCTCCGACAACCAACAAATCATCAACGTACATCAAAACGATCAAGTGATTCTCCTCTTCCGTCTCTGCAACTCCTTTTCTGTATCTTCCGGCGAAGAT
>CAXAMN010012226.1:0-13639 GCA_963970005.1 Durusdinium trenchii
TCGAAGCGAGCCAGAGCTGCGGGGAGTGGCGGTTTTGGGCCTTTTTCGGAGTGTTTTGGGGGGCCAAAGGCAGTTCTTTCGAATCAGCAGGTTGGGGTTTTGACGTGTGCGGGTTTGGGTCCGATTTTTGTTGTTTTTTTCGTATGCGCTTAAAGTACAAGCTACCGAAGTCACACACCGGGCCTGGCACTTCGGGCCTTCTTCGTTCCTTTCAGATCGTAAACACGCCCGTGAGGGGGCGTTCTGGAAACGGGGCGTTCCAGGCTTGCAGCTCTGCAGCTCATTATGCTGGCACTTCTAATGACCACGTGCGTAGACCGAAATTCGCGTCTCTTACTTGGACTCGAAGAAGCCCAACTACCAGGACCCTGCAACAAGGTCTTTCGTTGAGGCTTGGGTTTGGAGGCCTTCTTTTGGGGAGGTCTCAATTGGTGACGGGCAAGGGATCAAAAAAAAATAAAAATGCATCAAAAAACAAATATAATTCAGGGTATCAAGAAAAAACAAAAATGAATCAAAAAAAATAAACGGACCCAAACGAGTGGAGGGAAGCGCAATAGTCCAACTCGAAGCAGTGATCAAAAGAAAAACAAAAACGCATAAAAAAAAACAAAAACTAAATCAACCTACACGGATACCTTGGATTGTCCTGTAGGGCCCTTGGGTCGAGACCAACCTATCCACTACAACGGTCGGCCTCTGCCCTCTGTGTTCGGTTCGAAATTGCCAAGAATTCAAAAGATAAGGTGTTTCAGGTTTTGGAGATTCAAGAGGTCACGGTTGAGAACAGGACGCCTACATCTACAAAGATCCAAAGGCCTCGACATCCAGACAGATCTAGTGTAAAGGTGTAGAGTCTAGAGACCCACAAAATCTTGCAGAGGTTCAGATCCAGCTCTTCCAAAATTTTACTGGCGTGCTAGAATGGAATGGCTTTCTGCCCTCTAACCTTTACTACTGTACATTCGGGTGGCTTACAGAAGGGCGGCGCCGCAGCCGCGCACACGGATTCAACTCAACTGCGCACACACATTTATCGGCACTTGTGCCTCATCTGCGCACACACTTGTTAACTCAGCGTGCGCACACCCCACCATGGGGAGTCAAGTGCGCACACAGGCCCTTTCCCGAATGTTGCTGCGTATTCCAAATTTCACCCTGCGTTGCTCACTTAAAAGGGTAGTCAACTTGGAATAGCCACTTCCTTGTCTATTTTTGTTACTCTCCAGTGGCTCACCAAGGGGTGAGTCAACTTGGAATGAGCACTTCCTTCTCTAAATTTTGCCCCTGCATTGCCCACAAAGGGTGAGTCAAGTTGAAATGGCAACATCCTTCTCTAAATTTTACCCTCGGGCGGCTCACCAAAGGGTGAGTCAACTTGGAAGGGCAACATCCTTCTCTAAATTTTTCCCCTGCGTGGCCCACAAAAGGGTGAGTCAAGGTGAAATGGCAACATCCTTCTCTAAATTTTACCCCTGCATGGCCCACAAAAGGGTGAGTCAACTTGGCATGGCCAGTTCCCTCTCTAAATTTTACCCTCCAGTGGCTCACCAAAGGGTGAGTCAACTTGGAATGACCTCTTCCTTTTCTAAATTTTACCCTGCCCACAAAAGGGTGAGTCAAGTTGAAATGGCAACTTCTTTTCTAAATTCTACCCTCGGGTGGCTCACCAAAGGGTGAGTCAACTTGGAAGGGCAACATCCTTCTCTAAATTTTACCCCTGCATGGCCACAAAAGGGTGAGTCAAGTTGAAATGGCAACATCCTTCTCTAATTTTTAGCCTCGGGTGGCTCACTAAAGGGTGAGTCAACTTGGAAGGGCCACATCCTTCTCTAAATTTTGCCCCTGCATGGCCCACAAAAAGTTGAAATGGCAACATCCTTCTCTAATTTTTAACCTCGGGTGGCTCACAAAAGGGTGAGTCAAGTTGAAATGGCAACATCCTTCTCTAAATTTTACCCCTGCGTGGCCCACAAAAGGGTGAGTCAACTCGGCATGGCCGCTTCCCTCTCTAAATTTTACCCCTGCATTGGCCACAAAAGGGTGAGTCAAGTTGGAGTGACCACTTCCTTCTCAAAATTTTACCCTGTGCACAAAAGGGTGAGTCAAGTTGAAATGGCAACATCCTTCTCCAAATTTTAGCCTCGGGTGGTGCAACAAAGGGTGAGTCAACTTGCAGCTTTCCTGGCCACTGCAGGCAGCACAGGTCCGTAAGCTGGCCACCTGCAGCAGCACAGTGCTCACAACACTCTGGCCACCTCCAGCAGCACAGCGCTGACGACACTGGCCACTGCAGGCAGCACAGCTCCGTAAGCTGGACATCCAAAGGCCTCGACATCCAGACAGATCTGGAGTGTAGAGGTGTAGAGTCTAGAGACCCACTAAATCTTGCAGAGGTTCAGATCCAGAGGCCAGGGGAACAGAGGACCAAAGGACCCGGGGCCTTACGGTCGCCTCACCTCTTCAAAATTTTACTGGCGTGCTAGAATGGAATGGCTTTCTGCGCTCTAAACTTTACTACTGTACATTCGGGTGGCTCACAGAAGGGCGGCGCCGCATATTTTATCAGCACTTGTGCCTCATCTGCGCACACACTTGTTGACTCAGCGTGCACACACCCCATCGGGGGGAATCAAGTGCGCACACAGGCCCTTTCCCGAATGTTGCTGCGTATTCCAAATTTCACCCCTGCATTGCTCACTTAAAAGTGTAGTCAACTTGGAATGGCCACTTCCTTCTCTATTTTTTCCCTCCAGTGGCTCACCAAGGGGTGAGTCAACTTGGAATGAGCACTTCCTTCTCTAAAATTTACCCCTGCGTTGCCCACAAAAGGGTGAGTCAAGTTGAAATGGCAACATCCTTCTCTAAACTCTACCCTCGGGTGGCTCACCAAAGGGTGAGTCAACTTGGAAGGGCAACATTCTTCTCTAAATTGATCCCCCTGCATGGCCCACAAAAGGGTGAGTCAAGTTGAAGTGGCAACATCTTTCTCTAAATTTTGCCCCTGCATGGCCCACAAAAGGGTGAGTCAACTTGGCATGGCCACTTCCCTCTCTAAATTTTACCCTCCAGTGGCTCACCAAAGGGTGAGTCAACTTGGAATGACCACTTCCTTTTCTAAACTTTACCCTGCCCACAAAAGGGTGAGTCAAGTTGAAATGGCAACTTCTTTTCACAATTTTACCCTCGGGTGGCTCACCAAAGGGTGAGTCAACTTGGAAGGGCAACATCCCTCTCTAAATTTTACCCCCGCATGGCCCACAAAAGGGTGAGTCAAGTTGAAATGGCAACATCCTTCTCTCAATTTTACCCCTGCGTGGCCCACAAAAGGGTGGGTCAACTCGGCATGGCCGCTTCCCTCTCTAAATTTTACCCCGCATTGGCCACAAAAGGATGAGTCAAGTTGGAGTGACCACTTCCTTCTCATAATTTTACCCTGTGCGCAAAAGGGTGAGTCAAGTTGAAATGGCAACATTCTTCTCCAAATTTTACCCTCGGGTGGCGCAACAAAGGGTGAGTCAACTTGCAGCTTTCCTGGCCACTGCAGGCAGCACAGGTCCGTAAGCTGGCTCGCTGAGTAGCTGGCCAAATGGGGGATAGAACAGGAGTTCAAAAGTGGTCCTTGTTGTTGTCTGTGTTTTTTGGGAGATGCATCAAAAAATGCATTAACATAGAATACATAGATGCATCAAACAATGCATTAACATAGAATACATGACAACACTTGCCATTGCAGGCAGCACAGCTCCGCAAGCGGGCCACCTACAAAAGCCATCGAAAACCAAAGGCAAAAGCCACCAAAACCCAAGAGCCACCGAAAGCGAACCTTCCTTCCTGCCTTGCTGCCTTTCTTCCTTCCATCCATCCTTCCTTGCTTCCTTGCTTCCTTGCTTCCTTCCTTCCTTCCTTCCGTCCTGGCTTCGTACCTTCCTTCCTTCCTTCCTTCCTTCCGTCCTTCCTTCCTTCCTTCCTTCCTTCCTTCCTTGCCTTCTTGCCTTTCTTTGTTTCTTTTCTTTATTTTTTTATTGATGCATTTTTATTTTTTTCTTGATGCATTTATATTTTTTTATTGATGCATTTATATTTCTTTTTTGATGCGTCTCCCATTGGTGACCTGTATCGGGTCCCGGTACAGGAAGAAAAACCAACGCGAGAACCTCGAGACCTTCGTTTTGGGGGGGAAACCAAGAAAGGTTGAACAGCCCTAAGGTCGCCCATCCCATATGTACCACTACAGGATCCTAGTTCAGGTCTTTCAACCTCTCTTGGTCTTCGTTTTGGCCCGGACTCGTCCCCCGCGAAGCCCGGAGATCGAATCGAGTGGAGGTATCGACGGAGGGGTGCGACGGACACCCGGAAAGGAAAACACGAGGTGCGGCACACTGTAGAGGGATGTCATCTACGCGTCTTAAGACGCGTAGCAGCAATCCATGTAAGGACTGGTCTAGATTGGCCCACATTCCTCAACTTGACCATTCCTCAAAGCCACCATCAGCCACTCCCACAGCGTCTTTTTCGATCGGCCGCACAGGTCAGCCTGGACTCGCCGGGTCGGGGGTTTCATGTCTCTTGGACCTGCCTCACTGGCATTAGTCCCAGGTACTCAGAGTCATCGCCCCTCTTAGTGTTCGAAGACGACGCGAGCAGCGGACGTCCCTGCAGCCCCACGCGACGACTCTATACGTACCCCACGCGACCACGAAGCAGTCAAATTGAGACTCGAAGCAGTAAATGGATTGTAGCACGCCTGGAATTTGGGCGGCTCGTCGCTGATTTCTTGCGATGCAAAGGCGTTTGAAGAGAATTGAAGTTTGAATAAGGTGCCTTTAAAACATGATGGAATCAATATATACATGACAGCCAGCATCCGGCGAAGCATCTACTGCTAGCCCCGTGGACGCAAGAACCGCGACCAACGGGCGGAAGGAAGCTGCATAGAAGGCCAGTCTCATCCAAGCTGGCAGCTGCAATTGTCAAGTCAATCTGTTGCCTTCGAATTCTCTTAGTCTCATTGGATCTTATTGGGTGGTTGCCGACGAAGAGGATCACGAAGTGGACACGAAGTGGATCGCGGAGCCAACATTATTTGATGAAGTAAACGATATAAGGTTTAATCTGGGAGTCCAAGACCATGCAAAACATTGTCTTTAGGCAATCCGAAAAGGAATTTCCTTTATCTTGGTGGTGCCAAAAATAGTCCTTGGACTTCTAGGGGGTGGAAGGTCATCTGGACATTCCAAAAGACAGAACGAGTTTAAGCAGGCTTCAAGCCGAATTTGCGCTGGCTTAGTCTGCGAATATTCGCATGCGAAACATGGTAAGTGAAGGGTGAAAGGTGTTGAAGGGTGGATGCGGGAGTTGCAAACTTAACTCGCAATTTTGTAGATCATCCGAATGCTCAAGTCTCACCCTCGTCTTGCTCATGAGTGGCTCACAGGTAGCGAAATCAACAGTCCACCCGAGCTTCGATTTGCCAAAGCGAGGCGGACAAATACACTCTGAAAGTGTTGGAAATGTCCAACATGTATCAGCATGTGACGTCGATGCTCTTCTTTGACATTAAAATATTTATGAGATGTCTGCTGGTAGTTTCCTGCTGAACTGCGAAAAAGAGCCGTCTCCCCCATGCTGGCCACTGCAAATGTCAAGTTAACCACTGCTACGCTGGGTGTTTCTTTCGAAAATCTGGCACATGTACAGAGCGGGTGATTTGTGCGACTGACCAAACCGCTCCGCTAGCTAAATTGCGTTTCTTTGTTCTCTGGTTTCAAACTTGAGGCCGAGGGTAGGTGACGAAAGCTAGCAGGGGTGCATCCGTGTCAGTCCAGTGACAAAGGACTGGTGGGACATCAAGCGGAGTGAGGCAAATCTTTTTTGATAGGCATGGGGCTGTTGGAAGGATGGTTCACAAGGCCTTGCTCATGAGGTTAAAACGTTGTGAAAGACATACGAACAGCCAAGAGGCGTTGAGGAGTTGAACCAAAGTGGACGCCATACGAGGTGTCCAAGAGGTGTCCCAGAGGCGTCCCAGGGGGGAGTTGAACCCTGATGCGGCGATCTCGAGGATTCCAGCCCCTCACTTGCTAAAGCAAGGACAACTCCAGCTAGCTGGCGCTAGCTTTCGTGAAAAGCTCCACGATCGGGACTGGTGAGCCCAAGGCCGCACCCACTATCCTGGAGGTAGGGCCGCACAAAGTCTCCAAATGCTGATTGCTGCCGTGAACCGAAGTGGCGAATCTTGGAGAACCCAAGCTGACTCTGGATCCCCCCCGCCAAATCCCCCGCCAAATCGTGATGATCCGTTCGAACATGGCATCCTCTTGGGAGCACTGCAGCTTCAAGAAGGTCTTGAGTGACCCTGAGCTGAGATATAGATGCTCTTTTGAATTTCCTGCGGATTTGGAGGATGTTGTCTTGAATGGTTACTGTCTTTAGATCGCTATATCATTTTGCAAGGTTCCCGTATCTCTTGAATGTTGGGCAGGACTATTGTCAGAAACAGAAATGTGACAATAGGGCAGCTTCACTGATCAAGGGGCAGCTTCCTGAACTAAGAATCTCCTGGCAGCTGCCTGCTGTGATCTAGATGGGGCAGTGATCACACGCAATCCTTTCTGCACCGACTCAGGTGAGTTCTCGCTGAAATCTCCGTCGGATGTCCTTCTTCGCGCTTCGTCGGTCGGACGGGTGCCATACTGGCCAGAGGGAGGCCAGCCACCAGTGAGATGGAGTACGTACCGAGAACCCATGAGTACACGGGTTGGGTGGTTCAGGTCCGGAGCGCCCGGCCATGGAGGGTCCAAGGATTCTTTGGGGAATCCTTTTTGGTCGCTTAGAGCGCAGTCTTGGGATGAGCTGAGCAAGAAACATGGAGGTCAGTGAGGGACGTTGGCGGGTGTGTACAATTGTACAACACATGCCCTGATGCAACCCCCTCAGCTCTCTTCATTCCCTTTCTCACACGCACGGTGCCTCCAGAAACGCAACAACCATTCCTTTCTCTCACCTTCCAAGAGACCCCTTATAGTCTCCATATAAGTGACCAGTTGGTGACCTCATGACCGGGGATCTCCAAAGCCTGGTCTCTTTGGAGCAGGTCCGAGTCCTGGTGATTCTTTGAAGCCCTAGATCTTCAAAAGCTTTAGCCCGCAGAGATCCATTACAATTCATGGGTTTCTTCTTCAGTATGATGGTCTTCTTCTCTGCCGATGGAGACCTTCCGGCCAAGACTTTGGCACAAATGGGAGCTTTCTCGCCTCGGTGAAGCCCATTTTGGTTTGTAATTTTTTAAGGTGCGGGGATGTTTGACTATGGGGTATGCTTCGGAGGTATGCTTCGGGGGTATGCTTCGGGGTATGCTTCGCGCAGTGTGAAGACTAAAGTAGTAGCATTTTCAGAGGGTATGCTTCAGGGCTTCAGGGTATGCTTCGGGGGTATGCTTCGGGGTATACTTCGCCTAAGTCGAACATCCCAGTCCTACATAAACTGGACACCTTAAAAAAGGACATTTGGAGATGGCAGAGGCACCGTGCAGTCACGTCAAGTCTTCCCGTGCCTTCCCGTTTTTGAGCTTGGCACCGTGTTCGGGCGAGTGGCCACGCAACAAACCGGCAAGACCTGGGCAAGACCAGTCTGGGTTGGTCAAACTGGTAGATTCAGGCTTTCCACCAATCAACTGGTTATCAGCCGCAGAGAGCTGTACGAGACCTACGATACTAAGGTGAGTTTGCAACTTGGCATTGACCACACATAGACTCATCAACATACCAAAGACACACGTGCGTTGAATACACATACATTGAACATCGGGTGAATAGACAATAAACATTTGTGTTGAACATCTCATCCAGTCGCGCTGCCGGCGCGATTGATGCCGCCATGCAGACGTGGTCCAAGAGGGGACGATCCGAACCGGCCGTCCCAGCAGAGAAGGGAGCGAGGACTCCAAGATCGGGGAAGACAAGAAGAAAGGGACGTTCACTATCACGAGACTGAACGCGATCAGCGTGGGGGTGACAGAGGTGATCGCGATCGACGCGATCGAGGGCGAGGCGATCGAGGAGACCATCGAGGACGCGGAGACCGAGGAAGGGGTGAGCGTGTGCAGAACCGTGAAGTTTATAGAGCACTATCACCTCGACAACCAAGACATCCGCCACCTAACTCGGCTGTGAGTCAGAGTCAGCCTTGCCTTGCGCGTTTGTTCCAGGAACCGCCAACCCAGATTCTCAGTGCCAGAATTCGTCCAGCGCCAAGACCAATCCAGCAAAAGCGATCCATGAAGCTGCTTCTTGACTCAGAGCCTTTCGCTGGTTTCTGCTGGTTGAACTGATTCGAGCCATTCTAGCCATCTTGGGAGCTTCGCTAACTAGTAAGGCGCACGTCCATACATGTTCCAGGCCCAAGAAGCCCATTCAGGTGTATAAAGCGTGCTCGACTGTGATCTTGTTTCGCAATTGTTGGCTTGAAAGTGTTTTTCACTCCGAACGACGACGCCGCACGACGCCGCACGACACCGCACGCGCCGTGCTGCGTGGACAGTGACCGACGGTGTGGGTGACGGCAGCGACCGATCCGGGCGCGAGGCGTTGACGGCAGCTGCGACACTCGTGCGACAGAAGCTCTTAGCCTTGCTTCTTCGGGTGCCCACACGCACCGACCCTCGACGCCTTTCTGTTAAAAGCGGAGAACTGCCGTCCGTCGGCTTCTCTCGTGATAAGCCGTCGGATCAGTGGTGAAACCAGAAGTTGTGGGACCAATGGCTTCAGACCCGTCTGTGGGTCCACGTTGGGTGAAACCAGAAGTTGTGCGGCTTCAAATCCTGAAAGTCTGAAAGTGGATCCGAACAGAGACAGGCTGTCCGAGATGCCGACAGCCCTGCAGTTCTGAACAGACCTGAACCCATGGCATATTACCCAGCGTCTATCGCGCATTGTTTTACTGCTCTTCGGCTACATCATCGACTGTAATCAATTACAAACTGACTACAAAATGGCTGGGCTGTCCAAAATGGCTGGGCTGCCCACAAGGTCAAATTACTACAAAATGACTGCCCAAAAGTAGATTTCACTCATTCTCTAGTGGAAATTCCATCGGGGATGCGAACATGTGTGTTCGACCTGAGCTGAAGGTGGGCTCGAGCAAGACTCCACGCTGTCATCTTGCTTCCGCTGTCGGACCAACAAAGAACGAACTGTTTTCACTGAGCAGTTCGTGAAATGGGCCCCCAATGGCCTGGCCTGTCTGGAGGGTTTCGAAGCCACCAAATGTGTTTCTTTGCCGGTCGTCTGTTCCATGGAAAGAGCTTGATTGGTGGACGAGGGGTGTGATTTAATGCAAGCAAGGCCGCAAGATGCTAAGGACTCCTACAGGCAAACCACTAAGTTCCACGTTGGGTTCATGCTTTCTGCATGGAACTCCGCCACCACAGCTAAAGTCACCCAAGCTAAACGCAGGTTGGTGCGGCATCTGCTGATTGGTTCCCCAAGCTAATTCTGATAGCTGGTGAGTCTGGGTGCGACTAAGTGGTTTGGGAGTACACACTAAGCAGTGAGTTGTTACATCCTCAGCGGATGTTGACTTCCGCCAGCATGCAGTCAAAAGGAACCAACTCCCTTGCTGGTCTCTGATTTCAGGTGCAGGAAAACCTCATTCTTCAGTTCAGACGCTCCTTGGCCCGGACCGATTCTGAAGGACGATGATGAGATCAGAACCTGCGACCTGGTGACTTGGAGACCCCTCATAGTCCTGCTAGACTCCTAGACGTTCGGCTCCGCCTCCCAATTCTGAGGCTTTCACCGTCTGAGCCTGACAGTGACACGTTGACCAAGGTCATCTTCTATAAAGTTCTTCCGTCGAGGGTGGCACTCAAGGACATGATGGAGTAGTTCTTCCCGTGATGGCCTTTGAGCTGCATCTGCCCCCTTTGCCCGGTGTCATGCGCTGTGGTCTGCTGCTTCGCCATGCCGCGCCTCGTCCGCCACAGCCTTCCTACGTCGGATGCAGCCAGTGGGATGAAGACCCACAAAGGCTTCAAGCCTGCGAAATCGCGCGTTGTCAGGCCACGGTGCTGCCTGGAATGGCCTGCCTGGACAACACATGTTGCAACAAAACGGCAGCTATTTTGCATGGCCTGGAAGATGTAACAATGTAACACATATTTAAATAAAAAATAAAGTAAAAAAAGCTTGGTCTGACCTGCCATGACCTCTGCGACGGCTCGTGCGACTTGTCAGGTCCTCGAGGCCAAGGAGGCCAGGCACCGTACACCGACGCACTCGTGCCCACCGAGGCCGTTCGTTCGACGCCAGTTCTGCGGCCGTGGATGGGTCTCCATGGGCAGGGCATGCACGTGGAGTCGTGACGCAGCGCACGTGACGCTCACAACGTGGCGGAGTGGCGGACGACACGGGGTCTAGGAGATGAGAGAATTCTGAAAACACAGCGCCTCTTCAGCTCTAGCCCAAAGCAGAAGATGCAAATAACCTCGGTTCACCACCCCATGGTTGGTGAGCCACAAATGACTAAATCCATGACTAACGCGAAGGACATCTGGACTTGGCGAGTGTGTTTTTGCCGGTCTTCTTTTCTTGGTGAGTGTATGACAGTTCTGCAGCTTGAAGCTTCCTTTTGAGATCCGTTTGCCATGCCAAAGTCATGGCTGGGTGTGACTACGTGATGTGTTTTTTGGTTAACCCACATCCGTACATTTTTTGTCACGCGTCATAAGTCATACCTCATTCGTTTCTTCTCAAAACGGATTTCACGCCGACACCTGCACCAAGTCTCCAACGCTGTGGCCCAAATAGTGGTGTCGAAACTTGGTCAAAAGGCGGCGCTCACCAAACAGAGATGAGCGCTGAGGTGATCAGGGGTTTGAAGATGTCGGCCGAAGACGGTCCAAGAGAGGTTAAGTGCCCTTGTAGGACCCCACTGGGGTACCTATGGGATCATCTATAAGGTCCTTCAACCTCTGTTGCTTGATTTCAGGCTGCTGGATTTCAGGCAGTTTTGCAACACATCGGTGCTCGAGCTCATGGTCGAACACATTGCTGAAGGCTCGGCTCGGGCGACGTTGTACATGGCATTTTGTAGAAGGGGGTGAGGTGTAGGGTCTAGAAAATGAGGGGACTCAAGTTTCAGGTCTACAAAATGAAGGGGGCCTACACCACCAGAAAAGTGCCTTTTTGGCTACAAAATGCAGGGTGCATCTAGCTAACAACTGGCCTAGCCTCCTTGAACGTTCTCAAACTTGCCGATCGAACATATCGAAGGCAGCCAAGCACATTAGATGTCACATCATGCGGGCAACTCAAAGCAACACAAGCTCGCCAGAAAGACTTGAAAGGCTGGAAAAAGGACGCCTGCTTTTCTTTCACTCCTTTCACTGAGGACATGTCAACCGCATAAATGGAGCATGGCAATGAACGGGGAAATGAAGGGAGTCCACAGGTGGCGTTGGCAAAGAGCTCATAACAAGCAATCGCTTTCTGTGAAGTAGTCGGCAAGGCTTCTGAGGAGGCAAAACAGCCTCCAAGAGGGCTTCTAAGAGGGGACCTATAAGAAGTACTTGAGATGGTTTCTTCCAATCGCCTCCTTCTGAAACTCCTATCAATTTCATTCGGCACGCTACTCTGATTTGAGCTGAGGGTTGCCCAGCTTTCACTGAACGCCCAAAGCAAAAGTCAAATTATTCAAGCCTTACGCTCTGTGATGTTATCACAGAGGCCAAAGATTTAAGATTTTCAGGACTCAACGGGCATCAATCAAGTAGGGAGCTATTTGGTGAAAATTTCGGTGTGCTATTGCATTGGTATGTTCCTGCGTGTATTGAAGGGAGGCGCACGTCTTTGGGCGAGGTATGTAGATGTGGATTAATGAGTGCGTATGTATCCTGACATGCTTCGAGCAGCCAATGAGCTCGCGGTTTGCCTACTCGTCGGGTATGCTCAATCCTAGGTGTGAAAGTTCCTGATTCAAAAAGGACTTCTCGTCAAGAGGGGGCGCACGGAGAATGTGCCCTAACAAGCGATTTTTTTTAGTTTCCATCTGTTTGAAAGACTGACATGCTGGTATCCGAATTGTTGGCATAAGGTGTCTATTATTCGTTGGTTTGTCCATGCTCTGTCAATATACGTGGATGGTACCCTGAGAATTTTCCTCAGCATCTTCATCTGAAAAGCATCTATTGAATTCTGTTCTGACTTTGTAAGTTGCATGGTCTCTAGTCCATAAAGAAGCTTCCTCTCAATGGCCCTCTGCGCTTATTCAACCTCCAATGCGCTGACTGACTCATCTGCCTCCCATTGTTTTGCCCTGATTGAACCCAAATAAGCGTTGCCCAGTGTGGTACTGCTAGTAAGTCATGGTCATCATGGTCATCATGTTCATCAAGGTCTGTACCCCTTGTCAATCTTTCACGACCCTGTGAAAAAGGAGCTCTACTTGGAGGGCTGTCCTCAGATTTGCCGCCAAGCTGCCTTCACTAAAGATGGCCCGTGGTCCCTGTAAGAACGAAAGCATCTGTTTGCTGGCGGTCAATCTGGCCAGGTGAATGCACTAATGATCATTAATGGCTATGCTTCAAATATCCAATGCATGTTTTGGGGAATGTCACATTCTCGGATCGAGTGGTGTTCCGGCCATCCAAACTGGTGCCATGATTCTTTAGGCGCTGTGTCCGGGTTTTCACGAGTTATGACCTCTTCTGGTGTGTGGTAAGGAGGGTCCAATCTTGCTCGGACAACACTAGTCCTGAGCATGGATGGGGTCTAACGCTTCGGCGTGATGGGAGCGCCGCCAAACAATCTTCCGCCCACCAGGAAAACCTCGATCCGCGGGCCATGGTCGATCCGACCAACAACGTGTAGTCACAGAATGCCGTGGAGCACCATCGATCTTCCGGCAGATTAAGACCAAAGCACTCTGGGAGGTAATCTGCAAGACTTCGGAGAAGGCAAAACATCTTCTGCGAGGGCTTCCAAGAGGGGACAACACTCTCTAAGGAGTATTTGAAATGTGTTCTTCAAAGCGCCTCCTTCTAAGAGGCCCCTCTCAATGACCCTCGGCACTGACACCCATGCGACTCCGGCCCTGATTGAATCCAAATAAGCGTCGCCAAGCACCATGAAAACCTTGCAGCGGCCATGATCGGTCCCCTGATATATACATCTGCTTGCTTGAATGACCAGGTCAGGATTTACTGAGTGTATTATCGTGTTTCGTATCTATCAAGTTGAGTCTGTTATCTTTTTTGCCATGGATTTTGAGAACGGACCACACACTGACTGACTTAGCTCCAGTGCTTCTCAAAAATCTGAGCAGGAACAGGAACTTGCTTGCCAAATCCATGGCGAAAGCACATGACGGACAGGATGCCATGGTACAGAGTTCAGGCACGGTGCCAAAGAGCATGTCGACAGCTCTTCTCCTGCTCTTTTTTCAGGGAATCGGCTTGCGCGAAGCTGTACCGCGCTGGGGCGCCAGTCTTCGAAAAAACGAAACGTCACCAGAAGCGTCTTCGCTACGAAGTCCCATGTTCATCGGCAAAGCTGAGACGATTGGTGATCCAGTCGAGTTTGGTGATGAGAGAACAAGGGGAGAACACTCGTAGAATGAGACGCAAGACGAACATCAAAGA
>CAXAMN010012226.1:22074-51381 GCA_963970005.1 Durusdinium trenchii
AGAACTGGCGACTTTCTAGTACAACTTTAGTACGCGGAGCAATCTGTGCAGCTAGAAGCTGAGAACTGGCGACTTCGTAGTACAACTTTAGTGCACGGAGTATCTGGCGAGCTGGACGAGGAGAACTGGCGACTTTGTAGTACAACTTTACTACGCGGAGTATCTGTGGAGCTGGATGGTGAGAACTGGCGACTTTCTAGTGCAACTTTAGTACGCGGAGCAATCTGTAGAGCTGGAAGCTGAGAACTGGCGACTTTGTAGTACAACTTTAGTACGCGGAGTATCTGTGGAGCTGGATGGTGAGAACTGGCGACTTTCTAGTACAACTTTAGTACGCGGAGCAATCTGTAGAGCTGGAAGCTGAGAACTGGCGACTTTGTAGTACAACTTTAGCACGCGGAGTATCTGGCAAGCTGGACGATGAGAACTGGCGACTTTGTAGTACAACTTTAGCACGCGAAGTATCTGGCAAGCTGGACGATGAGAACTGGCGACATTGTAGTACAACTTCAGCACGCGGAGCAATCTATGCAGCTAGAAGCTGAGGACTGGCGACTTCGTAGTACAACTAGAGTTGTACTGGCGAACAGTGTAGTACGCGGAGGAGTCATCTCTCGCTGCTCATTCATCTCTCGCTGCTGAGTCAGCTCTCGCTATAGCCATCTCTCGCGGCTGAGTCATCTCTCGCCACTGAGTCATCTCTCGCTGCTGAGTCATCTCTCACGGCGTGCACGTTCAGTTCATACTGATAGTATTTGGTTGCAGTTATGCAGGACAGGACATTCAACTGCTGGTCAAGACACCACTCGTCATACACCACTCAACATACACCACTCATCATTCATCACTTGTCATACACCCCTCATCATACAAGACTCATCATACATAGTCTCAGAGTTCAAGACAGATTTTACATTCAAATTCGGATTCCATTCAGTCCGATGTGTGATATGCAAGGTTTGCCGCCACTGAAGAATGCCACGGTGGGATGTGTGTGTCGATGTGGACCGCATCCTTGGCAAGTTGAAGTTTGTGGCATACTCTCGCCTGCCATGGAAGCCGCTGGACTGGAAGACACACAGTCATGACTACAATTTTGGAGATATCACTGCCTGGCCACTGGATGCCAGCTGCATTACCTTGGGAGGGGATGCCATCTTCCTCGGTAGTGTCAAAGCGGCTGTCAACATTGAAGCGGTGGAGGTGGAGTACACGACAAAGATCTCCCATGTCGTGACCCTGTGTGGGAACGAGATCCAGGTGCGCGGCGCGCCGTCAGATTTGCCCACCTATTTTGAACGTTGTGGCGTCGCTCATATCTGGTGGTTCATCGAGGATCCCACAGTCAAAGACCCAAATACAGAGCTGGCGAAGCATCGTCAGTCTGCCGGTGAATGTTTAGCTTTCTGGAAAGATTTGATGCATGTTCTTTGGGATGTGGCCTCCTACTACTGGAACCACGACATCAGGTTTACGCCTTTGTTTCATTGCTTTGGAGGCATCAATCGCAGTACCGCCGCGCTTTGCGCCTGGCTGGTGATCTGGTGGGATCTCAGTGTCGAGGATGCCATTGACTGTGTGCTCCAGCAGCGTCCAAGCCTGAGACCGTGGAAGCGACGAGCATATGTCTTGTATGCACTGCGATCCTTGGAGCATCACAAGCATGCCTGGCGTTGGGAATTTGAAACGTCGTGACCAAAGTGTCGACAAAAAGCTGTGAATTCGTGGCCAAACTGGCTAGAAGGACCTGGGTCCACGACCGGAAGTTGTTCGAAGTCGGCCCTTGTTCCGACTGAATGTGCAGAGACCCCATGAGGAACGGGATCCACGACCGAGAGTTGTTCGAAGTCGATACTGTTCCGACTGGGTGCGCGAATATACCTGATAACCGATAAAATTGCGCAAACAGAGCTCTATAGACATCTTTTTTTTGTTCGATTGTTGGACTTGAATGATATTCTTTGCTTGTTGTGATTTGACCTGAAAGACCAGTTTCGTTTCCAGAGACATTGAGTCTTTTGAACAGGTTGAGCGGCAACAAGTGGGACCAAATGAAAGTGGACACCACGCAATGGAATTCCAGGAGGCCGGCATGTCGATGCCACATATAGTCACCAGCCACGAAGTTACAAGTATCGGCGAAAAGCTGTGAATTGGCTATTGCAAAGTGTCGTGACCAAACTGATTAGAAGGACCTGGGTCCACGACCGGAAGTTGTCCGAAGTCGACCCTTGTTCCAGCTGAACGTGCAGAGACTCCACAAGGCGCGAGATCCACGACCGAGAGTTGTTCGAAGTCGATCCTGTTCCGACTGGGTGTGCAACTATATCTGATAACCGACAAAACAACATGAGTTGAACTGTGGGTAATTTGTTTTGTTTTTCAAGTGTTGCATTTGTATGAGCATTGGTTGTCCTGATGCCAGGTTGGGACGTGCGATTTCGCACACTTCGGCGGCTCTTACTACCGGGACTAGCGTTTGAGCTCGACCGGCGCTGGATAAAAAAGAATCGACCGGGACTACCGTTTGGGCTCCGAAGTACAGTGCAACAGAATATACATTAATAGATTTGGTAATAACGTGATAATAGTATCATAATCATAATGTATATATATATATATAGATATATATATATTATATATTGTGTCATCTCATCATCATCTCATTTTGTTTCATCTTAATGTTTTGAATCATCATATATCATCTCTTCATTTCTTTAGTGCTCATTCATCTTCTGTTACTTCGCTTTTCTTCCCTTCTATTTGTTCTCTTCCGCCTACTTGCTTTCGGGCCACCCTGTCGTCTAGTTGAACCTGCGCTTGGCATTTTCTAGTGAATGCTCTGGCACCTTGACGTGCGATTGTCATTCTTTAGCGGATCCTGCTTTGATCCTGCTTTCTCCTACATCATCTAAATGTTGTGAGGACGTCCAAAAGCAAACAAAGCATACAGCATACAAAAGATAAAGTTGAATGAACAACAGCTACCAAACTCTGTGTATGGCAGTGTCTGAGGATTTGGGTGTACCAGGTGCTGGTCGAGACACCAAAGCCACTAGAAAATGAGGAACACACCCTAAAGACCAAGAACCCATCATTTAATGGTAGGGTATGGCAGTGTCTGAGGATTTGGTCAAACATGAGAAACACACCCTAAAGTGAGTTGGTCTGGCTGGATACCCTTTCCATTCCTGGCCAGAGTGCCAGAAATGGAATGGTAGGGTTGTGTCTGAGGATTTGGGTGTACCAGTTGCTGGTCGAGACACCAAAGCCACTAGAAAGAGGAACACACCCTAAAGACCTAGAACCCATCATTTTCTAGTGAGTTGGTGTGGCTGGATACCCTACCTTTCCAAGTGCCAGAAATGGAATGGTAGGGTATGGCAGTGTCTGAGGATTTGGGTGTACCAGGTGCTGGTCGAGACACCAAAGCAATTAGAAAATGATGAACACACCCTAAAGACCTGAACCCATCATTTTCTTGTGAATTGGTCTGGCTGGATACCCTACCATCCATTTCTGGCCAGAGTGCCAGATATGGAATGGTAGGATATGGCAGTGTCTGAGGATTTGGGTGTACCACCACTAGAAAATGCGGAACCCCACTAGAAAATGAGGATCACGGTGGGATCAAGAAAACAAGGTGATGTCTAGAAAATGACCCTGCCAGCATGCCTATGAGACCTGTGATCCTCATTTTCTAGTGACCTACATGTCACACTAGAAAATGCCATGCCTGACCCCTTCCCGGTGAGTTTACCTCCTTGAGACTAAAGAATGCCCGTTTTCTACACACGTCAGCCCTCCCATTTTCTAGTCCGAATATCATGGGCGATCAAAAACCCGTCATTACTCCATAAGCGCCCTACGGTGTCCTCTGAACTAAGCTCTGTATGCGTGTGGTTAACAGTTTCAAGCCCTGGAAGGCGCATCAAACCCCAAAAACACGCCTGAAAACCACATCAAGCATGGCCTCCTTCGCATAATGGTGATCGTGTTTCACGCACCGCTGCCCCAAGCGGCTCCACACCCCGAACTTGGTCTCCACGCCCCAACGAGTTGGCTGAGCCCCGAGTGTTCAGCACAACTTCCGCGTCACCAGGGAGGACACCAGGGAATCTGCCTCGGGCGCCCGCCGGGCCCAGCTCCGACCACAAAGGAAAACGACCGGTGAAGAAGAAGTTGCCCAGTGGATCTGAAAGAAAATGCCTGAGACTTCTCCTAGAGCAGGTTGTTTTTGGAGCCAACTCAACTCCAGTCATTGCATCTAGGTGGCAGCAAAGCCTGCACCAAACCGCCGCATGACGCACGCGTTTTCCCGGTGCCCGTACCCACGGCGTGTAGGCTGTAGCTCGAGGCACAGCGAAAAAGACCATGTGAATCGGTGCTGCAACAAGTGAGACCGTTTGACGAAGCTAATCGTTTGGGTCTTGAGATGTCTTGAGTATCAAGAAAAAAACACCCATAGCCGCGAAGAGTTGGTTTGGGAAGTTCAATAGGGAAGCCATAGACAATGATTAAAAAAACATGAAGCTCATTGAAGCTCTATAACGAGAGTTGCTCTGCGGAAAAAGGATGCTGAAGAATGGCCTCCTATAGGTGCTAGGTCAAAAGTAGTGGAAAGAAGAAGCTCCGGAAGGCTTTCGAGTTCCCGTAGGCACGGGAACATGGCATGCAGGCAGGCGCTTGCGTGCCTGCGCAAGCAAAAACGCTGTTTTTCCGGTCCATATCTTCACCCAGACCCTTCAGAAAAGGTAAACCGAATGAACAATAATAGCAATAAAACATGACAAAACGCTTTCTGTAGAGTCAAGCCCTTTACTACGTTGGTCATGTCAATGTGGTCCTGCCTTTGTGGCTGCAGCGAGCCCAAAGAGATAAAAAGTAGCCCCCCCCAAACGGAGCCTCTCCAGATTGACAACACTCGTCCAAGTTTGGGTCCCCTCCCAGCCCAAGCCACATCTTTTCTGCAGCGTCTTGTCTATCGCGCAGGTTTTCCAATCGGCTTTCCCTTCAGTGGATTCAGGTTTCGACCATTCTCAAGTGGACGCGGGGGGCGCAAATTTCACAACGTTCCCCCGTCCGACCGCGCGTCCTGGAGCAGACTCGGGTAAATGCGGGGACTGGGCCCGCATGCAGCAGCGCCTGGAATGTGGACTGCTCATCGCTGACTTCTGGCGCTGCACATGCTTTTGAAGGGTTTTGAAGTTTGAAGGTGCCTTGAAAACAAGCTGGAATCAATATACATCCAGCATCCGGCGAAGCATCTACTGTAT
This sequence comes from Durusdinium trenchii, assembly GCA_963970005.1. Lineage (NCBI taxonomy): Eukaryota > Dinophyceae > Suessiales > Symbiodiniaceae > Durusdinium > Durusdinium trenchii. The sequence continues at coordinate 27,351 of CAXAMN010012226.1, forward strand.
ACCCCGGACGCACGGACCAGGTCAGGGGGTAGCAAGACTGCATAGAAGGCCAGTCTCAACCAAGCTGGCAGCTGCTGTCAAGTCACTCTCTGTTTGCCTTCAAATGCTCCCACTGCTTGCGCCCGAAGTGAAGGACAGAACCCAACTTAATTGAAGCAAACCACAATATGGGGTGGGGGGCCCACTCATCCGACGAAAAACTGGTAGGGCGTTCATATACGGGACAGGCAAGCGGAGGTCAGTGAAGTTTACTTCGTCTGCACCTTTTTGACGTTCAAAGGGCTACACTCCCGAAAACTAACATAGACCCTGACAATGGCCCCCTGGAAGAGTGTTTTCCTCTACCAACCAGTGGTTTTCCAGGGTCCATGGTGTATAAGTCCGTTCATACGAGACGAATCTCCGCTTGCTGCTTGCGAACGTACGAGGAATATCCTCGGGCGGCACGGAACCGAGTCTTCAGGATCGTTGGACCAGCGCTGCAGACTTGATGACTGACAAATGTGTCTGTCTTCCGATCGTGGTAAACCTCTCATCTGGGTCCACAGGGAAACGAGGGCCAAGGAGGAACCCAACCTGAAAAAGCATCGAGCGCGGGGCTTTGGAACGGCTTCACGCGGCAGAATGAACCCAGGATGTTCGTCCCTGTGCGATTCGAGGGTCAGAGACTGAAAGATGCATGGAAATGACAGCCCTGCAGATCAATGACCTCGTTCTTGGACCAGAAGGGACGAGACTCCGACGAACGCCGAGACTGGAGGGGCCGATCATGGGGTTTCCATGCCAAGAAGCCCCATCTCAATGAAACCCCGACACGGCCCATCAGCGTTCATGGCTACGGCCTCATCCGATCGCCTTGCGTTCGCGGCGCTCCGCGATATGAGCCTGGCGTGGAGCGCCGCGGGCTCCGCGCTCGGAGCGAGATCGCGCCGCCGATCTGGAGTCCAAACAGCTCTGAACATCCATCGGGCCCGGGCGTCTCCGAATTGAGTTCGATCTCCGGCATCCATGAACCTCCCAACCCGGGGTCAGGTGATTCTTATGCGCCGCCTACACCACGGTATCGCGCCAAGCGGTTTTTCAAAGGCACCCCAGCAACCCACCTGTGTTCACGGAGGATCAGGACCGGTGTTCGGTGTGAAATGTAGGAGTTAGAAATTCCTAACAGATGGTCCATTGGTTGGTTGACTCGCGAAAATCAGCCTAGTGTCTCTGAAAGTGGACGTGGGGACCCAAAGTGAGGTGCCTGGGCCCCTCGGACAAGCAGGTTTTTCCAGGCCCGAACTGCGGAACCTCAATGAGAGACTGCTTCTTTGCTCGTTCTGGGGGGGTTGGAGTTGACGCGCATGAAGTTGGGTGTGGCAACCCCCAGTTTGGTGTGGTTCCTCCTGCTTCGGAGTGTGTTTGACACTCGAGAGGCTCCTTTTGAATCCGCGCAAAGTTCGTTCAAAGTTGGAACGCCTTGCGTGCGAGAGGGAATTCGTCAACAAGCTGCCATCGTTGCCATCTGAGGGTGTGTTCAGGACATCTTGACACTGATCTTTACTGTTTTCAGGCTATATACCAGCTTCACTGGAGGTTGCAAAAGAAGCTAAAGGGTACCTACACATGCGAACCTGAGGGTTCAGGAGGTCTTGTCGAGCGCGCTGGCGACTCTGCAACAGTCGGAATATCGAGGAACTGAGATGCACAACGGAAGACCAAGGATCAGACCCAGAGGAAGCTGGAAGTCGACAAAATAGAATGAGACAGTCGGAGAAATCCTTGGAGGAGACAGATGCCTCTTGGATGAGACAAACTCGGCAGAACAAAGTGAAATGTTGAATGGAAAGTCTAAATCAAATCCCCAGTCAATGCGAAGCCATTGCACCTGCCGTTGAAATACAGAGTTTGCAAGCTTGAGAACATGGGCAGTGCTTCAAGACCAAATACCATGGCCTCTCCCACGCCCGAAGGTTGTCCCGTGCCGCAAGTGTATCCCCTTCTGGTACGAGTTCTTGGCATCTGTAGTTTCTTGAGCCCTTTCCCTTCCAACAAAGAAACCCTATAGGTCAGTTTGACCTCGCTGAGGTTCACAAACACAACTCAATGAGGTTTTCAGGTTTTACGTCGGACCTGTAGGGAAACAAAGAGTTCTTCCAGCGCTTGTGAGAGAAGACACCATCGTGAAGACGTCCACGCCCAACGAAGACTGCGCATCACGTGAACCGGAAACGACCTGGAAACCGAGCGAAAACCAAGCTGTTCGGTTGGCGAGGCACCAACATGGACTCTGGATGTGAAAGTTGGCCTTTTCTCTTTCGCAGAGGTCCCCCTTTGACACAAGTCACCAGTGTTTCGCATCCAAACGAAATGCAACTAAATGAGTTTGTACGGAAGACCGCCACCGCCGGATGGACCCCATCTGCCACCTCCGGGACTCCTGCCGGTCACCCTCTGAGAGGAACGCGGGAGTGAGCAGCGGCGACTCTGTGACAAAACACGGGTCACGGGCACATTGACGGACAGACATCCAATCGGTGTGTATTTGTGGAGACCCCCTGGCCACGCTTATGTCCCGAACGTAGATGTCCCGAAGCGAACCGAACGGGGGGTTGGAGATCTCCCTATTTTAATACACACTCAAATTGCCCAGTAGGCGCTTGAAACAGGAACTCCACTTCCAATCGTAGAAGTTTAGCCGGAAGAGCGTGGACTGGCCCAATACACCGGCATCCCCTTCACCGCTGGTCTCACAAACCTCATGGCTTTGGTGACAGATGATCCATGGCAAACGGTGGCGACCGTCCCAGATGTCACTCATACCTTACCTCACCAAAAGTAAGCTGCGTGGGCGCAGCGACATGAACGCCCTTCCGGGGCCTGCGGAGGCTGATCGCAACTCAGCGACGACGTCGCTCAGGTCCGGAGGATCAAAAGCCACGTAGGGCCGGTCGCATTTGGTCCCTGGCAGGTGGCCAAACTGTGGCCAGTCGGACCGTCTGGCCTATGACCATAGCCTCGTGTTGGGGAAGACAGGTGTAGTTGACCACCATTCTGAAGGGAAAGACCGCAACTGCCTCTGCGATTCTCCTGCCAGTTGGGCGGTGGCGTGGCGAAACCAACTTGCCGTGTTCCCAAGGCCGAAAAGACTGTTCAATCACATGAAGATGAGATGATCGTAGAGCATCAAGCGGAGACTTCTAGGACATGAGCAGCTCAGGACCTCATCTCGAACCTCAACTCGATGTGTTTTTCCACCCAATGCCTGCAATGCAAAGCCCCATCTATACCACCAGGGGACTCGGACCGGTGTGGCCCGGCGCGCGATCCTTCGGCGAAAAGCACTAGAACTAGGGCTCCAAGTACCTTCTAAGAAGGATTAAGAAGGTGGGACTGGGGTGGGTGCCAAGAGGGTCCAAATACCTTCTGAGGAGGTACTTGGAGCCCTAGGGACTGAGATCTGCCCTGCGTTGTGGTCTATGCGGCGCCGGGGATTCCGCAGAGGCGGTTCAGGATAGTGGAAGGACGCCTGAGCCTTTGGACAATGATCCAAACACATGGACAGCACCTTGGCTAAGCCAAGACTTGCCTGCACGCTTGGGGCGCCACACATCGCGCCAAGCGAAACCTGGCGCCCGCCCTCTTTAAGAGCGATAGCCTCCAACCTAATAGCGATGGCCTCCAACCTAATTTTCACTGTAACGCCTCTCGGCAAATCTAGACAACATCCGCTGGAGGCCAAGCCATTGGGCATGTCGCCTCGCATGACAACGTGACCACCCTGAGGGGACACTTCAAGACCTCCTCGCTTTGGACGTCAGCACCAACAAGCATAAGATTATAATATTATAGGCCCATACAAATCAGTGGATCTGTTCTTACAAGTTGACCTGTCACGTTGATGCAGCATCCATCGAAAAAATGCGAGTTCTTTGCCGCGTGGCCAATCAAGTTCTTGATTGACCTGGCTGCTCTAACATTGAATGAAACCTTAACTTAGGTGGTTTGGGATATTTGTTCACAGATACTAGAGACAAATAAATGCCAAGAGACGGGAGAATAACTTAGAGACTATGATCGGATGTGTGTAAAGCAGTGAGATGTTCTTGTTTGGCTTTTGGAGCAGCGAACGTGCTTCATGTCCGAACGTGTGAAGCACTGTGACTCCACAGCGCACGTTCGAAGCTGCCGTTCGAAGCACATGATCTGCTGGACCACGGTCAAGCACGGTTGGACCGTCGCACGTTCGAACTCTCAACTTGGACCTCGTCATTTTCCTGAAGGCCGGCGACAAAGGACCATGTTGAACCCAAGTTACAAAGGAAGCGGCAATTGAGAATTTACACCACGCTTCAAACCTATCACTAGCCTGTCAGCCAGACTCCTTAGTGAGCTTGTTGAATCATTTGTTCATCCTGAAAATCATGGAGCAACGACCCAGCGGACGTTTGGAATTGAAACCTTTGTACCTAATGAAATGACAACGAATCTAGGGTTTTCTTCGGAACCCCCTGGTCCTTTCGACTCCCTCAATGCCCACCACATCTTTCTCGTTAACCGCAGCACGTAGACTTCAGGTTCCGCCGACCGCCAGTCCCGGCGGTCCGCAAAGCCATGGCTGCGGTTTTTCTGCGGAGCCATGGCCGAGCGGAGGAAAAAAGGCCCTCAGCTGCCTTTGCATCAAAATTGGACCTGCTACGAACGGAGCGATCGGACGCTACGAGTACAGTAGCTCTTAAGGCCTTACGAACGTCACAAGAAGCTACGAACGGAACAGCCTGGGCATCGCGACTCGAACGAAGCATGTCCAGGCACCTCTGACCCACGACCTTCGGCCAGAGACGCTGAGGGAAAAAACGGGCACTGAGGTCTCTATCGATCGGCACATCCATCGATTGGCACATCGAGAAGCTAAGCACCGCGATGTACATGTTTGAGAAAGCATCCAAGGGCAGCAGCCTTCGACAACGCATCCGGTCCAATGCATCACGGCGATGACGATCAAGCTTCCGAGGTCAGAAGACTTGGACCCGGCCATCACGAGGTCTTCCGGCCTTCCGGGGTGAGCGAAGCGCCGAAGCGCTTCTCCAACACGACCGGAGCGCCGGTCCTGAAGACCTCTCCAGCCGCCTGTGATCGATCGAGGTCAACAACCGGCTTCCACCTCGACTCATCAACATGGAAGTGGAAAAAGCTCTGTTTCATCCTGTTTCTAGAAGAAAGATGAAGAAAGAAGTCTTCCAAGGGAGAAACATATTGCACTTCCATGTGATGTGTTCGTCAGAGTGTATCCCTACTAGCAGGCTCACGCCGACTCGTGATCGCCGAAAAGAAATCGTAGCCAAACTGTGGTGATCAAGCGATCAGCCAGTGATCATGTAGCATCAAACGGTGAAAAAGGTGATGACTCCACGCTGACGCGGAGTCAAACCGACCATCAAACCAGGTGAACCTAAGGAACTTCGAGGCCCAAGCGCCCACAGCCGCAAAACGGTAGAAGCCAGCAGCTGGCGCAAAACGGGTGTGGGTATGGTCTTCGATACGGCTCTTCAGGTCCTCAGGATTTAGTGAGTGTGTTCTCGGTGTCCATGTCCATCACCTCCTTTGGGGGGTCAGTGTATGATTGCGGTTGAGATCGCACAACTACTACCTGACCACTTGTCGTTGGCCTGGAGTGGTCTGCCAGCACCAGCAATTAGCAGGCTCTGTGGAATCCATTGCTGGGAAAGCATACCTGACGCAGGATACTGGTGTCTCAGAGCGCCAAAATGCGCAAGAATCCATGCCCTAAAACCGGCTCTTGCTTTTCAAGAACCTATGGATCCTATGGAGGTTTGAGGCACTGTTTTGGTGTTGGGCAACTCAAGTGCGTCCTTTTGGAAGAACAGGGGCTCCGACGATCTTGAGGGCATGGTCCTTTGAAGCCTGTCACATCAGGAGATGCACTGGTTCCAACCCTTTTTCAAGAGCAGATGATGGACACGTCCTGGGCTCCATCGGAGAAGGCGGCCCAAAACGCAGGCGATGTAGAGAAGAGTCCATCTCACGGCCACGCACGGCACAGCACGAGCCGAGAGCGCAGAACGGCGTGACCAGACGAACGGCGTCAAAGCGTCAAAGCGTTGAAATGATTGGAGGAAGAACGGCGTCAGACGTTTGGCCAACATGGAACGCAAAATGGAAAGACCTGGACAATTGAGGTGGCACAAGATGTGCAAATGATTTTCCTGCCTAAATGTGTGGCGAAGCCGAAAAGACTGTTCAGTCACAAGAAGATGATGCCATAGAGCATCAAACAAACACTTCTCCTAGGGGATGAGCGAACCAGGCCTTGCAACTGTCTCACCTCATCTAACCTCTCTAACCTCAACTCAACTGAACGTTCGTATCCATCCTGAATCCAGTCCCATCAATCCCATAGATTTTAGCCCCACCATCTGTCATCCGTTCGGAAAGAGCACGGTGAGAAGCCGTCGCCGGGTTCCGGTCGACCGCTGGGTTTGGCCAAGAGTTTATATACTCGCTTTCGAGAAAACACGACAGCTCATCCAATGCCAAGTACTCTTGTCGTGGATACATCTCCCTTGTCGCTTTGCCTTGTGTGAGGCTTGAGGATTGGAGGAGAAAGCTCACTTCGACATCGAAGTAAGCATTTCGACAGCCATCCAAGACAGCCATTCTTAGCTCACTTCGCTCACTTCGCACATGTGGCAACATGATGAACAGGCCGTCCGGTCGACCGTCTCAGCCGGCCGTCAAAAGAGTAGCGATGTCCCACCGGTCGGACCTGCGCGCCATGTGCCGTTCGATCAGCACTCCATGCACTGAAGCATTCCGGTTCTGGCCCGGTCTCATGGAAGTCCTGCGTGGTGGGTCTGAGCAGTCAAGGTTCGTCTGGTGGACAGAAGCGGCTGAGTGTTCTCCGGGTTCCAGGCGCGAACCAACGAACAAAACCACCCACGTTCGCTCCAAACGCGCGCGCTCGGTCGACCGAGAACGGGCACCATCAGCACAGCTGGATGTTCCACCAGCCTGAGCAGGCTAAAGGGGCCCAGTCAGACCAGCACTCGGTCTAAGCTTCGGGACTGCTTGGTCGTCGTCACCTCTGGAAAAAAGGGACCTGAGCGAGCTGCACAGTGCACCGCAGCTCTTGGGTCCCAACTGTCAAGTACGGGGTTCAGACACTCTGCTGTTCGGGTTTATATCCTTCTGCGGTCTATCTGCGGGAAGCAATAAAAATTAAAACCTGTCTGAAGTTTGAGGTGAGCGCAGCAGGGTGATGTTTGCTTTTGTTTTTGGTGAATGTTGCGATCCCAGCTGTATAGGCCATCCTGCCAGCACGATTGCAATGCCACAAGGTATGCTCAAACATCCTCTGCGCAGCGTCCCACAATAAAGCCGAAAGGCTTAGCCTGCGAATTCCTGTGGGGCAGAGTTGCTCAAGTAATGTATCCCGTGAATAACCGAGAACCAAATTCCCAGGCTCCTTAGTCCTCCAGACTCATCGAATTGGCGTTGACGCGGTCTGTCTGGTGTCGACATGGATGTCCCACCCCAGAAGCAACGAGAAGCCTCGTAGAGATCGATGATCTACTCCACAGGGAGCCACAGAGACGAGACGAGAAGAGTGCGAAGTCTGGCAATGTTGAATGTAGGGCACTGTAGTGCTTCAACGAGTCTTGCACTGTAGGGATGGTCTTGGAGCCACCTCAACAGTGCAAAGTCCTACCAAGGGAGGTTAAGTGACCTTGTAGGACCCTACTGGGGCATTGTTGAGTTGTTCGCGTCCGACTGCGACTTCTCCGAAGCGACACCAAACGATGCTTCGGCCGCGTGCGCCCAAACAGGTCAGCGCTTGGTTTGGCAGCCCCCAGACCGGTGCCATTTTGGACCAGGGTCCCATGTTCTGGCGACGATCCACATGTCCTTTGTGCTCATGGTGATGAGTCATGCAGGATTTGGTCAGTGGAAAATCGCCGGGCACTATGTCCAGCCAATGGGTGAATGTACTGTCGCTTTTAGGACATGAGTCGGACATGGGAGGGTTGCATGTTGAGCTCCGGCCACCATCATTCCCTGGCAGCCCTGACCACTTATGAATTTCAACTCTGGCTCAGAGATAGACGTGGTTGAGATGGTGAGAAGAAATTCTTGGACTTCAAACATGGATCCAGGCAAGGAAAACCGCCAAATATATCGTTGTGTTGAAGTCGGTCATCCATTCGCCCGGTTGAACCGATTCGCCCGGCTGCATCGTCCAACGCCGGCGGTCGCGTCTTCAGCTATTATGAGAGCTCCAATCCATCGCCGGCACCAGTCCGATCGATTCTTTGGCTTCACCCGGTCGTGTCGCTTCCCGACAAGTCGGAACCGACTGCGTCGCCGCGGTGGGGCGCCAACCGACAGCGGGGCGCGATGACTCCGGCAGTGGTCGATCCTCGTTGAAAAAGGCCACCGGAGAAGACGAAGGGTGAGTCGTTGGGGGAACTCGAGTAGAAAGCTCGAACGGATAACGGTAACATGGTCAGGCTTTTCTTGGGAAGCTTGCCAGGGCTCCTATCTTATCATTTCCAGACGAGAACTTCAGCTCACCAGGTTGGTTTTGAAGCGAACACATCCTCAGCGCCACTTGCCACTGGGATCACTTGCCGGGCATTTTGTAGAGAAAACTGTGTTTAATTATATAGAGGAGCGGAGGATGGTATGACAAGCCAGGCGAGGACTAGCCTGACTAGCACGCTGCCCGAGCTCCTTTCGGGTGAGTTCGTGGCTTCATCGAAATGCGAGGACGAGCCGCTCAGTTTGTGCAAAAAAGAGCATCCAGCAAGGCCCCGTGGGGACCTAGGTAGTCTTAAGCCCAAGCAAGTTCGCAGGGTCTGCAGAAAGTCTGAACCAAACACCAAGCGCATAAGCGCTTCAAAAGCACCTCTGAAAAAGGAGGCAACGGTTTTATAGAGCCGCGAACATGAGCAAGAACCCATGCCCAACGAACCGGCTCTTCCTTGTCGAATGTAGCGAGAACCTCTTCCTTTGCGGAAGTTTGAGGTGTTGTTTGTGACCTTGCAACTCAATGGTGTCCTTTAGAGAAGCCGCAGCCGAAAGGGCGCCGACCCGACATCTTGAAGTGCGAATTGTCTTGCCTGTCACACCTAGAGATGCCCTGTTCCTGGTGCAGATGATGAGAGTTTGAATTAGCGTGCACAACTGGTGGCGTTTTGTGACTTGTAAGCTCTGAAAGAGGGTTGTCTTTCGAAGCTCTTCAGAGACGACAAGGTCGCGAACACTGCGTCTTCGCCATACACAGAGTGCGCTGTACTCCACTCCTCGCAGATTTGAGTCACTGATTTGCTGATGACTCTTTGCTCCGCTAGGCAGGCGAACGGCTGTCGGTTGTCAGAACTACATGCAGGGCCACAACATACTGTGCTGCGAAAGCCACTCTCTCCAAGTCCTACCAGGGTTACTCGCTGCTCTCCGTTTTCTGTGAATGAGGCTTTTGTTGAACAAAACACAAGGCAACAGTACGTTGCTTTCTGGAGCCAAAACATGGTCTCATTATGTCAAGCCTGAGGCCACTAACTCGTTGCTACTGGGGCTTCCACACTATGCGATGCCAGGGAAAGGCTTTGCCAGTCATGGAATGAGAAACACACGACTGGGCTGACATTGTGGACCACATGCTGAGGTGATTGAGGAAACCCGCACACGAGTTCTGCACTCTTTCGCAAAAGACTCGTTGGTTCCAACTGAAATGGGTTTAAGCTGCAGCTGCGTGGTTTGGCATCAGCTTTGCAGTTTGGTAGTTCGACATCAGTCTGTCGCAAGGCCTATATGAAACGATGGAAAGTGTGTAAGGTGGCGGGGACCCTTTCCTCCACGTCAGGAGCCCTGTGTGCCCAGAAATCCCGGGCTCCAGAGCCCAGCGAGCTAAGCTCGAAAGACTTGGCTGAAAAGACTTCTCCAACTCCTTACCGTGAATCAAGGGGGAGGTAAATATCGCCAAGAACGTTGTATAGATCTGTATAGGAGGAACTTTGTTGAAAAACTGTTGCCTCGTTGTTCCTGGCCAAAGTACTCAGCCTGATGCCTGGCGCTCCAGAAGCTGACTTGTCAGTTTAAAGCCTATGGCGAGATGCCCTGGTTTTTGATGCGATGCTGAATACCCAAGGCAAACCGTGGGCAAGCAGGCAACACCAACGGACACAGCTTAGTATCTACAGATGGCCAACCTGAAAATGGATACAAACCTTGCAAGAGATGACTGAACTTGAAGATCAAAGGGACGGAGATGGACTTGGTCACTGACACGAACGCTGCGTCTTCATTGAGGTCACCGGGACGACCCGAAATTCCGGCCTCAAAACTTGAGTCAGCCAGTCCACATCTGTTTACTCATGCTGACCCCTCCCCAACCAGACAGCCTTCTCTAATATTTCAATGCATCAAGCTCCCTGTCAAAAAGAAATGAGGAAACCGGAGCATGGACACCCAGGCAAACTCACTTGAGCTTAAGCTGCAGCTGTGCGCTGTGATAACATGTTCAACAAAAAGGAAAACAAAAAGAAACAAACTGTGAGTAAAACTGTTCGACCTGTTGTTTGTTTTACTGGTGACCTGTTTCGTCAAGTGACCTGTGAGGTGGCACCATGTTCGACCCATCACGCGCGCTATGCTTCTGTCGAATGCTTGTCATCGGCACGGTCTATGCTGCTCCTCCCCATCTCCGTCCACCCGACCGCCGACCGGAGCCGGAGCCGACCCGGAGGCAGAGCGACCCGCTTCGCTGCGACGGAGCGTCAGACGCCTTTCATCTCAGCAAAGTGAACTCAGAGTTCGTTGCCTTTCATCTCCCAGCTTTAACACACCAGCTTTCACACTCTGAGCAGTTGAGCAGCTCATCTGAAATCCAGAAACCGACGCATGTTCAGCAGCTTCCGCATCCCTTCGCGTCCTTCGCTCAGGGCGGGCAGGGCTTCCAGCGCGTTGCTTCGCATCTGCTCCGGAAGGTGAGAAGCTCTCGCTTCTTCGGTGGAGTCGCTTCTCCTACCCGGTGCGGGTGGAAGCAGACCGTCCATGGAAGATTGGCCGTGCTGAAAAATGCATGATTTGGGGTGGGTTTTCTATTGATGTGTGATGAGATGTTTGTTTTTTTTCTGGGAACTTATGAGAGATGTACAAACGTGAGATGTTTTGATGCTTGATACTAGAGGGTCACTGTATACATCTCGGACCCAGAGAAACGACGTCGGATGTTCCAGGATCGCGAAGAAAGGTCCAATCGGGCATAGGGACTTACGCAGCCAATCCTTTTTTTCTTAAGTTCGTGGTGGGCGGAAGTTCCATCTTGTGCCAAGTGTTCAAGCTATCTCATGGAGTTGAGGCTTGCCAAGTTCAAGCTATAGTGGGTTTGAGACAACGCCCATGCAGGCCTTGGTGTTGGAAGATTGCCTTCTGGATCAACGAAAGGACAAAGCGACGCCTCTTCAGCACCACGTTGGATGCGGGCTCTTGCAGCTTTGGGCTCTTGAAACATTGCATCCGTTTTTGGGTCGGTGTCGTGCACCGTTCAACCCCAGTTCATCCCCAAAAATGCCGCGAATTTCTGAGGTATTTGACGAGTCTCTCCGCGATCACGCATGACCAGAAGCGCGATGGCCCCATGCGTGCGAGGGATTTGGAGAATCATGCCGCTCACCTGCGTCAGCGTCTGCCGTGACCTGCGTCTGTTCCTTTTTTCCTGAGATGGAGCCATGCGCAAACGGGTTTGCAGCTCACGGTTTGGACAAAACGTGTATGCCGACAGATTGATTTAAAGAGCTATTTTTTGCAGGATGAACAAAGTGTTGCGCAGTTGCCCTGCATGTCATGTAATGTGATGCCGGTGTTGCAAATGAAATGATTGACCAAAGTCTGGAATCCCTAAGGTGTATACAATAAAGAAGGAGAAAAGAAGAATCATACAGAGGTTGGTCGCGAAAGAGATGCCATCTTTCAGCCATCCCATGTTGGTCCAACCTCCGCTGCATTGGTCACAATCTGCAGCGATCAAAAGGTCGGCACACTCCGAAAACGAGTGAGCCGAGCTGTCACGGGATCGAGTCACCAGGTCCGCCGAGAGCGAGCTTTTGGTCCGTGGCAAATGCGAGTGACCACGTGCCCCTACAAGAAAGTGGCCCTTAAGATTGATCTGTGTTTTGGGGTGGTAGGACTAGCAAAAAGGCAACACCCAAAAGAAAAAGCAGGTGGACATATATTTCAAGGTAGACCACCTCCACTACAAGGCCGGGCCATATCTATCTAATCCTAAGAGCCCAAATGACTCAGTTTACCTCTATAGGCGGATTATGACACTGACTTCCAGGTGGAGTAACATTTAGTCCTTGGAATGTTAGGGTCAATTCCCTCTTACCTGATACAAAACTCGACCCTTGCGATCCCGAACCTGAGCACGGCCCGAGTTCGGGCCCGAACGCTGGTCCAATGTCCTCTTGACCCAGCGCCCCGCCACCGGCACGGTGTGTTCAGGACTGGGAGGACCACCCGCCCAGCTAGCTGGGTGCCCGCTCAGCCAGTGCTGGAGGTCGGACCGAGTGGGATTTGTCAGGCTTTGTTCTGAAGGAGCCCCCATCGAGGCCCATCAAGGCCGCTCGACTCTTGCGCGGAACAAATGGCAAAGGCCAAGGCTCCAGGCCTTGTGTTATTACGAGCTTTGAATTTACAAGATCTAAACAACGACAGCGATGTTTCTTTTCACGGGAAATTCTTCCATTCGAATCCTAGGAAAAAAAAGAGAGGCGAACTGTTCAGAGGCTCCAGTTTGTTCGCTCCCGCTGATGAAGTGTGCGAAGGCGGGAAGATCTGCAAATATCTGCATGCGCCCAGTCCAGTCGTGTAGATCTGCGTGAGTAGGCCATTGGCATGCAAGAACGTGGACCGGACAGGTGGTCATTGTCTGCTACAAAGTGGTGTTAGGGGACAAAAGGGATGGAGGAAGATGCATGTCTTTGACAGTCTCCTTTGAAGTTGACGGCTCTGCAAACACCTGTGTGTCGACATAGACATGTCACTTTGCTTGGATTCTCATCCAACCGCTGCTGGCGGGGTAAGCAAGTGGCCAGCTTGGGAGATCGGCTAAGCCCAAATGAAGCTGTCATTCAAACCACTGGTCGATGCTTGAATGCCTTTGTCAGTCCCACGTGTTCACACGCACTGCTGAACCCGGTGAAGGGGCGATGGACCGCCTCAAAACGTGCCTTTTTCCGGGCCTTCCGATCAGTGTACCATGCAAATATTGAAGTCTACAAACTTCTCCTCTCGATGCTTGGTGAAGAAGTCGTCTACGCCTCCCCAGCCTCCATTTCAGTGCTTCGACGCCGACGTGAAGCTTTTCCTCGACCCGCGCGTGTCCTCGAGGTCGACCACGTTGAAGTCGTCACATCGACGTTTCCACCACAGAACACGCGTGAAAGAGTCGAAATGCTTCACACCGGCAACACCCAGTTTGGATACCAAGAGAAGGTTAAGTGACTCTTCTAGGACCCCAACTGGAGTACCTATGGTGTAGTCTTTTGGGGTACTTCAACCTCTGTTGGAGATGTTTGGATGATTGGAGTTCAAAACATCTTCTCACTCGGGTCGGATTCCAATCAACCACCGGGTCCTCGAACACCCGTGCCAGTCCTCGGAGCGTTTGACGTGGACACCGCGTCCGAGGAGCTCGCTCTCGCTCCGCTGGCGAAAACGTGTGAGACCTCGACCAACACCCAACTCTTAAGGTCTGCGATGGCTGGAGGCTTTTGTAGACTTAAAAATGTGGCGGTGACCTGTCCTGGTATGGGAGGATATGATCTCACCACCTAAGGTCTAGAATGGACATGGGGAGTCTTTTAGGCCGCGCAGACTTCTTTCCTATGTCATGAAGTGTTTTTTGGGGCTCGACACATTCTCCTCTGCGTGTGGGACCTGCCAGCGGTCCATCGTTTTGGGGCGGGTTCGGAGTTTCGGTGCAGGTCAGATGCAAACCGCTTCACCTTCCCACCTGGCTCCAGGTTGTCCAAAGATATGGCAAGACATGGCTTCTTGGAAGCGAGGCAGTTGTTTGCGACGGAAGCGTGCTTGAAATACCATGCAGTGGCTCTACAAGACATCAACACTGGCCAGTAACCCTTTCTCTTCAATTTGTGTAGGTGCGTTTTAAGGCAAGCGTCGGATGATTCATGGGCAGGGCTCCTTCAGTCACTGCTTGTGTGGCAAAACTGCAAACAAAACATGGGTGAAACCTATATTTGAGCTCATGTGTTCGAATTGTGGGTTTGAGGGCGATAAAATCAAGCACAGGACCTGCAAAGAAACAGTTGCAGGGCGAAAGGGTTTGCTTTCTGCATCGTTCGAACTGCAGGGAAACAATTCTCCGGGTTATCCGCAGCCTGCTAAGCTTGGAAGCACCAATGACGTATTCCCGACGAATTAAATTGACCCTTGAGCACCTCTCTGGATTTGTCTCACTGTAGAACTTGGGCCAGTGAACCGTGCGGGCTGGCCCAAAATCATGTCAAGCAGCTCCGCTGGGCTGTTCCGGACGAATCTCTGGCCAATCGGGGCCACGCCAGGGCAGGCCGTCGGGCATGCCGCTTCCTGACCCAGCACTGCTTCAACGACTCGCCGCTTCCCGGCGCTTCAACGACTCAGCGTCGGCGCTTCAACGACTGCGCAGCCCCGGATGTCCATCACGTCACAGGCGGCGACGGCGACGGCAGGGTCTGAACATCCGGAAAAGCAGGGCTTTCAAGCCTCGCCCAGGGATCCACCGGACCTGCCAAGTCGGAGAGTTGGTTTTGAGTGTTGCTCCCGCGCCCAAGCGCGGGCGCGCTCCCGAGTGTTCCCTGCCCCGAAAACGGCGGGCTCCAGTCCGGCCCAGAACGGTGAGTGGGAACAAAACTACAGTAGATCAAAAGAATGGTTTTGGACTCGGTGTTTGGTCCGAGTTCAGGAATTTCCTGAAACTTTCTTTCAGTGGATCACAATTTGTTTAGTAACTTGGAAAGTCGTTGGACTTCTAGGGTGTTTGTAAGGCGCAGGGGTCAGAATTACAAAAAATCGGTCCTTCGCAGTTCCCGTGCACAACTGCACAACCGTAAAGCATCATATAGAGGTAAAGATGTTGAAAAGTCGACACGGACCAGAAGAAATCCAGGAAAAACACATCACATAGGTCAGTGGGTTGTGCAGTATTTCTGGGCATCAAATCTGATCCAATATCTTCGAAGACCGACTAGTAACCTGGCAGGACAGGTTCTTAGGGCCTAAAGATTCTGACGTCGCGCATTCGACCACCCGTCACGCCCAGATACCCCCACGCATGACGCCTAACAGCGCGTGGGGGGCGAAGGCGTCGACGACTCGCTGCGTTAACTTCTGGGCGACCAGGAAGGCCACACATGGATCTGCCTGGACGTCACGCTCGGCAGACGCAGGCGAGACGCAGACGAGATCAGAACAGACGACGCGACTCGACCGGGCGAGTTGGGAGAAAGAAATATCTGACGAGATGGTGACCTCAAAAATTTTGGGAGATTTGGGGAGCTTGACCCATTCAGTGCTTTTGCAAACTTAGAGTTCTGTTCACCTGTGGGGATGACAGCCAGGCGATGCGGCGTGGAAGATAGAATTCTCAACCACAGACGCTCTGTAGACTGTTCAAACGATGATCGGTCTTGCAGCTATATGTGTCTTGGCGGCATGCCTTAGGCCTTAGGCATGCCTCCTCCCTGTGTACCCACCATCTCAGACTCATCCTTTCTTCTCAACCCCAGCCATTCCCAACAATCCAAATGCTTCAAATGGGTTTGTATTTTCATAGGGAGGCCCCTGGCTGGGTAGACTCTTCATGACTCAATGTTCTGCGCCGAACCCAGGGGGTCATCGTCCGCCTATAGGTGTCGGTCTCCCTCTTTGAAGTCGCTCCACGCCCAAATCACTCCACCGCCGAGCTGCGCCAAGCTCCCTGCGCCCCATGACGCTCCGCGGCCGCGCGCCCGCGTCACCCGCCGGGCTGGAGCTGCGAAGCAGAAGCGACGCAAAATGCGCAGCGGGCGTCGAAGGCGGCGTGTGGAGGAAAGCGAGGGCGACGGTGTCGACCATTCTCTAGAGGTGAGGCCACAAAGGAATTGAATGATTCAAAACACGTTGATGTGTGGTCAAGATCCTATAAAATGGAAGAACACAAAGCATTGAATTTAGTAGCCTGAATCCGAATCCCAAACACCTTTCAGGATTTTACAGTGCGCCAGTTCAACTTTTTTTAAATGGTCGCTGAAGGCTATAGGCTATAGGGTAGTCAAGGGGCACAATTTGAACTCTTGGGCTGCTCTATAGGAAGAGCAACCATGAGAACAAAAACATATCATTCAGGCAGGTCGAGAGGTCGAGGTGAAGCCAGACGAGTAGGTTGCCAACATCTCTGATCTCTGGAATCATCTGGAACCCTCAACAAACCAATGTCCTATGGTGACCAAGAGCTCTAGTTGAGAAACTTTCGGGTTGACTGGGGCTGGTCCGAACCGAAGCCAAGCACCGTCTGCAGGCCACCAGGTGTCCCGATATGTCCAGATTGCAGCACAACCCCTGGGACTCGCTTCTTGGTGGTCCATGGATGAAGTTCGTCCCATGCCTTCCACAGAAAACAAGTGAAACTCAAAGGTCAAACAATCTGAAACAACAATTCGTTTAGGATGGTATGACCTGTTGGACCGTGCTTTTCTGATTCCACCTGAGCGACTCGGAGTCGACCTGGTCAGCGAGAATGCGGCGACGACCTTTTCCGCCCAAGGTGACCTCCGTTGCGCCAGCGTCCAAGTCCTGTAACAGACCTTGACTCCCATGTGACAGACCTTCATGTTGGCATCAGGTCCTCCATCTCGGAGTGGTGAACATCAGGATGGTGAATCCCAGCAAAGTTCGGAGTCCAAACTGCAAGTCGAGCCGTGCAACTGCAGAGACGGCGGGCAAATTTGGAGGTGAACAAGCGAATCTGGCCTTCAGCCTTCAGCTTAAAACAGGGGGCCAGTTTGGGAGAAGACCATCTGACTTCTTCTCCGACCAAGCGCTTCCGCCGGTCCACCGTGCCCAGCTCAGACTCGCCACCGTTGAGGGTCAAACGAAATGCCAAGAAGCCCCGTTTCCACTGACAGGACCGCGACATGTGTCAAGGCCCCTCCCTTCCACGGGCCGGGAGGCACCGGAGCGACGAGTTCACTTCCAAGAGACAGAAGAGCTCAGTTGAAGCAAGCTTCACAGCTAGCCGCTCAAAATTGAGGTGCAGGAATCCTCAATGCAAAAGAATGGTGGCTTACATGCATGTAATTATACTGTATAACCGACCATGAAATTGACAACTGAAGACGGAACCGTCTCGCGGACTTGGGTGGCAGATGCATCGCTTGCATCGCGCAGGCAAACAAAGACTCGCAAAAGCTTTTGTCATCATCCTGCATCCTCATCTTCAGACTCCTGCTTAGTAGGGGAATGAGGGGATGAACCACCCCTGTAGATACCTCAGGATTCAGCCACCCTTAGGGGCCAACAGGGCTAAGGAAACCATGGCGCCGGGTACCATGGGCCATTTCTAGGATTCTAGACAAGTCTTTTGACATCGGAAGTACACGGTTGAGACATCTGCAGGTGATACACGGCTGAGATTGATGAGGGAAACTGCAAAGAAGGCTAGTCTCCACGAAGCTCGACACTGAAATGTTCCCTTCACCTCTGGCTGCCCGACAAAGCCCAAAGTTGCTCGACACTATTTGAAGGAATAGAAACCTCTGTATCAGGCTTGGCACAACTCTGAATTTAAGCAGGCTCGCTGCTTTGCCAAGGCTTTCTCCGCTTTCTCCCAATATTAATTGAAGGGTTGAAAACAAGTAGCCTCTAAATCCTATACACGATGTTGGAAGGATTTTGTTGATTGCAAATGCTTCATGGCGGATGTTTTCTCATGAGACCTGTACCAGGTCCAAGCAGCGCATGTGTCCATCTCTCCGCAAATCCACTGACGTCTTTCTTCCAACTCGGACCCCAGTGCGCGGGTGTTTGGTGTGTTTGGGCACACTGACCGCAAGATGTTGGATCACCTTTGGGCAGTGAATCCCCCATGGCCCTCGCATAGCAATTTCACGAGTCAGCAGCACACACACACACACACCTCTCAAGGTAGAGGCCAAAGAGACTGGAGACCGGCGGAGGCACCGGCGACCGATGGGGCAGTGGATGAGGTGATTCATCTCAGCTCTTCTCCTCCAGGACTCAAGGGGAGCGGCGGAAGACTTGGCAAGACGGCGGAAGCCGCTGATGTGGCCGAGAGGTGAAAAGAAAGGTCGGCATGAGACCTGTGGAAAAGCGGGACTGCGAGGCCCACGCGGAGCTGCGAAGCTGCTTGACCAGCATAACTGACCATGTCTAGGGACAATTGCGTTGGAGCCTCTTTTCGCATGATGATCTCTCATCCCCTCCAAGGCCAGTGCTTTAGAAGCTTAAAGTCTGTGCTGCTTTGTCGTCATCTCATCTAGACGAGCTCTGAGGAAAACCCTGGCACATGGAAGCTCGCATGGCATGTGAGGAACGTATGTATGACACTCTTAGTAGATCCATAAGCCTCTACAACAATTGTTGGTGTGCATCACATGTTGGCCCTTTGCACCAGCTTCGAAACAGTGCGCATGCTCATGAAGTGGCTGTTTTATTATTCACACCGCGCCGCGCATTGATGAAAAAACTTTGGATGTCTTCCTGCTGAGCTTGCGTTGGCAAAGAAAGCTCCAGCCCGCCAACTGGGGTGTTCTTGAGAACCCAATACCCAATGCAAATCGAAAAGAGCAACCCGAAGACTGTGCCGTCCTCGGAGCAAGCCAAACTAGAGCGCACCCTAACTCAGGCCGTCATCTGCCCAAACTCAACGCTTAAAGGTATGGGATTCTACTTCACATCCCTCTGTTTGCTCACCTTCAGTTCCATTTTGGTTCCATGAACAACATTGAACCACACCTGGATGCCCAGCCTTCGCAAAGGCGGGACATCCTTCACCCGCAGGTGGAGCACCTTATAGATGGTCTAGGTCTTACAGTCTTAAACCAGCCCGTGGCTCGAAACAAGTCCCTTCAACTGCAGCTCCCTTCCAACTCGGCACCCTGTTCACCGGCATCCCTCTCTGGAGCCGCTGAGCAGTGGTCCAGTTTCACATCCAAGGTGGACGCCACTGCGGCGCGTCATCGCAGCTGCTTTCCGCCCAAAAGGGGTGGAAGAAGGCGCGCGGAGCCAGGCGCGCGTTTGACGCGTTTGACGCCAGGGAGGGAGCTCAAAGAGGCTGGTCCCATGACGGCCATTCTCGTTCTTGCGCTCCACATTTGCTTCGCCTAGCCGGAGCTGCATGGTGGCATGAGTGGGCTTTCACTGCCCGGCGTCAACGACGCTATGCCCAACTTGAGAGATGGACCTGTGGATGTGTCTTGGAACCCATTCCTGAAGAACTCCTATAAACTGAATGATTGGCAAGGGTGTCCCAAGCGAAATCCCGTTGCATTGAGAAATCCCGTCGCGATCTTCGTTTCGATCTTCTTCGTATCGATCTTCGTCTCTTTCTTTTGCTTGGAAGGCCGAAGTCACTGGAGTTGAACAAACCTCTCGGTGCGTTGGCCGAAGCACAGCGGCGCAGCCGAAGCAAATAAGTGGATGGAGCCGAGCATCTGAGCCGGTGAGCCGGTGAAGCCCAGAGCATCTTGTCGGTTCAATCCAGAGATGTGCGGCCAAAACAGCCAAAACCAAGCCTAGAGGCCGATAAATACAGCTGTCTTCAACGAAAAACGTGAAGAAGCTGTCATAGTCCGATCTTGGATTTGGGTCTGGATTCATTGCCTTACCGTGTTTGTTTGTTGCTTGACTGAGTAGCTACACCCTGAAACACTGGCTGGTAAAGAACTCATGTTGTCTTCCAATGGTTTGGTTCAGTTTCTGCTTTTCTTCTTTGGCACAAGGAACAGCTAAAGTTGTTTGCTAGCTGCTACCCCTTTCCACCATGCAAATGGCCAAAAACATTGCCAGGTAGATGGGCATCACTTCATCTTTGGCGCGCATTGCCGACAACACGCAGATCGGACCTACCTGCGGATGACTAGCGGTGCCTGCCAGTAGCTGGGCATCTTTCCCTTCAGCAACCGCAAAGAAGTGTCACTCCAAAGGTGAAATCAAATGTCCAAGATCCATGGCAGCTTGAGAAAGTTTTTTTAGAATCGTTTAGCCCATCTTATGACTGGAAAGAACTCCCTTCATGACAAACTCTGCGAGCTTCACACTATTAAGAGGTGCCACTCATGTAACAATGTAACCTCCTGATGGCAACAAATATTACTTGGCCTGCAGCTCAAAGGAACGTTCAGGTACCTTACTATATCCTCAGCACTGCACTGTGCTGCATACAGGTGTTATTTCTGGTGGTAAATACTGGATATACTGTATTTGTTTGTAAAGCATACTTGGAAATGCGTTGCAATAGCTTCAAGGCAAGCGTCAAAATTAGCCTCACACTCTGCTTTTGCATTTCAAACTCAGCACGCAGCCTATTACTATTCCTTGAACAAGCAAAGCAGGTGTCAGTTTTGGAAGAGGATGGGCGAAGCCACCACCTTCTTGTTGAATGCGCTTCTTTAGAGCCCACGAAATTGAAATGAAGAAATGGCCCTTGGAATATGATAGCAGATGGTGTATGCGATCGAGGCAGGCGGCCACGACGGGTGAGTCCGAAGAGGTCTCTTCGCTCGTTACCTGGGACGTGCCTAGAGGCGTCGTTGGCCGTTCGAGACTTGGCGTCGTGTGGACTCAAAGAACTAACAGGAGGATGGCTGCAAACGTTCGGTTCCCATCGAATCGACCAACCAGAAACAGGCTAAACAGGCTTCTTCAGCCTGGGCAAGCCAGGCCTCCTCCTTTGAAGCGCAGGTCATTTCAAACCACTTAAGATGGTTGCAACTGCTGACCATGCTGACGCTGTCAAACGATTTCGCCTGTGCTTCTTATAACTCATTGACGCAGAGTTCAAGTCTTACGAGTCCAGGTCCAGGTGTCACAGCCCCTGACCAAAATGAGTCTTCCATGATGGCAACCGAGAGTCTTCCAATCACATGGTGTCCTCAAACACCTCAAAACACCTCAAAAACCGAGAGTCCTTACGTGTTCAGGTCATGAGTCATCACAACACCTCAAAAACCGCTCCACCCTGCCTTGGGCATCGCGGCCCTGCCTTGGGCATCGGAGCTTCGGCCATACGAAAGCACACAGTGCACGCGAGAAAGGCATGGGCATCTCGCTGAAAGCGTGACGGAGAAATCTGAACCAAAGCGCTCTACACCTGACCAACACAATATTATCATATTTACAAGAGGCTGTAGAACTGGCTGTAACCCATATAAACAAGAGGTAATATGTGCCCACTGGTTGAAAATCCAGCTGGACAGCCAAAGCGCCCGACGCGCGAATCCAACGCGATCTTCTTAGAAACTCTCAGCCGCACGCTTGGCGCTTGGCGACCCGCGTTTGCGGGCCATCTCAGGGACGGGTCACAGCGCAAATCTGCTGAATCAACGCCTGGGGCATGGCACACATCATCGTTTCATCTATCATTCATCTTCTGCGGCAAGTTCCGACATGATGGCCGCGGGCCGCCGCGGGCCTTCACGCGGAGCGCCAGAAACGCAGGGCCCTGGGCCAAGCCGCACGTGTCTTGCGGTCCACCCGCCGAACTTGCTCCACCATGCGAGTCACAAGCTGCCAGTCACGCGAGTCATCCGCTGAAGGATGACAGAGATGTGGTCTCGAACTGGGAGAGCAAGTGGATGGAGCCCCAGTGGAGAAGCGTCAGGTGTCCTTCGCCATGGCCCTCCTGGTTGAGCTACTATCCAGCAAATGGCATGGGCACCGAGCTCCCACAGTAACCCGGCTGCGCCGAAAACCAAGCGCCCAAGCGCTTCCACCCGCCTGTTCAGTCAGCCTCAAGAGGGTTCAACAGGGAACCACTGCCAGGACTCCCTGCTGCCCGAGGAGTCCCTGGATGAGCAGATCTTTTGGACAACTGAAGCCCCAAGTGTCGAGCCTTCGCACAGCCCGACATCATTCACAAGGCCTTCACGAAGCCTTCCCCAGTCGTTGAACCACCTGAGGGCTTGCGCGGCGGTCTGTTTCACGAGAGAGACGCCACAAGCAGCTACACCGTGGCGGCTCAGATAGGTCCAGAGGGGAAGCTGCTCGAGGATCATGTCCACTGACACGTCTTGGACCTCTTGCCTGCAGGGGTTGTCTTTGGAACACTCGAAGGAACATGGGATTTTCTCCATTTGAGCTTGCGTGCTCTGGGCGCGAACCTCAAAGATGCTGCCCTCGAGTCGTCCCTAAACAATTGTTCGACGAGCGACAAAGAAACACCTTCCAAGCTTCTGCGGGCTGAAGCAACAAAGACGCCATGGGTGACCATCACTTCGTTTGGTAGATCAGGTTTTGCTTGACCCGGGGGCTTGGACCCCAAAGTGAGTATAGTTCTCTCTCACACTCTTGCTTCTCTTGCTTCTTGGTTTACAGATCTTACTCCAGATCTTCATGTCATCCCCAAGCGATTTCTCTTGGCGAAGTACCTCTCCCCATCAGGTGAGTCAAAGAAAGACATGGGAAGCGCCTCCGCTCGAAAGTTGACGCTCCCGTTTTTGCCCTCGAAACAAAGCTTTGGAGGGAAACACAGACATCCTGAGACATCCTGACACACTCTTGGGTGAGTCATCAGACATCCTGAGACTATGAAACCCACACTGCAGTCTTCAAATCCTCAAACTGCAGCCTGAAACACCTCTCGGCGACCACCTTCCGACGGCCCGCGAACTTGAAAAGTCTACTTTGGTGGGGTGTAACCGGCTTAAGGCAAGTTCAAAACAGGAACATCAGAGATGCATGCCGAGCCAAGTGCTCTTTGAAGCTACACATGTTCTACTTGGCTTCGGAATGATGAGCTTTGCAAGTCCAGAAATCCCCGCCATGTCGGACACGTCGACATGTCCCCTCTCAAGTGCGGCCCTGGTCTTGTCCATGAAATGCAGCTTTGACCATCAGGCTTGGCAAGGACAGCGTCTGGGTTGGCAGGAAACCCCCCTTTAGAACGTGAGTTCAGTGCTCGGTGGAAGAGATCCTCCCATCCATACATTCGCGCCATTTGTGGCGGCCTTTTCTGCAAGAAGCACGTAGACGACGATTGAAAGGGTGCTTGGTGACCATCCGCCATTGATGATTATAAGAAGACTTCCTGCCATATCTTCATCATGAAATCTCACGCACTGCTGGCTGGCTCAAGATTCTCTCTTCAAACCTTCCACGTGCAGAGAGGGCCGTTTCCAGAAGTCTTGCTCTTTCAAACTCACACGATAAACCGTCCGTGTTTGTGCCTCGCCCGCCCTCACAGCTCTTCCCGCGTCATGCAAACCACAGTTGCTCACAGACATGTTTGGGATGTACGGACCCTTCGTACACACAGATCATCCCTTCAAACCCGGGCCCCTGAAGGGAAGTTGCTGAAGGAAAACCCAGCGCTGCGCTTGGACCGAAAACGCGTGACCGTTCACCGAAGTTCGGGCGAAGAACACGGCAAACATGTGGTACAGAGTGTTGTACTCTGAGATATATCTATTGTTGACACGTTTTGGGCGAACGTGTGGCGGCAGGCTGCTGGCACGTTTTTTCGAAGGAATGGTCACCTGCGCATCTTCCACCGACTCCCCTAGCCTTGTAACAGAACCCAAAACCTTAGGACCGACCTCTTGAGCTCTAGATCCACCCAGATCCGCGAAAGACAGCGCCTCTCAAGGCCATTTGGGATCGAGGCCTTGCTCCATGTGGGATGAGTCACCCAGGGTGACACGAACTTTGCCACGAACCCTTGACGCCGCAGTCGAGACCAGAACCCTCGACGGTCCGGTGCACCGATCCACCATCAATCAGCAGCCCAGCATCCATACCCACCAAAGAG
>CAXAMN010012226.1:51391-78475 GCA_963970005.1 Durusdinium trenchii
GCGTCGATACCACATTCGCGCCAAGGCACATCGCATCGCACATCACAGCGCCGGCAGCGCCCATGCGAGAGCTCACAGGCTCGATCCTTTGAATGCCCAAGTTGTTGCATTCTCACGAAAACGATTCCCGTTTTATAACCACCATGGCTCCGATTGGACCCCTGGACTTCCGGCCTTGGAACCAACCCGAGTTCACCAAGGTCCGTTCACGCGCTCATGTTGCAAAGAGTTGCAACAAAGAGTGCCCCGTTCGTCGGAACCAACCAAGTTGCCGTTGTTTGGGCGACCTGTCAACCATTGTGCATTGCCCGCAAGTCACAGACCGACGTGCGTTGCTGCCTGCTGGGTCCTTTGAAACAGTACAAAAGACACGCTCTGTGAAAGATGGTCTTGGCCCTGGTCTCATGTATGCCGACTGGCAAGCGGAAAGGTATAGCAGTTTATTGGCCAAGGGGGAGTCGGAAAACAATTGGTCCGCATGCAAGGACGACGGCAATTCCGGCAGCTGGAACATGTGCCCTGTCCTGTGGCATCCAGAACGTTCAGTCACAGCTATGACTTCTTGCTCCGTCTCATTTGCCTTCCGCAGAGGTGTCCTGACTTTAGATATAAAGGGACAATGTGGGACCTGCCTAAGTTATACAGGTGCCTGGGCACTCCAGTTCAGCCCACGAATCGACTGGGCACTCCAGTTCACGCAGCCCACGAATGCAACGAGGTCCCCGGTGCCTCCGTAGAGTCGCCCTTTCTTACCAAGTGGCCGTTGTTCTGGCGCTCTGATGCGTCGGTATGGCCCGCTGGGTCCTTTGAAACACAAAAGACACGCTCTGTGAAAGATGGTCGAAGGACGCTGGTCTCATGCACGCCGAGACTGGCAAGCGGAAAGGTAAGAGTTTAGTGGCCAAGGGGGAGTCGGAAAACATTTGGCTTGCACGCGGCTCTGCCTCATTTGCCTCTGGAGGTGTCCTGACTATAGATATAAAGGGACACTGTGGGACCTGCCTAAGTCAGCTGCCTGGGCGCCAACCTACTTCATTGAGATGTGTTTCTGCGCTTTCATGTCGATCCGACGATGTGCGAACGCGAACCAGGTAGATGTGGCGACCCGAATGAACACAGGGGTTTTCGTCCGCCAAAAGTCTCTTTTTTGGATGCGATGATTTGACGTTGTGATTTTTTGGCAGAAACCACCCACCTTCGACACAGGCGGAGGCAGCTCAACTTCGAGACAGCTGTATCATGCGCCAGTCACGTCACACGTGGACTTGGAGACCCGCAGGACTTGGGGTTGGTTACTGCTGAGATGATATCATTGAGCAAAACAAAACGATTTCAATGTTGCTCGGCTCAGTTCATCACGCTGTTTTACACCATGTTTGCTTGCTTAAACACACGCGTAGACCATTTTAATTGAGAAGAGAAGCCCAAGAAGGCGGCTGTCACCTCTAAAAGAGATCGGTCCTGTTTATCTCACCATGTGCGGCTTGTCACCCTCGCCTGGTTTGAAAAAATCCAAGTATACCGCCACTGGTGGACCTTAAGTGGAAGCAGAGGACGTGAAGCTATCGGTCTTTTGGCAGCCACACCAAGAGATGTTAAGTGACTGTAAATAAGACCCTACATGGGGTACCTATATGGGATAGATTGGGATAGTGTATAGGGCCCCTCAACCTCTGTTGGCATCTAGCGGCACTGAATCTAACGCATGTTTCCCCTATTTCGGCCAAAGCCAACTATACCACTGAAGGAATGCTGCCCCGGCCGGAGCCTCCGTCGTCTGAAAACTGAAGCAACGGCCGACCGTTCAGCGGACTGGTCACAGCTGGACCGAACGGCCATCTGATTGCGGTGTCCGGCCCGTGCCACGGTGTTCAAAAAGCCAAGAACCAGTGGCGCAGGAGTTCTTCCATTCGCGATCCCCAAACCGACTTGCCACGTGGTGCATTCGAATTCGAGTCTGATGGACGTTAAATTCGAGTTGGCAAGTTGGTTCTAGTTCTCTTTGGAGCTCACTGGGAGGAATTGAAAGGAGTCACAGCGCCCTGGCTTGCTCTGCCTCAGTGGCTTCCGCGTCCGGAGTCAAGATTTCTTTGAGGTTCCCGGGATGTTTGAACTTTGGCGGTCTGGCTGACGTGTGCTGAAGGGGGAAAAGGGGCCTTCGAGGAAAGGAGGGTTGATTTCCAGGGAATGAAACCTGCCTTGAAAAGGAAATATCTTACAACAACACATTCTCCCGCAGCTGGCGAAACACACTGGCGAAATACATTCTCCTGTATTAGAGAGCTGAAAGCATTGGTAAGGCGCTCGGAGAAGAAAAGATCAGGGAAATTCCAATTCCTGGCCAAGCATCAATTCATCACCATCCCCTTGGATCTATGCTCACCATGTGTTCAGGAGGTTTTGGCTGTCTGAGTGTCCTGATTCTCCTGGAAGGTCTTTGTTTGGCGGTGCGTTCGGACTCCTAAAGCCTTAGCGGCTTAGAAAGAGGGTCTGCGAAGCGAAGGGTTTTCTTCGCAGACCCTAACAGAATCTGGACGCCTTAAAAACATACAAACCCATGAAAAGCTAAGGTGGTTCCAAGTCAGCAAAAGCACTTCCTCTTGGCGACGGTATGCAAGTCACTGGCAAAACCCGCAGTCTGACACGGCCGACGAAAGCACAAAGAAAGCTGTTGATCTCAATCCAGGACAGCTGAGAGAGTATCTGTCAAGACCCCCAACCAATGGGGTAGACTGGTCTATGAAAACCTTCTTCTTGCGGGTCTCTCGGGCGCGGTCTCCCTATTATACCCAAACCACGTCCCGCATCGCGTTTCACACGTCCGTGGCTCCAGTCTATTGGAGTCTCATATTCTGAATCTCGAACAATCGCCCTTGCTAGGGGCGTCGGGATTGAAAAGCGCAAGGGACTCCTGGGGCGATCTCAAAAGCGCAAGGCCAGCACACACTCTGACACACTGTCTGAGTCAGTTTTAGCTGACCCAGGCCTAGGTGAGCTACGGCGTTTTCTCCGCCGGTTGGGCCAAAAAGAACCCCCAGCTGATCCAAAGACGGTCAATCCTTCCGAGGTTGGTGGACCAGCCGAAGGGTCCAAGTGCGCGCCCCAACAAAGAAGCGCCCGAGCACCGTGTGCACACTCATCGTCACTCGTCAGCTTTCTATGAAAGATAGAGAAGGCCCGAAAGGACTGTGGACAGCTGAATCTTTATCTTTGACGAGGTGTAGGAGCGGAGCCGTGTCTTGTCTGGTGGTCCTTTGTTTGCCTGTTTGTTGGTTTGAGCTTCAGTCATTTCAAAGGCAGAAGCTTGCTTGGGATGTATATAGTTGAGTCTTGTTTAGATTGCCTCTCGTAGAGAGGAGCTGGCATAGAAACAGTGTATACTACATCGGAAATACAAACCCAAACCCAACTCCTATCGGGAAAATGTCACCATCACCTGCACATCTTTCGTCCACTGGCAAGGTCTCTGGTCAAGGACACATCAGAAATTCCTGCCACAAAGCTTCGGATCTGAGAGGCTTCGAAGATCCAGCATGTCGGACGTCTTACACAACCGACGACCGCGGGTGGCCGCAGCGATATTGGCTGAACCATCAGCACCCACTGCACATGGAGTGTGGGACAAGCAGCACGCCACTGATGCTGGGTGATTTCAAGCACCGAGCTCGCGGCAATGCAGTAATTTGGTGAATAGGATACAGCAGCGATCAACGTCCGCCTTTACAGCGAGCCATCTTCAACCACTAGCAAGTGAGTCACGACTTGAATTCTCGAGGGTAGCAGCAAACGGCATGACTTGGGAAAGAAAAACATGACCAATGAATGGCTTGCAGCTATGACACATCCAACGCGATGGAAGAGCCCCGGGGTCTAAGCCGCCAAATCAGGAAAACCTGCTTCTTGGAATCATTCCGAAGAATTCCTTTTCGCCCACACACCCAAAGAGCAGAAATCCCACGCTCTCAGGACGATCCTGGCCGCTTGGAAAGATAGATGCTCGACATCCCATCAACTTCGTGAAGGCGGCTTCTGTGCTGCTTTTGATTCGAAAAATCAAGATCGCGGCTCAACGCAATGACATTGAGTTTTCAGCCAGATGTAAGCTTACAATTGATCTTGCAAAAATAACCACCGTAGTTTTGCCCTATGCGGCCCTTGAAATACTCGATGCCAGGCGGCCAGGCGGTCAACCATGGTCCTTATCGTGGTTGTATTCAGCTGCACAGACCAATCATGACGGGAAGCTGCACGTGATTTCCCACCAATTCGTAGACCAACGACTTGGATTTCCGTTGGGACATCCCACCGAACAAAGGGGACATCTTTCCCCCATACCTTTTAAGAAGGTGGGACTGGGCTAGGTTTGGAGGGTCCAGTCATACCTTCTGATTCTGAAGAGGCGCGACTGGAGCCCGCTTTCTGAACCTTCCGAGCTGCGCCCCGGTTCGACCTACGGCTATAGCTACCGCGGTGGCGCCGCGCTTTGGTCGGTCTCTAGATAGAGAGTCAAGATGAGAATCACCAGTATGTGTGACACGAGCTGAGAATCAGCTGTGTCTGGAAGCCCTTGTTCATCTATCAGCTTCCCTACACCAGACGGGCCTGGCCCGTCCTCTGGTCTGAGTCTAAGTCTAAGTGTTCGGAGGCAAAAATCCAAACGCTGCCTTTAGGGCTTCGATCCGATCGATGCTGATCGATCTTGGATTGGCTCGGCTCCGCAACTCACGTCACTTGCGTTGGGAGCCGTTGGCCTTGTTTGTTTCGCCTCTTATAGAGAGAAGCGAGCAGGTCTCCGGTACAGACAGCTCCGAGCAGATCTGGGATCCCAGGGCCACAACTCCTTAAGGAGCTCTATCTCCATCGTTCTGTACATCTTTCTGGCAATGCCAAGGGCCACGCGGAGCTTTGGATCTGGGCTTGGAAGCTCCAACGTGTCGGATCTCTGGGTCTAGCTGATCAATACCTGGTCGACCAGAAAAATGACGAAAGCTGATCAATCCCCGAGCTGGTCATGGTGGATGGATTGACTAGCAGGTGGAGTAAGATGAGTCATCCAGCAACTCGCTGTTGGATCGATCAACAGCTTGCCGTAGTTTACCATCAGCGCTCTCTTAAGGGCACATGGAGCGTAGGGAGCTTGGCTGCACAGCACGGTCCCACAAAGATTCCAAGCGCCGAGCTCGCAATAATGCAGTAATTTGGTTGCGAACAGGACACTGCAGTGATCAACATCAGCCTTTACAGCGAGCCATCATAGCAAGCAAGCAAGATACAAACTCATTGAGTTTTCTCTGGGCAAAACAGCAAAGTTTTGCACTGCCCTGCTGTCAGAAGGTTTCCTTGGGGATCCCACGCTCTCACAATGCGGACACTCCATGTCCACATGCTACGTTTTCTTGAGGCTACATGCTGAACACAGTCTGGTGTCTGCGTCGTCACGCCGCGAAAGCACCGATGTACGGAGGGAAGCACCGGGGGGTCACGGGGGTCACCGGCCTTGATGTCCTTCAGCACTGCTTTTAGACTGGCGCCATTCTGCGAAAGCACATGTTCGCACCCGCAACGGCAAGTGCGGAAAATCGTGGGATTGTTGGGAAGGACACACCAGCTGGCAAACAAGTGTGTCCACAATTTCCCATTAACAACCAAATTAGGAACCCTGGGAGACCCTGGTGCTTTGGTACTCAGCGTCCGAGCCGCGCTGGAAACATAGATGCTCGACATCCCATGCACTGCAAGGTGCTTGGCGAAGACGCTTTCGGGGCCCAAAGCTTTGAAGCCGGGCCTTTGACCTTGATCTCATTGATCTCAGGATCTTGGTCTGTTCACTCACAGTCTTCAAAAGCAGTCTCAAAGCTTCTAGCTCCCACAAGCAAAAGTTTAAAGCAGGACTGATCCTACCCACCTGGGCGGTGTGTCACCTGCGATGATGTGTGCTCAGTGTGGACTCTTTCCTCTCAGTCCTTGGTCAAAGCGCGCCGAAGCGCCCCAAGAGCTGAGTTCTGGATGTTCGGCTCCGCGCGAACCCGCAGTGCGGGGCTTCAAGATCTTCCTGAACTTGAGACCAGTGACGGGCAGACTCGGCCGCGGGCTCCGCGCGAGAAAACCCCTCCAGGCCCCGTGCTCAGTGGGACAAACCCCAGACCACGGGCTTCGGCGGACGGCAAACGACTGAGCGGTGAGTGGTGAGCTGAGTGCACCGTTGCCGTCACTCTTCCCTTCCAGACTCCAAGTCGGAAACCTGAACTGCAGGAACCCCGGAGATGGCACCGGTTTTGGAGAAAGAACCAACCAAAACCGATCGCTACGGCGAAAGTATCTCAGAATACACCGTATACGGCGTGACTTCAAGGTTGTTGGGACAAGCTACACATCCTGGGGAGCTTACGCATATCTGCAATGGGGTGGCAACATGAACATACCCAAGGCATCGATAGCCAGTTGGAGAAAGAGCACAGGTTCACATGGTTGACCAGCTATCACTTCAAACGCATTTTCGCAAATATATATATATATATACATAGATTGTGAAAACAAACCACAAAGGCAGCTAGCGCGCACGCTTTTTGAGCCATGCTTGAGCCACGGTATGTGGCGAGGTCGTTCTGTGCTCATGCCGTGCGCACACTTCCATGCCACCATGTGGAGGCCTTAGGATACCTCAGGTGACATGTGGGACCCATGCGGATGCTCAACTTTCACACCCGTCTTTGTTTTTGGCATGAATGTGTGGGCAAGCATGTAAGCTGCTCCGGACATGATCTTTCGAAGATCAGTGGTGTCCATATGCTTGGTGAGACTGTCGCTCAACATGTCCTTTTCACCAGGGTGGTTGCATCTTCCGGAGGCTTGTCCTCGAAGAGAGGGTCGCCATAGTCTTGACCCTTGTGGCGCCAAATCATCTGGCACATGCCAGAGAGGTCAATGGCCAGGCGCTTGTCGTTCACTTCGCCCAAGCCGCACTGAGTGAGGCGATCACTCAATGACCTGCAGTCGGTCATCTTCATGACCGTGACGGCATCTTTTGCCTCGATCTCCCAGGAGGGATCGTTGGCCTTGTGCTCGTGAGTGAGCCCATGGAGGACCAGGCGGACGTGTTCCGCTTCCTCGTAGCCAGCCAACATGGAGAGGCTTTCGGCTTGCAACGTTGAGCGGCAGACTCTCCGAAGAACGGTGCTCTTCCAGCTCAGGAGGGCAATGTGATTGCCTCCATCCTTCCAAAAGCTGGGACCAGCGAGCGCCAGGATCCTTCCAGATTGCGAGCGCAATCCGAGCTTGTGGCCACTGGCGGACACATCGTAGTCGGCAGCGTGGCTTGCATCTGTGATGGAGAGGATCTGGGCTTGCTCAAAGACAAACATGTTCCAGCGATAGGTGATCCGCTGGTCGCTGCTGTTCTGAGCTCTTCGCAGGACACCGTTTGCGTCCAGGAGATCTTGCACACAGGGCCGTTGAACCACAGTCTGGAGGCGGTTCACGTCATAGGCCAAATCAGGGCGATTGGCCCGGACGACCCAGTTCAGGCTTCCGATTACACTTCGGAGTTGGGCTTGTTCTTCTTTGGTGGCAGGTGACGCTCTGTTGGATTTGCGGCCAGTAGACACCAGGATGGGGGCGAGTGCGTTCTAGTCCGTGTGGACAGGTGATGTGGATGCCCTCATCATCTTGGGTGATGGTGCGACCACAGTAGCGGAAGGTGCTGTCTTGTACCTTGCCAAACTTCAGCTTTGACTGCACAATGTCCATAGCCTTGATGGTCTCTTGATCTCCGCACCATACCAAATCATCAACATGGCAGATGACCATGCCGTTCACAGTGCCATCCTTGTTGTTGTAGACATAGGCAGCATTCTCATGTGGCACTTGACGGAATCCAGCATCGATGAGAGTTCGGTGCAGGGAGCGCCAGAAACCTCTTGGCGCATCTTTGGTGCCGTAGACAGGATTCTTGGCGCGGAGGATTGATCCAGGCTTCACTCCTGGAATGCCATCGTGTGGTGGTCTCATCAACAAGACTCGTGCCAGGCCAAGTCCTTGAAGAAAGGCGGCAGTGATGTCACCAACGTGCAGCATGTAGCCACGACAGCTGGCCAAGGTGATCAGAAGGTGCAGCATCAAGTGTGATGCTGTGTCCGGACATCTCCATCCTTGACTGCTACTTCCAGGTCGCCTCGGACCACAATGCGAGACTTGTAGAAGGGGTCCTCGTTGACTTCAGACTTGTCAATGTCGACCCATCGCAATGGCACAACTTGTACATAAGGATTTTGAGCCATGAACTGATCAGCAACTTCAGGCTCCAGGACATCGCAGGCGTCGAAGTTGGTCCAGTTGCTCCATTCCTTCTCGCGGGCCTTGTAGATGCCAGCTTGTACTTCAGGAGACTCACGGGAGTAGACCAGCTCCTTGTTTCCTTTCTTCTGATTCTTCTTGGGCGCTCTTTGGGCCAGGAAACCATTGAAGTGTTCGGCCTGTTGAGATTGCTTGGCAGTCTGCTTGGCATAGAGTCCTCGACCTCGTGGAGAGCGAGATCGCTTGCGTCGAGGCATGCCATCAAGTTGATCTGGAGAGTGTCGTAGTGCCTGTTGAAGAGGTGTGGTGCCTTCAGATACCACAGCTTCATCTCTTGGTGGAGGTTCATGTTCTCCATCAGGTTCATCAACAGACTGATGTCGGGTGTCGGCTTCGACATCTCCAACCATGTGTAGATCATCAAGTAGATCTTGAAAGTCATCCCATTCTGCATCTCTGCTTGGTGGGGATGTTGGAGAGTACTGTTCTGTTTCCAGCACATCAAGCGGTGTCTCCGCTGGTCGTCGTCGACTTGGGAGCGCTGTTCCGGTTGCGCTGGTATCGGTTGTACTGCATCAAGTGGTGCCGAAAGGCCAGGTGGTAGATCTGGAGTGGTTGTGGTCTCTGGATGGTCAGGATCTAGTGGCAGCTGGTGCTAAGTTCACTGGTGCTGCTGCAGGCGCTCCTCCTCCAAAGCCATGACAGGTTCAGAACCACCTAGGTCGAAGTAGGCACCTTGTTCATCTTGTTCTTCATCAGGTGGTGGAAGCAGCAAATCATCACCGAACGTACATTCTCTTCATTGATGGTGATTGGAACTCCTCCATGAAGTAACCACAGATTTGATCTGCCTTCACGTCCGATCATCCTTGCTGGACCATACCATCGTCCAAGACGAAAGAAGCAAAGTAGATCTCCAGGATGGTAGGGACCTCGGAGAGGTGTTGACTTGCGCAGCAAGGCAGCTCGAAGACGTCGGCTGCTGTCAGCCTGAGAGAAGGCTTCTTTGGCAGCTTGCCGGATGACCATCTGCTGAGAGAATGTGCACTCTCCTGAGTAGACATCGTCTTGTGCTCCAAGTGCATCCATCGTAGCTTCAGTGCTGGGCGATGTGATCTCGGTGGGAAGCTTGCCAAGTACCCACTGGCTGGGTGCAAAACCACCATGATTGATGCGAGCATTCTTGACGAAGATGGACTCGGTGACAGCCATTCTCATAGGTTGTCCACCAACAAGGTTGCGAGCAACGACGGTGCGATGGATCACCTCCTTGGGGATTGCTCCTTGTCTTTCTGCTCGGCCGATCTGGCGCGCTG
Source organism: Durusdinium trenchii (assembly GCA_963970005.1). Lineage (NCBI taxonomy): Eukaryota > Dinophyceae > Suessiales > Symbiodiniaceae > Durusdinium > Durusdinium trenchii. The sequence continues at coordinate 61,000 of CAXAMN010012226.1, forward strand.
CTTCAGTGCCAGCATAGCGGACATAGACTCCTTGCGACTGCATGAAGGAAGCCAGTTGTCCTCGATTGGCTAGTCCGCGATCCACCGTGAGGAACTTGGGAGGACCAAATAGCGCAAACCAGTGATCTCTGGAGATCTCGGCACGATTCAGTGAGGAGGGATTGCCACCAGTGTCAGAGACAAGCCAGGCACCATGGAAGAGCGTGCCCATGCAGATGACAGAAAGAACAGTGAAGCGATTGCCAAGTGCATCGCGACATTCGAAGCAGTCTGCTGTGATCTCGTAGTTGAAGGTGTAGAGGCTCGGAGGTCGGACCACAGGTGTTGGCTCGGGCTTCTTGAGCTGTTGACAAGCCTCACAGCGAAAGTATTTGATCCTGTTCAAGGATCGGCCCTTGCCAGCTTGAGCATTCTTGCCATAGCTGATGAGCTTGCGTGGCCAGTCATCTGATGTAGTCGTCGAACTGCAACTCGTTTGGCCAGTGGTAGCTTCTTCCATTCCATCCTTCGGGTGTGATCTATCTCTGAGCAGCCAACATGGTCTTCACGAGACTCGTCTTGCTGAATTTCCTGTTCATCAAGTCGTGGAGGTAGAGGAACAACAGCTTCATCCTCAGGGTTGTAGATCTTGTCCAAAGTGCCGACGGGAGCTTCATCTTCCTGCGCATGCAGGGAAGGCGTACTTGGTGTACGTGTGCTCGAGCTCATCTTGCAATCCAGAGAGGAGTGCATGGCATAGCTCAGGTGGCCAATCTTGAGCCTTCTTAGTGCGGTTGCCTCCTTCAAGAGGTTGACGCTCATGATCTCCAGAACATTCACGATTGAGGTGGTGCTTGATTCCTTGACTGGCTGTCAAGATGCCGGTAGGCTTCTTGTGAGGAAGGCCGGTGATGGCGTCCTTGAGACCAAACTCACATTGGTCGATGTAGCAAACAGTAAGAGGTTCACCGGTTACGCCATCCTCAATCTGATCAGCCAAGAGGCGTTGAAGCGCCAAGGTGCTCCACATCTTGGAAAGCCAGGGCTGTTCGAAGATCACTTGTCGTCCTCAGGCAACACGCTGTCGGATGATCTTCACCATCCATTTGCAGACAGGATACCATAGTTGTCGAAGTGCTTCAAGTCTTGGAGCATAGTCTGCGTCTTTTGCCACGGACAGCTGCTGCATCAGAGACCACTGGGGAAAAGCTCTTGATGACCTCCTCGATCTTGGCTCGGTGGCTTGCATTGAGCAAATTGGATCCGTCCAACAAAACGTCGTACGGTTGTGAAACAATGTAGCCTGCATCGGCTGCCATCATGGAGAGCATTGCGGTACCAGCAAAGATCTCGAAGAGGAAGGTGCGGCAGCCTTTTGGCAGAATTCGTGGTCGATTCAGCCCTGAGCGAAGAGTGCCCCACAAGTCCCGGTCGGCCTTCTTGATCTCCTTCACCTCGGCAGCGCTGACCTTTGGTGAAGGTCTTCTTGGAGGAAATCTCGTCTAGCGCCAAGTGCGCCTCAGGGCACAGAGCAATCTCTTCTTCAGTAAGCTCAGGCACTGTGGAAGTCACCACTTCTGCTTTCTTGACCGTGTCATACTGAGTCATCTCGACGGTCTGGGTCTCATAGATGTTCTGGTACTGGGACTCGATCATCTCATAGTCATGAGAGGCGGCTTCAGCATGGAGTCCAAGGTAGCCAGGAAAGAGAGGGATAGCCATCAGGCCTCCTCGGTTGACCACTTTGACATTGCTACCCAGAATGTCGCTGCTGACTTTCTTCTTGTTGAGGTCAATGACAAAGCCCAATTGTCTTTGGGTTCCGATCGAGAGAAGCAGGGGAGCATCGGAGTCCTCGATCTCCAGTGACGTCATCGTGCCTCTGGCGTAGTCACCATTCTCAAGTTCAAAGCTCAACTCAAGAGTTCGCTGTCCAGCGAGCTTCATCTTTCCACCAATGCCCTTCATTCCACTTGCAGCCACAGGTTGAAGAGCTCGAGGGCTACGTCAAAGATGTGCATCATCATGCCAGTGTTGGAGACATTGATGGTTCCAGGGTACACTCGTGGTGGTGCCCTTGATGATGTCGATGAAGTAGTTCCCGCGCCGTCCTTGGAGACAGCGTCACGTCCTTTCACGGGACCAGTCTTGACATCTCCGCAGTCCTTACAGGTCTGCTTCCAGCGATGGCCATTTGTTCCATGCCAAGACACATTGTAGTGAGGACAGGTCGTCGAAGTAGCTGGTTCTGGAAGTCTTCTTGTAGCGCTCGAGGATCTTGTCACAGTCCTTGCAGCTCTTGCGGAAGTAGTACGCATTGCTTCCTGAGGTTGTGGTGTTCACATGTGGGCAAAGAGCTTGCTTTCGAGCTAGAGCATCATCCTTGTCCAATTGAGCTGAGCGCATGGACAGAGCAGCACGTTCATCACGTCGTTGTTGTCCAGGATCCGGAGGTGCTGCATCCTTGAAATGCTCAGGGAAGCGATCCTTGATGGCAAAGTGACTGGACATCTCAGCTTCCAAATCCATGTCCATACGTTGACTTACCTTTGCCCTTGTTAGGCGTCGAGTGAAGAGGAAGAGGTAGTCTTGCCTTTGCTCTTGCCGCCTTTGCCTTTGGGGCATGATGGATCAGAGGACCAATGACCCACTTGTCCACAGCGTCGGCAAGCAGTTCGTTCCTTCAGCTGGGCGATCTTCTGCTGGCATTCACTGAGTGACAGCTGACCTTGAACATTGAACTGACGAGGTCCAGGGTAGCGACCTTTGCCCTTGAAGCCTTTGAATCCCTTGTAGGCAGCATTCGATCGAGTCAGGTAGGCTTCATACTCAGCTTCATCGTCCAGGTCGACACCTTCAGCGGCCATCATCGCCAGGGCGTCATGCTCGGTGAACTCCTCGAAGTCATAGTTCGGGTCGAGGTCATTCGAATTGCCAACTTCACGATCCATCTCGCCTGCATAGGCGTTGTAGCCATCATCATACCAATCATCTTCACCATAGATGTCCTCAGCCATGTAGGACCTGAAACCAGAGCCTTTGCCTCGGTCTCGCCAAGAGCGATGAGGATGTCGTGACATGAAATGTCCTTTCCCTCGATGAGCTCCGTGGGACACTTGTTCGTGAACTCGGCTGTGCTGGGCAATCAACTAACTCCATGTTGACCTTCTCAACGGTCATATGGCCGATCGGATAAGAAGCTGGTGGTCGGCACTGATGCCGGAGTTCAAGAGCGTTTGCTCTGCAAGTATCGATTCTGGGAGCTTGAGGTGCTCATCCAAGTTCGGCAGGGCTTCAAAGCCTGAGTGAGGTGGCCAAGGAGCTCTTCTGCACCTTCAGGTGAGGCCAAGACCTTGGTGGGGATCTGCTGTGCAACCTTGAGAGCCGAGCCTGATAGGCCCTCGACCAGTCGGAGTCCCAATGGACCAAGTTTCTTTACTTCATCTTCACCAATCAACTTCTCCTTGGCCATCCGTGCTCTCACACGGAATGAGTATTCCGAAAGGCGCGAGGTCTCTCCGCCGTAGCGGGGCAAGCCAGCTCCACGGCTCTCCGTGGATGCAAAGGACTCCTCATCTCGAATGAAGTTCGAGTAGCGGAATGTGTCGATGAGCGACATGGCACAGGCGCGGGCCGCTCCAAGCTTCCTAGGTCTTACAAGTTCGTGAACTGCATGAATGCCTAGGGGATGCAAGGAAAAACAAACCAGGTGGATGGGCAACAACCAAAGGGGCCCTACGGAGAACTAGCTCCGCCTACCAATGTGAAAACAAACCACAAAGGCAGCTAGCGTGCACGCTTTTTGAGCCATGCTTGAGCCACGGGATGTGGCGAGGTCGGTCTGTGCTCATGCCGTGCTCACACTTCCATGCCAACATGTGGAGGCCTTAGGATACCTCAGGTGACATGTGGGACCCATGCGGATGCTCAACTTTCACATATATATATATATGAGTGAATGAGTAAATCCGTGCCTTTGTGAGACTTGACTGCTTTTGAAAAGCAGCCGCTGCTGGACTGGCCCGTCTGCCTTTTGTGAGCCATGAACGACCGGAATCGCCGCTCCGCTGCGCGGAGACCGCGCGCCTCGGGAAGGAGCTCCGAGTCGAACAGCGACAGCTTGTGGAGCAGCAAGAAGCGCGCCATCGAATCGGCCTGGGAAGAGAGCCGTGTGGATCCAAAACTGGTTGGAGGTCATTGCTAGTAGGTTGGAGGCCGCTATGCTGGTAGGTTGGAGGCCATTGCTGGTAGCTTCCTTTTGCTATTAGCCTGGAGGCCGTCAGTTCAACGGAAAACATCGGTGGCCGGATGCCTCTCGCGACCAATCGGTGGAGAAGAGGCCGGTCGGCCGGTCGGTCGCACAGGAACACAGCCCGATCGAGGCGAGTCTGAGAGGTCTGGGGTTTGACGATCGAAGCCAGAAATCTGCTTTGCAAATCAGAAATTGGTTTGAGGGATTTGCGGCAAGGTTGAGAAGGGTAAGCAGATTTGGTATAGGGAGCACTGAATCAAAACTGGTTGGTGCAACCAGACGACAAGGCAACACCCGATCAATCATTTCGATTCACCACCCGGCTGATGGCAACACAACAGGATTAACATGGATCAACATCATGTGTCAGGTGGCAGGTCAGGTGTACAATGGGGCTTGACATGTTCCTAAAATATAGCGCCAGGGTCAGGGTCCCCCCAAAATCGTCTCTAATCCGAACGATACAAAAAACCTCGAAAAACCGCTCCAAAATCCGACAACAACAAGCCCGAATCACCGTTCAAGCACCCGAACCGAACGCTTCGTCTCGCCGGGCTGCGCAAGTCCTCCCCGCAACCGCCCGTCGGCCATCGCCCCGCATGAGCCAGTCGGAGCTCGCGGTGGCCCAACCGCTGCGCCCCGCTTTGCCAGCCCAAAAAGGCTGCCAGGTGGAGGGTTCTGAGAAGAACCCCAAACACGCCAACCCTTCAAGAAAGCAGAGAAGCCTGCCAAAGCGCCAAGACGCACCAGCCAAACATGTTAATTCGCACAAAAACAAAGACTGTGCTCCACACCCACAGCTAGATGCGGCGCTGGAGGGGATTGACAGCGCCGAAACCAACATCCGCTTTTGCGATTTTGTGTGTTCCAAAGCGGTTCTTGAAACGGTTCGGTTTCAAAGGGCCCTACCAGTTGCGACGCCATGTGACCAATCGTGTTTTCCCTTTCTTCCGCGGGACCCGGACGTTCCCCTTAAAGGCAGACTCTTGATCAATAAAACCCCTGATATAGAATCCCTGTGCTCAATAAATGCTAGGCTAAATTCGAGAGAGAATCAAAGCTGAAGAGGTTGTACATACAATCCACCAATCCCCACACAAACGTGACCACTGGGATTTGATCAGGAGACCATCTCAAGTTTGGGATTCAGACCGGTTTCATGCCTTCAAAATTAGGGCGCATCAACGGCTTGAAGATGCACAATCTTCCGCAGATGAATACCATATACTTGGAAACATTTTTGCCGATGAAGCCGCTGGTCGGACATGTGCCACAGAACTTCCAGATTTTCTTACATTGTGCAATTACGTACAGAAGCATTACAACATACAACAGAAGCATATGACAGAAGTATACAAATATCTCCTGGACCTTTCGTGTGAACGCATGACACAGCTAGAACAACAGGAGGAAAAGAAATATCCAGGACCTGACATTTCTACAAACCATAGAGATGCCGGCACAGATGAGACACAACAGGATCATCCTAATCTTACACATTCCTTTCATAAACAAATCAGATCACTTAGAGATTGGCCAATTGCAAACAACATATTCGAGATGCCTGAAGAGCCGCATAGAGTTGTCTTCTGGTCTTGTCCGTGGGGTAGTAATTATGCTAGGCTTGTATGGTCCTTTTGTTCAACCCTGAAGTGGCCTGCCCCGGATACTGCGCCGATTCCAAATGATCCCGGAATCTCATGGACAGAACTCTCAGTCTCGTTCATGTTATGGGCAGGTCGAATGTTACCTATCCGTATTAAAACAGGCCAAGGAAGTGAAATCCTTGAATATCATGAGACTAAAGTGACCCTACAGCCAGTTAAGTCAAAATCCATACGAGTTCTTGCAGAAAATTTTCGATTAATCCTTCAGCATATCCAGACGTTCTCGAGAGTTAAAATTATCCCAGCCTACAAACTCCAAGGTACCACCAGCCTTACAAGACTAGGTTTCTCTAGGTACCATGAGTCTGGAGTCTCGCGACACCCAGGTTTGCTAAATGCCATCGAAACATATCGATACATGCAGGATCTTGTAATGACGATCAATCACAATCCGCCATTCCATAACGAGATCGTCCCCCTCCCTATCCCGACTAGATTAGATCCACCACCGTGGCCAAACTGGCCCGAAATCGCAATGCAAAAGAGAGAAAAAATCACACAGCACGTGAGATGCTACATGTTTAGAAAAAAGAGCTTCGATGAGGTCACTCACCCTGGCCCTAAGTAGGAATTTGGTTGCAAAAAACAAAAAAATACCACTTGGGTCCGACGCCTACACACCTTGAAACCAGGGAATGCCTTTTACTCGTTCGTAGTGTACAGACAGGTTCAGGGTCATTCGTAGCGTCTCACCTTCATCGTCCACCTCAACCCACCATAAGACATGGTAAGGGGGAGCGTGGAGGCGCCTCTGGAGAGACAGTCCGCAAGTCCGATCATCCAGATGGGGAAGGCCTGGCATGATCCCATGGCAGTTTTTCAAGCCGTCCAGGTCGCACCAGCCGGGAGGTGCGAAGTCCCGGCGGTCCATGGGTTCAGGGTGGTTCGTGTCCTCAAAAGCTGGGGATTCAATGGGAAACTCTGCAACAAGGCGATCAGTCAGTGAACAACCCTGTACTCAGTAGTGTAACTGCAACCAGTATCTGGTTTGTTACACTACTCCATCCTGGTTTGTATTACAGTAATGACAAACTGGAATCTTACAGAGGGCGTCCTGGTTTGTATCTTTCAACCAGCCCAGTCGAAGTTCCTGCATCCTCCTCTGTCCGCCACGGCAAAACGCACGACCTTTTTCAAGAGATGACTCCCAGTGAAAGACCTCCATGTTGGCATCAGGTCCTCAATCCCAGAGTGAACACTCTTAGTGTACAAGAAAAGTTGGGAGTCCAAACTGCAAGTCCAGCTGTGCAACTGCGGAGTCCTAGATGTTAGGATTCTTGCCTTCGGCATACAACAATAAGGCTTTTGGAGAAAACAATCAAGACAGCCTTCCCCTCTTCCTGGGCAAAAGAAGCTGCTGCAGCCCAGCCCAGCCCAGCTTCGCCCAGCTTCCCGCCCTTTGAGGGTCAAACGAAATGCAGAGAAGCCCCGTCTCCACTGAAAGGGCTGCGAAAAGGCCGTGAAACACGAGCCGCTCCCGGCCAGGTGTTTGGTGCGTGCGCACCCCGGCGCACCTGCGCGCACCGACGCTCAGGGATGAAGAAGGAAAGGACTTCATGTCAGGTTGAAAGGTTCCCGGACGTAGGTGCCCTGGTATGCCCCAACACGAACGTTCCACGCGGCTTGCACATGTCAATTGTATTGCATATCGTGATATAAAAGACCGTGAAACTTTTCTGGAGACATTGCCCTCTCTGGTAGCCGCTGGCAGCGATTCGCCCAAGACTCGCAGGCTCGCAAAAGCTTCGATCATCGTTGTCATCGAAGTTCAGAATTCTCATGGTCAGGCTGAGCCAAGAGCCAAGAGGCAAAGTCAGTCGACTTCATTGGACAGAAACGTGGTCACATGCGCCAAAGAGAAAGCTTCGTCACTGGAGTCTTAAACTGACATCGGAAGCACACAACAGGCATCTGCACGTGACACATGGCTGAGACTAATGAGGGAAACTGCAAAGAAGGCTAGTCTCCACTAAGCTCAACACTGAAATGTTCAACACTAACCTTGTGCTTTTGGTTGCTGGGCTACAAAGTCCAAAGTCGGCACTATTTGAAGGAATAGAGACCTCTGCGTCAGGCGTGGCACAACTCTGAATTCAAGCAGGCTTCAAACTTGCTGGTTGTTGCTGTTGCATTTGTGCTTCTGCCAAGGCATTCTCCGCTTTCGGAACAAAACTCGCCATGTCGGATGAGTTCGTAGCCTCACATCGATCCCGAAGGCTCGCACATGGTTGGGATGATGTTGTCCATGTTTCGAACCCACTGACCATACTGACCATACTCTTCTTCCAACCTTGACTACAGGACTGCAATGGGCTGGTGTTTTGCAAAAACCGGATGTTTGATCACCGGCAATGGGCTCTGAACTCCCTCAAGTAGAAACTTACATTTCAGGAGCTGACTTGATTGATCCCAGACATGTTTTACGGTAGACGCCGCCCAGTCACGCTTTTTGCGCATTGTGCATCTTTGACACATGCTTTTTGAAGAATCTTTTCTGAATCGGATTCTAGTACTTCTTGTTACTAGTAGCGATGGCCTCCAACCTACTGGCGATGGCCTCCACCTAATAGCGTCCGAAAGCTCCTCATTTTAGTCAGAATCCCCAGGTGCCAATTATCTTCAATCGGAGCTTCTCTCTCATGGCTCGACCCATGTCCAACGTCCACGCCACACTGACAGCGATAGAGTCTACCCGCAGTTGTGATGGATATGGAGCACTCATGTGATGACAGATTGACATTATTGTTTTGTCGATTGGATCGCCTCGACCAACTGACAATGCCTAGAGACGCGAACACGTGCTCTGCCTCTTTTGGCATGATGATCTCTCATCCTCTCGGATTGTAAATCATGTAGTACTATCAAGTTCACCATCTTTTAAAAACACGCTCTTTGTTGATAATTAAGCGTGAAATAGCTTGAAGTCTTTTCTGCTTTGTCTTCATATCATCTGGACATGCTTTGCTTTGCATTGTCAAAGCTCGAGCTTGCCATGTGAGGCCCGCCTGACCATGTGTGACCTAAAGCAGATCAATAACGCTCTACAGCGCTGCTTGGGCGTCCAATGTCGGCGCATTGGATCCATTTGCAAAAAGCTTTGGATGGCTTCCTTTGACCTTGCGACTAAAGACCATCAAAAAATAGATTTAAGCGTGGTTCGTTTGTTTTCCCTGAGAAAGTCTTTTGCAAGTCGTTTCTTTTTTCTTCTGCGTTCTTCCGGTTCCAGCTCGCACCCCCCAAACCGAACCGTGAAAGCCCAGCTCGCACCCAGGCGGCTGCGGATCGAACAGAGCGTGGTTCGCTCGCTCGCCAGGCCAGGCCTCACTGGAGCAAAGCCTAACTCAGAGAACGTCCTCTGCCCAAACTCAACGCCCAAAAAGTATAGGATATGACGAGAAGATCGCATCCTCCCGCTGTTTGCTCACCCTTCGGTTCCGAATCACATGAACCACATTGAAGAACACCTCAGCCTGCCCAGCCTTCACAAAGTCCAACCTCCTTCACTCGCAGTTCAGCACCTTTGACCAATTCCGAGAGCCTTTCAGCATCGAACCAGGTCGCGAGGCATGGACGGAGTGCGTCATCGCAACAATGGATGGCTGGCATGAAGGGGGGGGGCCCAGACGGGGCCACTGCTGAAGCTGTGGGGAATTGTCACCAATACCTCGGACATGGGCGGTGAAGATGTCGGCCATGGGTTCCCTTGGAACCACTGCGGTGAAGATGTCGGCCACGGTGGGCCACACCTGAACTTTCCCCCACCAATTTGTGCATGAAAGGACTCCAAAAAGATGCTAGCCACACACCATTCTCTTTCGCACCCCTACAAGCACTTCATGTTGAAGATTCGCTTTGCCAGGACAGCATGGCAGCAGCCTGGAGGTGAATAGCTGCCCGGCCATTTCCGTTTTTGCGCAAATATGTGCGGATTTCTGATCAGAGTCTCAAAAACGAATGCCTGAATCCCCTTTTTCAGGCTCCAAAAGTGAATGATTGGCAAGGGTGTCACTTTCAGCCAGTTGCATTGATAGCTTCTCTGAGAGTGACGGTCGTGGAGGCGGAGCTCACAAACAGTTCGGAAGCTCACCTATCTCACCGCCCTATCGGGCCTATCGGGAAAAATCAATGCAAGCCTCGTTTTCATACGAAGCAGCCAAGGCTTCCAGCCACACGAGCGGCCACACGAGCGCAGGGAGCTGAAGACAGCTGCTGCGGAAAGTGGTGTCGACCACTTGATCGTACAATTGCAAGGCTAAAGGCTAAAGGCAGCTGTCTTCAACTGAGACTGGTGAGCAAGCTGTCATAGTCCAATCTTGGATTCTGGATGATTCTGGTCTTAGATTCATCGGCTGCCTTGAGGACTTTTTTCCTGTGGGACTTCGCCTACCGGCCTGCAAAGGAGGAAAGCCGCCTCCCAATGGTTTTGGTCCAGTTTCTGTTTTGAGCCTAGATTCGTGATGTATGAGCTGGAGAGAAAGTGCTCAGAACAAGCTCTTTCCACCACGCAGATGGCGATCACATCGCCAGGTAGATTGCCATCACTTCATGGCCATCACGTGGCAGATTGGACCTACCGATGGCACCGGTGACCGGGGCGCATGACTCTTCAACTGAAAACGAACAGCCTTCGCCTGTGCTTCATCTTCGCTGCTTCGCCGCCACGGAGTGGCCGAAACAGCTTCCATTTCGAAAGAAAGTGCTCAAAAGAGCAAACCTCTTCCTTTCACCACGTGGATGGCTGTCACATCACCAGGTAGATGGCCATCAAGTTATTCTTTGGGCCCATGGGCATTCCAACTACCGGGGACTGGGGTTTATGACTCCTCCTTAAGCTCCAACGAAGAAATTATTATTCGAAACCGGATTTCTCATGCAGATTGGACTCCAAATGATCAAGATCTGAGAGTGCCAAGTCGTCCGTTGCGTGCCCCCCGTCGTCCCGTGTGGCAAGTCTTCAAGTTCTTGATGAGCCCATCTTGTGACTGGACAGAAGTCCCAAAAATGACCAACTCTGTGAGCTTCACACTATCAAGAGGTGCCACTCATGTAACTTCCTGATGGCAACAAATATTTCTTGGCCTGCAGCTCAAAGGAATGTTCAAGCACCTTGATACATCCTCGGCACTGCACTGTGCTACATAAAGGTGTTAGTCCTGGCAAATAATACTGGAATTCCTTGCTTGTAAAGCATACTTGGAAATGAGTTGCAATAGTGTCAAGGCAAACGCCAAAATGAGCCTCACATTCAGATTCCTCACACTTTCGGTCAGTTGCAAGTCCAACTCAGTAGACGCAAGCATTCTTATTTTGTTGATTTAAAAAAAGACCAGGGCGAAGCCACCACCTGCTTGTTGAATGCTTTATCGAAGACGAAGATATGGCCCTGTGGCATGCCGATTTGAGTGATATCTGAGAATGCACCCACTGCGAGGCTGCGAACCAAGGCGAGTGCGAACCAGGGCGCGTCACTCAAATTGGACGTTCCGAACCCGCGTACTTAATGGACCAAGAGCATAGCATGAGGACCAACACTTGCAAGTGTGGACTCAAAGAACTAACAGGAGGATGCTGCTTCAAATCGACAAACCACTAGTAAGCTTTAGGCTTGAAGCCTGGATCCTCCTTGAAGTGCAGGTTACTTCAAAGATGGTTGCAACTGTTGACCGTGCTTTGAGACACTCGCATTTTTTGCAGTCTAGTCATGTCCAGTCAGTCTAGTCAACAAAACTTCATTCTTCGCAGCATGATATCTGGTTGCCACATGTTGCCACCAATGTGGATGCTGTTGAAGAATCACAGCTTCCGCTTCTTATCCACATGGATAGCAACTCCTTGACCCGCCTTCCTTCATGATTTCACACACGGGAGGCTCCAGCGAGGCCGCCACCTGAATCACGAGTTCTCTTCGACGTACAGCACCTCGCCTCCGCCACAGAGCCGCTGGCGAGGCTCTGTCGGACAGGCGGCGGCCACGGTGCTCGTCATCGAAAGCAGCGCATGGGTTGCAGCACCACGGAGCCGCAAAGCGCCACGGTGCCGAAGCGAGGTGGGATTCCTCGTGCTCACCAACGTGGGGCTTCTTAGAGTCTTCTCGCGCATATCAGCTAGTGGACCTGGCCACGGACTCGCTCCCCAAACCTGTGTGAAGTCCCGTGAGCAATTGGACGGTTTTGCTCACTTCATCATCTATCTTCATTTTCTGCGGCGAAAGCAGAGTGTTCATCCGCGAGTTTGCAGAGTTTCCTGAGCCTCATGCTTTTGAGGTCCCAGCGAAAGCCCTCAAACCCACGGCCCGGTCGGTCGGTCCCCATGCCCATCGTTCGAGGCCAGGGAACGTGGGTTTCGTCTGGAAGGCGACGAAAGGGATCGAAAATGGGACGTCTGGAGTGCCTGAGTCTTCCAAGTTGGCCGTGCAGGTGTTTTGGGGGGCGGAAAAAAAACTTTGGTGGTCCTCCAGCAACGGTCCAGTGATCCGCGGGTCGAGACGCTGGTGACCTCTGGTGACTCAGGGCCAGTGCCAGTGGAGCTCCCGCTGTAAAGAGTGGGAGAAATGTGTGCTCCATCCCAAGGTCACGCGAGAAGAACAGCTCCAGCACCTATTGCTTCGCGCCCATCAAGGATGCGGTCCTTGAGTCGTTGTCCTTCTCAGTGTAAATTCCAGGCGAGTTCCAAAGAAACCAATGTGAGGAACCACGCTTTCTCCGCTTGCACTTGCGTGCTCTTGCGGCAAAAAACTTCAATTGGTGCTGCCCTCGAGTCATACTCTGGAAAAGGCTCTGCAAACAAAAGTTCGATGAGCAACAAAGAAACGTGTTCTTTTTGGGGCTGACCGAAGAAGACACGATTGGCTGTCACTTCGTTTGGTAGCTGATTCTGACAAGCTTTCCAGACGCAGAGGGCAGCAGATTGAACCCAAACCCAAAGAACCACTCACACTATCTCACACTCATGCTAGCTTCTTTGTTTCTGGACCTTACTCCGGCAAAGAAAGTCTCCCTAAACGGCTTCAAGATTGCCTGACAAGGCGGCCCTTCTGTCGCTATGCAGTTGTGAGGACAGCGAGAGCAGCGCGATTAAATGGGAAGAGCATTCGAGAAGCCAGCAAGTACAGTTCTCATGGGAATCCCATACAGCTCCATAATGTAGACTGGTGATTGATCAAGAAATATCTTATTAATTCGGGGGATGATTAATCAATCTACAAATCACCTGGCTCCTCACTCTGGCCAATTTCAAGGGCGACCACAAACGAGCTAAAGCGACCCCTCCGGTACTTCTCGTCCTGTCGAATTGGATTCGTTGATCCCACCGAGGGGTTGAGACGGCTCCGCCGGTGAGTCATCCATTTCGTCGGTTCACGGGGATCCAAAGAGTTGCAACAGAAAGTGCCCAGTGACTTTCTGCCTCGGGCCTTCTTGAAAGAAGAGGGCCATCCCGGATGGCCAAGGCCAAACCCGCCTATGCGTACGTGGGCACGTACGTGGGCAGGGGTCCATTTTTGAGGCTCCGGTCCCAAACTTGGTTGTGTGAGTTCGGAGACAGCTGATATGGCCAAAACCACAGCGTGGTGCTTCTATCTTAGGGCTTAGATGAGGTGTTCGGGTTTAACCTTCTTCAGCCGCGTCCGGAGCACCATCCATGCGACCCGCGCGGAGCACCGGAGCTTGGTTCCAAGGGTTCTTTTGCTGCAACACCGGTGCCCACGGTCGATTTCGACGCGCAGGGACAGCAGGGACAGGGTGTTTGGGGCGCCCTTTCTTTCCGGACCGCAAGGCTTAGAAGTTCGTATGCTTTTGGAAGGGACAGGTCAGGTGAACCTAACATCCCCACTCATCCCAACTCTTCAGTCGACATCTGGATGTCTGTCGATACGACCGCAAAAGTGGTCCCTATGAAGAAAACAGCTCCCAATCCAGCGGCCATCCGGCATCAAAGTACAACAGCACCTTTTTCATTCCTTTAGTCAAGGCATTGAATGGAGGTGCCCCTTGATTTAGAGGTCAAGGGGCTTTGGAGGCACCATGTGAAGCGACCCAATGGTTCCAAGCCAAAGAGTAGAGGTAAGGGTCAACGACCTTCTCAGTCTGCAGCTCGTCGAACGAAGCACCGCCCGTCGGCAAGCTGCTGCCACCTCTGTAGATTAAATTCTGTCCGACGCAATGCTCTGCCACGGGCATCCACATGTTGCAAGCGGGGCTTCAAGAGCAGCATCCCACCGCAGAGTTGCACGCCACAGGGCACAATGCAATGCAACAGGCACAGCTTGCACGGCAGCTGGCCCATTCCGACCGGGGCGCCTCATCGGCGGCGTCAGGAAGAACGGCTGCTGCGTCACGCAGCGCCTCTGAAGGCGTCGCAGCGCCTCTGGCGTCTTCAGCGCATCAGCTGGAACTCACCAAGGTTCGCATGCTGACTGAGGTTGACTGCTGTTGATGGAGATGCGAAGCCTGCCAAGCGGGATGCTGCTGGTGACCGCTGGTGGCTGGAAATGGATTTGGTGACCTGCATTTGGTTGACCAACAAAATACACATGTCAGGATGAAATCCACAGCGCAAGAGTTTCTCGATCAGTATGAGTGACAGCTGTCTCTTGCCTCTCGTTCAAGATCAGCTTAAACCGGACGATCCATCCTCACCGCATCCCAGCCCCATCTAAGCTGATCATTTTTGGCTCTTTACCCCCTCCAGTCAGCCTAGACCACCGGGCGACAGGGAGATGCCCAAACATGCCGCGCGGGTGGATGGAGTCTGTGGTTGGTCACGCGCATTCGGTTGATCCCAGTCACCTGGCGGGAGCACCTCATGAGCTGCAGGTTAACTTCCACCCGATGGCATGGCAGTGAGGATGATTGATGCAAATTGCCACATGAAGCACCTGGAAGACGACCACGTTGGTAGTCACGGTGGTGGGGCCAGACAATTAGCATCCTGATCAAAGTGAGATGTTCGGAGCCTTGAACCCCAAGGCTGCACGGCTTCAAACTCGATTCCTGGAACCCACGCGCGCCGCCAAAATGCGCCAAAACGATTTTGAGGGCCGACACAGTGCGATGTTGAGTAACGCCGTCCGCAGCGGTGACAGCTGGCCACTGCCGAAGGACGGGAGCTGCAGTGACAGCCGGCCTACAATCGCGACAGCCAGTCAGCGCAGAGCCCAGCAACCGATGAAATTCGGGAGGGTCATGAAACTGAAGGATTGCTGAGGGTAGACCAGAAGGGAAAAAGATCAATGCTGTGTGAATAGGTAGGACTGAATGCAGATAGCAAGTGGACACATCATGACATGAGCTTTGCTCAAAACCTTTCGAGAATTTGCTCTAATGGGGTTCTTCTTTCGCAAATTCCTTTCGCAACACTTTCACGGCTTGCGTTTTGGCTTTCTCGCACCGCTTTCTGTGCAAAAACACTCGCAAGCTTTCGCAAAGGGAACTGATTTCGCAACTCTTGCAAGCTTTCCCGAGTTTTCGCGAGCGTTCGCGCATGAAAAGCTCGCACGATCTTTCGCGAATCTTTCGCGACTGCATGTTTAGCTTTCACAGAGGCACAATACGTTAACTTCTTCAAATTGTTACTTGGGAAGTGTCTCTTACATTTCTTGACTATCTCAAGTTCTTTCAAGGCTTCTCTTCAAATGAGGGAACGACCTACAAACACAAGATCTTCATGCGCTTAGCTGATTCTTTCCTTTGGCTTCGCTGGGAGGTCCCCCTCATCGTCAGGATCACTCATGCAAAAAGTCTACTCTGTCTGGCGCTGAGTGATCTGGTGGGGAATTGGCCTGCCTATACACAGCCCAGCCCCCAGCAGTGATCTGCCCTGCAGCCCCCATGCGAAGGCCAATTCAGAAAAAGGACACTGAGGGGAATGCCACAAAAGTGCAAAAGCCTGGCCACAAAAGCCTCGATCACAAGCTTTTGAACGTGGCAAGCGAAGGGGATCAGCCGGGTTGTCTACCCGTGACTGGAATGACTTGAATGACCCTTCACGTGATCCGGGTCTTTTTGTTTGAGGTAAAGTGCCTATAATACACTGCTGGGTTGCCTATGCTGAGGGCTTCACAGGGTCAGAATTTATGGGAAGGATGGCTTGGCGAGGCTTCGCAAATCTAAGAGCCTGCGCCAGAGACTTCGCGAGCCTTCGCCACAAATAATGTATCACACAAACACAAACCCATGTTTTGCGAACATTTGGTGAGTTACAGTCTGTCTATAATCAATAATTTTCTATCATTCAGTAAAAAAATGCTAAAGTGCAAACGGTACCCCCTTCCCCAAAACGACTTTGGGCTCGTCCGATCTAGCCAAGCTCTTTGCATTTCACCGGTCCCTTCTGTTTTTGTTGCTCCTTGGCTACGACATCCATCATCCATCGACATGAAGAACCATGAGGCACCGTAAGATGGAGCAAGCTGGGGCCGTGTTGCGCAAGCACAGTGCAGCACTGGTCTGGTGGAATGTGAAGACTAAAGGAATGGAAGGCTCCAAACTGTGAAGACTAAACCACCCATCCAGTCAGCCTAGACCACCGGGCGACAGGACGATGCCCAAACATGCCGCGCGGGTGGATGGAGTCTGTGGTTGGTCATGCGCATTCGGTTGATCCAGCTGCCGTCATCTGGCGGGAGCACCTCATGAGCTGCAGGTTAACTTCCACCCGATGGCATGGCAGTGAGGATGATTGATGCAAATTGCCACATGAAGCACCTGGAAGACGACCACGTTGGTAGTCACGGTGGTGGGCCAAACAATTAGCAACCTGCTCAAAGTGAGATGTTCGGAGCGAACCCCAAAGCTGCACAGCTTCGATCTAAGCTGGACCATGTGAGATGTCTATCCTTATCCCTATCGATTTTTGGGTCATGGTCAAAACGCGTTCACTCTTGGGCCTCTGAACCTGGCAGCAAGCGAGGGGAATTCACAGGGTCAGGATTTGTGGGAAGGATGGTTTGGCGAGGCTTCGCGCAAGACAAGAGGCTTCGCGAATTGGTTTTGCAACCGTTCATACACTCTAAGTTGCCCTTCGCGAATTGGCTCCGCCTGTGTGAAATCTAAGAGCCTACGCCAGAGACTTCGCGAGCCTTCGCCACAAATAATGTATCACACAAACGCCTTCGCAAACATTTGGTGAGCTAAAGTCTAATCTAGTTTATCATTCAGTAAAGAAACACTACTTAAGTGCAAACGGCACCCCCTTCCCCAAAACGACTTTGGCCTCATCCGATTCAGCCGAGCTCTTTGCATTGCACCGGTCCCTTCTGTTTTTGTGGCTCCTTGGCTACGACATCCATCCATCGACATGAAGAACCATGAGGCACCGTAAGATGGAGCAAGCTGGGGCCGTGTTGCGCAAGCACAGTGCAGCACTGGTCTGGAGGAATGTGAAGACTAAAGGAATGGAAGCTCCAAACTGTGAAGACTAAACCACCCATCCAGTCAGCCTAGACCACCGGGCGACAGGACGATGCCCAAACATGCCGCGCGGGTGGATGGAGTCTGTGGTTGGTCATGCGCATTCGGTTGATCCAGATGCCCTCACCTGGCGGGAGCACCTCATGAGCTGCAGGTTAACTTCCACCCGA
>CAXAMN010012226.1:81372-93168 GCA_963970005.1 Durusdinium trenchii
CTAAAGAAGCCCCGACAGGAGAGAGATAGGAGGGGATGTGTGGATTGGAAGCAACAAAACTTGGAGTCGATTTGGCCCTTTGATGTCTGTTGTCCGGTCTGCTGCCAGAGCACCAAATCAAATACCTTTCACCTTCTCAGATTGATTTGAATATGCAGATCGGTCACCAAAACATCAAATGGTCGCTCTTCTTGTTTCAAAATCGGGGCACCGTTTGCGAAAAAACCGTTAAAAACATGTGTGCGTGTGTGTGTGTGTCACCCTCTGTCCCAAAGAGTTTTTGTTCTGCTCACCCAAGTCGCAGGGGGATGCCCCACACCTGAAGAGAGGGCATCTAACAAAGCGGCTCTTCAGGATGTGCTGATATCAGCAAGGACGCTTGCTGACGTACCTGCAACCGGAACTTTTGACCAAGTTGTTCCACTCTCGCTTTTTGTTTCATGGTGGTTTGCATGCTACTCCCACAAACCCATTTTCCAGCTGCTGAGCTCGCCGCCTCCGCTCTCTCCGATTTCTGAGCGATTGCAACACCTGTGTTCAACATCTTCAATTTTTCGGACTCACTCGCCTTGCTGTTCCCTCATTCATTTCCTCGGGGAATTGATGTGACTGCAAACCCATTGTCTAAGTGTGCGCTGCTCAGTCGTCCCACTGGGTGCAAAGTGTGATCCCCGTCACTGGGGCGCTGAATTCACGCCGGACTACCACTTAACTGACTTTGTTACTTCCTGCACACGTTAGATTATCTTTTCTGATTTTCTTCTCAACCACTGAATTTTTCCTGACTCAATACCGCCGGGTATACGGTAATTCGAAGCCGCCGGGAGTTCTCCAAGCCCCGACGAGGTCTCTACCCCAAACAACCCCCCCTCTAATTGGGGTAACAGGGGGAAATGGTACTTGACACACTTGTGCGTCGGCGCCTTTCCCTCTGTTGCCCTTTTCTAGTCTACTCTACCCGGGCGGTTTAAAACTAAAGTCCTGCTCCCTAACTATTGCACCTAATTCACTTCTGCTAAGTAATCAGCAACTCTAGAGTGCTAGGTATTCATACACACACACACACACGGACACACACATGTACATACACCTCCCTGCCCCCCCATGTCCTTTCTTGCGCTTTTTGTCGTTCCTTGGGCTTTCTTTCAGGCTTTTTAGGTTGTTCTTGAGGCTCGTTTCCCTACCCCAGTCAAGGGCTAAGTACTCACTTTTCGCTACTCCTATCTTTCTCTCTTGCCCTTTTAGCGCCGCTCTTTCTGGTTTTCTTCCTCTTGTTTCTAAGGCTTTTTAGGCGCCTATTTAGGTCTTCCGCGAGAGCGCCGCAAAGCGGCGGGGTGTGTGCGTGTGTGTCACCCTCTGTTCCAAAGAGTTTTTCCGGAAAGCATTGCGAAGGGTTCTTCCGGAAAATCTCTTGAACACTGACACTTCTACACTTACACTTACACACTGACACTTCCACACTTGCACTTGATCACTGACATTTCTACACTTACACCGGAACACTTACGCTTCCACACTTACACTTGAACTTCCACACTTACACTTGAACACTTACACTTCTACACGTATCCCAGTGTAAATGTCAGAGTGAAAGCATGCAAGGGCAAGTATGCAAGTGTAAGTATCCAAGTGCAAAAGTATGCAAGTGTAACGCAAGAGTATCCCAGCGCAATCCCAGTCCAAGTATGCAAGTGTGAGTATGGAACAAGTATCAAAGGGCCACTTTGGATACCGCTTCATATGAGACCGCTTCAACAATGTATGTCTGTTTACCCACACTAAAGGATACTATGAGAAGCCCTGGGAAACCTAAATAAAACCACAGAAAACCTAAATAAAACTAAAGAAAACCTCACAGGTCAACACAACATCAGTGAGCACTGTATGACACATCAGTGGAAGCAGCTGCACACTAGTTCACTGCTTTTTTCATCCCTGTGCCAGTCTGAGTCTGGCTTTGTTCATAGTGCTGCCATCCATTCAATGACCTGCCAGGGGTCAAAAGTTCAGCTCAGGTCACTGCATTAATATCTCTTATTATATCTAAGTCCCTAGCATTGAGGGGTTAAAACTCCAGCCAAAAAAGCTGGCCTCCCCTAGTGTCATTTGGATTAAAGAAACAGTTTTCTTTTTCTCAGCTCACACAGTGCTAGCCAGCAATTGGCTAAGCCAGTGAGTGGCCACCTCTGCCATGGAGGCACCACAAAACAAAACAACCATGCTTGAGGCAATGGCTTCATTGCCCCTCACTAATTAAAAACACCCAAGAGCACAACCCCCAGCACCCAACTCCACCACACTAGTTTGGCCAAGAAGCTTGTGACATGCACCTGCATTGCACTCAACTGGTCACCCCTCCCAATGCTGGTCCAAAGACTCAGCAAGCTTGCTTTGCCTCTCTCTGTCTCTCACAGTCACTCAGTCACACACACACACAATGATTCTAACACAGCCACTGTTGCAGTCACAGTGTAATCTTTTCACCTCTGATTGCAAACTGACCTTTCCTTCAATGTTGCCAGCTTCAAATGTGGCCATTTCATACCTCTTCACTCCTCCATTGGTCTCATGGACTGTTCAGGCCTTCAAATTGAGCCTCTCTGGCTATGGGTGCCTGTACATCCAATCAGGTGCCCCAAAGGAGGGTTCAAAGATCAATCCTTACCAGTGTAGCGCTTCACTGCTGGTAACTTGTCTATTGTTGGCTTCAAGGACTCATAGATGTGCTCAGGGATTTCCCCTGGCACTTGAAGGTCTGTTGCTGTTGGGTTCAACAGCCTGTGCTTGTCCCAGTTGAACTTGTGCACTGAGGAGAGGGCTTCTCTCCATCCCCTCCTTTGTGCAAATGAAGATGACATACTGGCCTTTGAGAATTACCTTGCACCACTTTGCTTGATGTGGGGTACCTGGATGTCCACCTGTGCTCCAGTGAACTGAGGCCTATGAAGGCACCTGGAGGGGTGATGGAACTTAGGATGTCCTTAGGGCTCTTGTAAAGCTTGGGAGCTGAGGCTCTGCTGCTTGGTCCAGGTCCCTGTGCCTGTGATGCTTCATGGGAAGGGTGTGGCTGAGCTGATGATGAAGAAGAAGGTTGTGGCAGTTGTGACTCTGGCTCTTCTGTGGTTTCTAGCTTCTTTGGTGGTGGTGGTGCCTCTTCTGGTGATGGATGTGTGCCACTCCCAACAGGTGATGGTGGTGCCTCTGGTTCACCTGGCTCATTGCCCCCACCCTGTGAAGCCTTCAACCTTTTCTGTGCAAAAGCCACAAATGCATCCACTAGTTTTCTTTTCTTTCCCTTTTTGCCTTTTCCCCTTCCCTTGCCCTTGCCACCTTTTCCTGCACCTCTGCCTTTGCCAGTCTTTCTCTTTTTTGGTGGATCCACAGGCTGATCCTTTGGAATGCCCTTTCTTTTGAGCCTTGCTTTTCTCCTTAAATCCTTCATGTCCTTGAGCTCACCTACATTTCCTTCCTCATGGCACAGGTCAGACAGCACCTCAGACATCTCTGAATCAATGTCATCTTCCTTGGGTGCCTTTTTCATAGAGTCTCTGACCTGATCCATCATGTCACTTGGAACCACCATGTCCAAAAAAAACTCCCTCCACATCCTTCCTGCTGGCATTGGCAGGAAAAGAAGGCCCCCCCAACATCTTTACAAGCCCTCTAAGTTGTTTCATGTTGATTGGGAGCCCAGCTGCACAAAGAGCCAGTTCCACTGACATGACATTACCATCCCTTTGCCACCCAATTGATCCATTCTTGCTGTTCAAAGCCACTGGCTGTGTGGGGATGACAACCCAGTCATCCAGGTCTAACAGGTGCCACCACCTCAGGTTTACCCTTTCAGGCTTGAGCAAATAGTAGCCTTCACCAGACAGATGCTGAACATCCATAGACCATCCCAAGAAGGAGTATTCAGCTGCTGCAATCACTTTCATCAGAGAGCCAGTGGACTGTTGTGCCATGACTGCCCCAGGCAGGGCACACACTGACACCCATGGTGAGTTGCAGTCTATGTTGGCTGGCCAAGTGCCTTTCCAGTATTCAAACACCCATGCAGTTGAGGCTGCTGACTGGAAAAGTGCAGCAGGAGAAGGGCTCGGCCACTGGTTCCCCCTCCCCTTTGGCAGCATCAACTCCTGGATGCTTTTGGGTAACTTATGGTTCTGTGAGGTGAGCTGATGCTTCATTGTCAATTGCCCATCTTGCCTTGCAGGTGCCTGGACTTTGGTACCTGACTCTACTTTGACAGTATCCACATTTCTGTCTTTCACGCATGTGGAAGCCAGCAGCTTTGCCATGACGGTGGTGTTGGCAAAGGTCTTTGTCTTTGCACTCCTGAGCAGGTCTTTGGCCTGCTGGTGGCCAACTTCTATGATTCTTGAATCCCCCAGGGTTTGTGCTAAGACTTCTTGTAACTTTCTGGCCTGGCTACCTGCTGCCCCTTCTCTGCCCAACATTCTGTCCTGTTCATAAGCAAGCATGAGGGTCCTGATTGCTGGGTTGAATCTCCAGTGAAGGTCTGCCAGTGGCCCGACCACGGCCCCTTGATTGGATGCAGCCTCCACTTGAAGCAAAACCTTCAGCTCATTGACTGCCTTGTCCCTGGCACTTTTGGCTACCACAGCATCAGTTGCCAATGAATGGTGGTAGGTGTTGGGAGGCAGCTCATTGAAAGCCACAAGGCTCATGGCCCTATTTGCAATCAACTTCTCCAGCAGTTCACAGTGCCAGCTCAAGGCTTCCGGGCGCATGCAAAATTCTGGCAACACATGTTGCAAATGCTTCTTGTCCCATAGGGCTGCATCAAGCATTTCTTCAAGTTCAGATGCCCAAAATCTGGAACTGGCAGAAGCTATATTCAGTTGTTGCACTTGCAGTGGGCTTTTGACCTCTCTGGCTCTGGCAGCATGGTGCTTCCATGTTGCCTTTGCAACAGACATCATGCAGTCCTTTGCTGTGACAGTGGCCTCTGTGATCACTTCTGGAGCCAGTCTCAAAATCCCTCTCCTCTTTTTGAGGGCTTGCAGCTCTTTCTGATCATCCATCTGTTGTTCCAAGTGGGCAGCCTCAGCAGCTTCATCTGCACTTGATGCTTCAGCAGGCTTGTCTTTGATGGATTCTGCTAGAATGAGCTTTGTCAGAAAGAGCTGTCCATCTAGAAAGGCCATAGACTCGAAAAAGCTGAACCAGCGCATCAGCTTAATCAATGGTCCTTTCTCCAGGATTGAGGGCATTTTGCCAATGTATTCAAACAGTGCTTTAGCATCTTCTCTGCATTTAGGCTCATCCATTCTTCTTTCCGTGCAGATCAGATGCTGCAGCTCTTGCCACCTGGCATTGTCAACATCCTGGGTGGTCAAAAAGTCTTCTACCCAGCACCTTTTCTTGAACCACCGTTGTGATGAGCCATAGGGCCCATATGGGATGTTGGCCACCATGGTCAGGCGCAATAAAATCTTCCAAGCTTTGAATGATGTTTTTTTGAATGCCAACTTAATGTCATTCCAGGCCCTATGGAAGACATCATATTGTGCAACTACCATGGGAGCTTGGGAACTGAATTGTATAAAATTCAGTGCTGCTGTGTTGCTTGGCTCCTGGTCACTAATTGACACTAATAGGGGAACATCTCCCAGCTCTAGCCCTGGAGGAATCTCTGGCTGGATGGTCCCTGACTTCTCATCCAAAATAACATAATGGGAGCCATCTTCTGAAGGGATTCTGAATTCATGTGCCTCTAGAGGCCTGCAGAAAAGCCCCTTGGGAGTTGCAAAATCCACAAGTGCAATGTTCAGGCTTCTCAGGGCACCTGATAGTCCCCTCAACTCTTTGAACCCATCAACCCTGGTCAACTTCCTTTGATGTGCAGCTGGAAGCAAACTCTCATGAATGTGGCTCATCATAACTGGCCCCAGCTGTTGGTTCATCAGCCAGCAGGCCTTTTTCAGAGAAGGGTGGTATGCTGCTGCCACCAAAGTGTCTTTGCCATTGTAGCTGCTGGGGTCCCAAGCCACAGACAGTTGTTTCCTTTGACCATGAAAGGTTCTCAGCAAGGATTGTGAGTGGAGCATGCAATCTAAATAGGCTTCATACCTCATCATTCTGGTGGAGGCTGATCCCAGGTCCTCATGGCTAGTTGCAATGCTAGCTCTGTTGAGCTTCAGTTTTCGCATTCTCTTCAGAAGAATGAGCCTGTTCACAGGGTCACCACACTTCCTTGCTTGGCCTGTCTTTGTTTCCAAGGTTGGTAAAGGTGTCAACTCCCTTTTGGCCAAGCCTTTGGCCATTGTGTCCAACCATTTGCCTGCCTTGTTAATGACTTGAGGCAGTGTTTGCAGAACAAGGCACCTGAACAAGTTCTGCCCCCTGCTGTTGTAGTTAGGGTGGCAATACAGCCACACCAACATGAAAAGGATGTCACCAAAGGATGCAGATGCTAATGGGCTAGTGATGCAGTGTCCTAGCCAAAGAGTTTTGGCTAGCTTGTTCCAAGTCTCAACAGCACCAGGGCAATTGCCCACCAAGTCTGCCCAGCTGTCCCTGCATAGCCAAGTCTCTGCTTCCAAATGAATCTCAGCCTGAAAAATGTCACCACTGGTTCCCACAAGCATCCCCATAAATGGTTCACCCATGGAAAAGGCCAGGCAAAGCTTGGTCAATCCAAGCAAAAGCACTAAGGCCCTTTTCTTCATTGCCTTTTTCAATGTCCTGTTTTTGAGCATCCACATGAGCCCCACAAGCAAACACCTGGATCCAAGAGTGTGGGTCTTCCAAGGTTTGGTGGTTGCCTTTGCTTCCTCATTGGTCATGTACTTGTACTCTGAGTTTGGCACCTTGCACTGGGCCAGGTCACTAGCCACAGACTGGGTGTTAGCCCACAGCATCCTGCCTGGTGCAGCCTGAATTTGACAGTATGCATGTACCCTGGCCCAAAGCCATTCAACTTCAGGCTCTTCTTCACCCTCATCTACATTCTGAAAGTATGCCCTGAGCTCATATTCAGGAACTGTTGCCACACTGTATGGCAAAGTAAACTTTGCCCATGGGTCATCATCCTGTTCTCTAGTATCACCACCTTCATCTGGATCATGCTCTGGTGGGGCTCCTTCTACCAAAGCCATGAACCCACCCTGTGGGAAGGTGTTGGGAAGGGGTGGGAAGTGAGGAGGCAAAATGCACTCCACCCCACCAAAACAAAAACTGTCAAATATGCCTCTGACATAAATTTAAATGTTACATACAATTTGAGCCAAGGTTGCCACAGTTTGACTTGAGTCAGTCATGTGGTGCCACAGGCCAGAAGTGGTGCCTCCAGCCTCTCCTTTGATATTACCCAGGCCTGTCCATGGCCAAGGCAAAGGTGATGAGGTGTCATGATGGCATCCTTGGATTGGAGCTGGGATTCATGAGGTGCTAGTTTACTCTAGTTACAACAGTTAGTTTACAAAGTGGTGGGCCCAGCTCAGTATAATGATTAATGTACCCAAGTCTTTGGCCCAGGAGCATGAGTGCTCCCAGTTGCCTACCAAAGCATCTTCTCTGCATTTGCACTTCATCATATGGTATGTACCACCTGGATCCTTCTCAGCAGCCCTCTTGCATAACCTTTGGGGCACATGTGAACATAAATAGTATACTAATTTATTAATAATCAACAGGAAAGTGCTGTCCTAACAGCAAACATCCATTGCACACCTGACACACATGATATGTGCCAAGGCACCCCCCACAGCGAATGCAATAACTGTGCTTTGCACAAATGAACCTGTTGAAGTAGTTCACTTTTTGCCACATTGGTGTCTTGGAGCAGGTGCAGCTTCTCAGCATGAATGCTGTGCTTGGCAGGCACCTGCACACCTGCTTTGGATCTTGTGGTGCAGTGCAGTTCTCCTGAGCTGCCCCCACTCTCACAATAAATAATTGGTGAGTCACAGGTGACTGCCTTCATTCATTATGTGACTGGCTTCACTGAACTGCAAACAACACACACAGCAGCAGGGCTCCAAGTGTGTAAAGTACAGGACCCTGCACAAAGTCCCATTCACTGAGGTAACCATACACCTGTTGCCACATTCATAGTCATAGGAGGTGGGGTTCTTGACAAAGAGTGCCTCCATGCCTTGCACACACTTCCATTTCCACTGGCATAGTTAAGTGCAGTCAGTCAGTGGGTTTTTCTTTCCACACACACCCTTTCCAAGTTTACATATTAAATAAATAGGTCTGGGGTGCATGTCTTGATTGCTCTCACACAGTCCTTGCGCTTTATGATCTTCATGACCAGGTCCTTCTCCTTCTGGTCAGGAAACCTTGGATATGTTTGCTGTATGCAGGTTAGGTATTTAATTAATAAATAAATATATATATATATATTTATATTTATATATATATATAAATATAGTATTAAAAACTAACCTGTGTCACTCCACTCAGCCAATTCCTCTGAATTTGGAATTTTGTCTGAGTCACATGAGGTGCAGCTTCTGCTTCTCCATCTGAGTGAGGTCCCATTGCCTCCTCCTCATGGTTTCCTCACCCTGCAGAAGGATGTCCAGCTCTTTCTCATGCCACCACTCTTCAGGAGGCGCACTATCATCAGAGTGAGGTGTCAGGCCTGTCTCAGACTCAGACTTCTCCCATGAGCCCAGGCTGACTTTCTCAGCCTTGACTCCAGGGTCCTTCTCACATTCAATGGCAGTGTCCTTGTCAGCAATGGCCTTCACCTGGGCTTGGATGAGATCATTGGTCTGAATCTCTCTGTCTGAAGTCTGTTCACTCACTAATAATACATGCACACACACACAATGGGCAACATATGGACACCAGAAGTCACCACCTGCTTGTTTTTGCCAAGTAGCATCCTTTCCAGGTGGTGGGTGGCTGGGTGGCTTGGGCTTGTCATTGTCATGCTCCTTCTCAGTCATGGCCTTGTGCTTAGGCTGGAGGTCAGCACTGCCACCCTTGCCATCATCTCCCTGAGCCACTGCAGGCCACCAGTGCTACCAACCCTGCCATTAGTTAGTTACTTACACAACCAACACACATGTGGCATGTGCATTAATGTTTTTCTGCCCAGCCACCTTGCCCTTGCCAGGCATGTTCCCCATGCCTGTGTAGTATGGGTGCCACCACCACTCCTTACTTTGAACAGTGCCTTCATACTCACTAAGAACCCATTCACACAAACACAGGTTGAAGGGTGCTTGGTGCCTGCAAAACTCAGCAGGCTGCCATGTTGCTGGCCCCCACCCTTTGCCACCATACATGCCCATCATCCATTCATCCTTGGTATTGGTTCATGCACCCCCCACACCAAAGAGGCACATACAGTTTGCATTGGAAGCTGCATCTGACAAGTGTCTCCTTTGCCCTTGCCTTTCATCACCCATGGGGGGGTTGCAGAATGGCCACTCCCTCCAGTGCTGCTGGCAGCAGTTGGGTTTGTGCTCATAGGATTGATGGACATGTCCTGGTAATGAGCCCTCCAGGCACCATCAGTTCCCCACCAGGCAGGCCAAGACATGGTTCCTTGGCTGCTTGCAACCACTGGGTAGTTTATATATTTCCTGCACAATTTCCTACCAGGGTTACTCCCAGTCTATGGTTTTCCTGCCAGGTGTCCCACACACTCCTCAGCAATCCTAAGCCACCCTAAGCAATCCTAAGCAATCCTAAGCAATCCTAAGTTTTTTCCCTGTTTTGGGGATAGCCTCCCACCAGAAAATTCCACAACCTTTAAAGGGGTTCAAAGGGGGGAAATGCTGCCCATTTTTTAAATATGGGTTTTCTGTTCATCCTAAGTTTTTCCCTATTTTGCCCAGCCCCCAGCCCACCCTGGCTTATTTGTTTATGTGTAGTGTAGTGTGGTATCATCAAATAGCCCCCTACTCAGTTACTCTCCACAGCCACCCTCCACCAGACCAATATTCTTTCTTTGCCACTTCCTTGTGTAGCTAATGTCAGTTACTGTTACTCATTCCTCACCAATCACTACATCCTTCTAAATACTATACACCATTAATGCATTTAAAATGGTTCCTTGGTCCACCAAGCTTCACCAAATACTGGCACCGAGTCCACTGGCCACTTCCTTATATACCAGTGCAGTGCCACACATGTCAAGAAAGTAAAGGTATGATGTAGGCACACAGTGAAAGAGTTGGCTTCAAGAATGTCAAGAACGCCAGCTCATCTAGACCACACTCAGACTCACCCCCTTGGTCACTGGCTGCAGTGCCATTACTTGCTTAGTCCAAGACACAGTTGGGCCAGCCAGCAAAATCAAAATACAGGGAAGTTGGAGTTGGAGAGCTAACACCTTGGCCAGCAGCATTCCACTCCAGTAATCAATCTGAAGATCCATTGTCAACCAATTGTCAACCACTGTCTCATGTCATCAGTCACTGCCAAGCCTCAACCACCAGTCAGCTTGGTTCAGCCCCCCAGCCCGAGCTGCTTGAAGGCTTGGTGCTCCTTAGATCTCTAAGGCTAACTCACCATAGCACCCCCCCCCCACACACACAAGTCTGTTATTCAACACAGCTCAGCTAGCTACTTCACACTGCACTTGTTCATCCAGCTATGGCTCGTTTCCCACTTTGAAGTATGTCCACATGTTGTTTGAGCCATAAGTGTCACACAACAATTTGTTCAACAGGCACCCCACTTCAAACCCCTTCAATGCCACAGTTAGTTAATACTAATAGTTTTGCAATTGATAGTGACATTCAGTTCAGTCTTAAAGTTTAAAACTTTAAGTTGCTTGCACTTTTGATGCCCCACATCATGGATTTCTGCACAATGACATACCTACTTAGCCCAGCTCCATGGCTGGCCCTACTCATGAGATGATTGATTGAGAAGACTCTTGCAGCCTGGTTTCTTCATCTCTCAACACTTTGTTGAACATATAACAAGCACAGCTCTAGAGTGAGTTAGTTGCTTCCACTAGCCACAGTTGCACCTCTAGAGTTACTAGCCAGCTCAGTGTTACCAGGCTGTGTGTTGCACACACTTGACTTGAGTCACACATTCCAAAAACTAGTGCCTGCTGCAGCAAATTGGTAACAGTTATATGTAGGCAACAAATATGTCCTTCACATATGTAAAAAAGCCATGCATAAGTAGGTCCATTACACTTTACATTTAAGCCAATGACATTTGAAATGAACAGCCACCCTGCCAACCAACTTCATGCTGCGAGCACTTCATGCCACTCACTCTCACCTCACTTCTTTTTCAAGGTCTTGTTGCCATTGGATGCCTTGGCCTCAGTATGTTCAGATCACTTCAGTCTCTCTCAGTCTCTAGTCTATATTAGTTACTTCTCCCACACACAGTCCATTACATTTACTAGGTTCAGAATTGTTCAGATAACAAACCACTGAACTTTCATGCGCATGTGAGTTACAGCAGCTTCTGCAGCTTTCTTTTTAGCTTGCTCTGCCTTTTGCTTGAAGAGCTCACCTGGCTGCAACAAAGCCACTCTGAGTTTGTTGTCCCACTTCCCACATCAGTATTGCTCACACCTGGCCTATTGAATCCACTTGTTGTGGAGGACCCACTTGTTGTGGAGCAGCTAGTTGCTGAGGGTCCACTTGTTGTGGGGGATGAACTTGTTGTGGAGCAGCTAGTTGCTGAGGGTCCACTTGCTGTGGGGGATCCACTTGTTGTGGAGCAGCTAGTTGCTGAGGGTCCACTTGTTGTGGGGGATCCACTCGTTGTGGAGGACCCACTTGTTGTGCCAGTTGGGGGTCCACTTGTTGTGGCTGCTGCTGTGGGGCCACTTGTTGT
>CAXAMN010012226.1:100461-154955 GCA_963970005.1 Durusdinium trenchii
GATGAGCTGAGCTGTCACCGCTTGGCCGCCGGTGGGGGGTTTGGGAGGCCTGCGCGCTATTTCGTTCACAATATCTACAGTGAAGACCTTCACCAGCAGCAGACATAGACACACACACACAGACAGGGACTCATACACACACATCACACACAGAGACCCACGCACTGCCTCAACGTACTCGGACACACACACACACACACACTGACACAGACAGAGACTCATACACACACAGACATAGATACACACACACACAGAGACCCACACACTGCCTCAACTCACTCGACTTAACACTTCACACTGAACACTTAAAAGATAGCTCACACTCTGACTTCCTACGTGATGAAAAATGCTTTCGGGCCACTCGTCGTCTAGTTGTTCTGTTCACCCAAGTCGCAGGGGGATGCCCCACACCTGAAGAGAGGGCATCTAACAAAGAGGCTCTTCAGGATGCGCTGATATCAGCAAGGACGCTTGCTGACGTACCTGCAACCGGAACTTTTGACCAAGTTGTTCCACTCTCGCTTTTTGTTTCATGGTGGTTTTCATGCTACTCCCCACAAACCCATTTTCCAGCTGCTGAGCTCGCCGCCGCCGCTCTCTGCGATTTCTGAGCGATTGCAACACCTGTGTTCAACATCTTCAATTTTTCGGACTCACTCGCCTTGCTGTTCCCTCATTCATTTCCTCGGGGAATTGATGTGACTGCAAACCCATTGTCTAAGTATGTGTGTGTCATGGACACCCAATCAAGGTTCATCTCCAACTATAATACCTTGCTATCTCGTATCCCTTTCGGCCATGCTTGAACTCGGCTCACTGGTTGAATTCTCGTGCGATCCGCGTCCACCAGGAAGGTCCCCCAGGTTTGGTGGAAAATGGATGACTCCTGCCACCTTAGCAGTAGAAATCCCAGATAGATTGCAGAGGGATAACAAGGCCTAAGGGAGGATAACAACATGAACTTTGATAGACACACATCAGTTTTAATATGTCCCAATCACTTCTAAACCTTGAGAAGTCGCAGATCAGCGACTCTGGGAGAAGTTCTCGGAAGAGTTATTGGCTTCTGCTTCTGCTTCTGCTCGAAGCTTCAACCCGTTCCAACGGCACCGCGGCCGTCCGGTGCGGCGCCGTCCGCGGTGCCCCTCCTTTCGTCCAGCGACAGCTTGTGGACCAGCAGGAAGAACACCATAGAATCTGCCTTGGATGTTTTTTCACAGCGGCTTATCAAGACCTGAAGGTGCCAAATCCGCTGGGACTGGGGAACCCCACACCGGACAAACACCTTGGTTTTCAAACCCCGGACCTTCATCTTGTGATTCCATCGCGCGCTTTTGGCATGGAGATTGCGTTGGTATCTTTGCAGGAGAAGCGTGCGCAGCATGTGCTCTAATCGCAGGATCAATGTCAAAAAGGATTGAGAAATGATGTAAGGGTATAGTTTGGGTCTGTCCTATTACCTGTCACAGTCGGAAAACCATCCCTATTTTAGAACAAGGCCTGCAACTGAACCGTCATCCACTGTTCCTGGCTTTTTGTGTCGATGTGCTCGTGCTAGAAGCCTGCCTGCATTAGGTGTGCGTGAAGGAGAGCGAAGCTCGCTGGGCAACAGAAGTCAGGGAGAAGACGGACCGGCGTCGGTGTTTTGAGGACGGACGGGAGCGGTGCACAGAAAGCAGCTGAAACAAATGAGAAGAGTGCTACAAGAATGAATCCCAGAGTCTCCTACAGTGTCCGACAAAAGTGTCCTACAAGACTCCAGAATATCTTTCAAGAGAGTCTTTCAAGAGAGTCTTTCACAAGAGTGTCAAACAACTTTTGGCCGTTTGGCCGTTGCGTATATATGTGTGTGCAATCGTGTTCGTGGGCTCCATCTTGACTTGGCTGCCTATCTCAGTGGGGCCCTCTCCAGAGAGTTTCAGAATATATTTTGGGCCGGGAAAGTAGTTTCCATGGTGTTATCTGTGTCGCAGCTAAGAAGTTTAATCCCATCAAGCGGACCTTCTGTTCCCCGCAAAAACACCGGCCATCACCAGTTGCACCCACGCTGCGCAGCTCCTTCCCCACGTGGAAGCTCCGGCTCGGTCGAACGTCTTTCCCATGGGCTCAATGGGCTCGGCGCGGCGCTCGGCGCTCGGGCGCTCGAACCAACCGTTTCGGGCGGCACAAGGTCATGGCGCCTGCCGTGTGATGCCCGACATGGAACAAAGCCTGGAGCGATGAAGACATGGTGATGTCTTTGGTGATGTCTGTGCTGCATGGTCATGTCTCTAAATAGTTGCTGGCCAAAGACGTGGCACAAGGTCAACACTGCGGTTACACTCAAAGCTACATGGTCTGGTACATACCACCCTCTTGCTCCAGAACTACCCTCCCTTCCTTTCAGGCACCTGAGTTCTTCATCAAACCCGAAAAAACAGCCCTGCGCTCGTCCAAACCGAACGCTTCAACCGATGGCATCCCGGTCCAGTCCAGCCCCCACCCAGCCCGCTACCAACGAGAGTCCGGTGTTCCAGGCCGCTCCTCCTTTTTGGACCGGCCGAGGCGGCCGAGGCCCGGCTCGGTGCGAAGCAGATTTGCATCCAAGGTCCGAAACGAGGCTCCCAACTTGGCGAAGCAGCTCTGGGCATTGGCAGCCAAGGACTCGGAGGGAGTCAGCACCAGTCTTCCGGCTGCACTCTGCAACTGCAGGACGTGCTGCAGGACGTGCTGGGAAGGTGGGCACGGCTCTTCCCTTCTCCGTTTAAAGACCCGGTTTTGGGAGAAGACAGTCTCCACCTGTTCGAAGGCCCAGCAGTCGGCAGCGCTTAAGCGCTTTCAAGCCCCCATCTTCACAACGAATAGGAGAATTGCAAAGAAGCCCAGTCTCCACTGAAAGGGCTGCAACAGGTTTCAACACATTTCGCCGCTCCCCCGGGCTAAAAAATGTTTGCTGCATGCCGCGCTTGAAAAAGCCAAAGACCAGCACCTGAAGTAGGAAAGAACTTCAGGCCACAGGGTTGAAGGGTTCTCTGGTAGGTCTTGCAAAAACAAGCTCAGTTGAAGCAAGCTTCACACCTGACCTGCCTAAATTCGCTAAATTTGAGGCGCACGAATGTCTCAACGCGAACGAAATGTGGCTTACACATGCTTGCTTGCACATCGCTACTGTATAACCGAAGTGAAATGGAAAGTAACTGAAAACGTACAGAGCCCGCAAACGCTGACTAACTTGTTGAGACTCGCAAGCAATAAAAGGACTTGCAGCTAAGCTGCGGTCATCCATGGTCCATGGTCCTCACAGTCCTCATGGTCAAGGGCTCATGGGCTTAATAAGGCATGAGTCCATGAGTCTACATGTCTTTCGACAGAAACACTGACATTATAGTGGTCCCCAAATAGGTAGTGGCACGGTGTCCAATACATTGTTCTACGTGGGGATCTACGAACTTCTATCTAATTGGTGTCTATATATCGGGCCTTATTTAATGACGAAACCCTTCTCATTCTAGTCTTGAAATGGCACAGTGCTGCCACGTATGCGCGACAGAAATCTGTCGGCGATGCACGTCTGGCGTTCAAAAATGAGGGAGACTCCAAAGAAGGCTGGTCTCGACTAAGCCAACTGGACAAATCGACATGGGGCGCAAACGCTCCCACCTGCAACATGCGCAGTCAAGCACAAAGCCAACGACCAGCACCAGTTGAAAATGGCTTCAAGGCTTCGGCTTTTGGTTTGGAAGGTGCTCTTGGGTTGGAACATGCTTGGGGATCAGCTTTTGGTGCGCAAAGCTTGAAGCTTGCAGGCCTTGTCCGGTGCTGCTTTGGCCACGGTCGCTGGCCGAAATCAAGGCAGCATGGTTCAGACTTAGCGGTAGAGGTGTCCATCTCTTCCTGCATCCAGTGATCTTCTGGGAACGCCTGCTGGCGGCTTCAGTGCATTTGCGCACACCAAACACCACCTTCACGGTGGGCACGGCACGGCCTGTCAAGCCCAGAGGTGGCCCTGGGTTGCGAGGGCATCCGGCTCAGCGTCGGAAGACTTCGAAGCAAGGCATGCCTTGCTTTTGGTCCGCAGAACTCCGACCCCACCTGCTATAGTCATGATTCAGAGTCATGATCCACGTGTTAGAGGACTTAAAATGAATCCTTTTTGGGGGTTTGTTGGGGGACTTCAAATGGGGCGTTCCTTTCGTCCATATTTGGGGTCAATCAGGATCAAGCGCTCGGGGCGCTTGATAGGCGTCGCCGGCCAACGGAGACACGCCATCCACGTCCGTTTTTGTGGCGGGCTTTCAAAACAAATCTTCTTTTGCGCAACACGGACGGTGGAGGAATCTGTGAGGCTGGTGACTCTAAGTGACTCTAGTGGTTTCCAGGTACATGTCGTGCTTGATGGTTTTGAAGTCGCTCACTCCAATGCACACTTTCTTGTTGCTGATGAACTGAAAAAGTACGGCTCACATCTCACAACGCTTCTTTTCAAGTCTTCAGTGTCTTTTGGCCACGACTTCTGGTCATGACTCGGTCATCACGGTCGGCTCTTCGGAACCCCAACAACCCCCTCGTGACCCGCCCACCCCTCGTGCGACCTGCCCCGCCCGCGCCAGTGAGCCTGTCACGACGCGCGACGCGAAGGCTGTGTGGCCAGTAGCAGTGCGAGCCACCAGCAGTCCGCTCACGTGGTGGTTTAGTTTGATGGGACGGTTCTGATCTCCGAAAGTGGATGAAGATGTGGCCAAAATTCAAGTCCGAACCTTTTGTTTGACACGTGAAGTCTGAAGTGAGCAATGAAAAAAGGCCTTGAAGTGGGGTTTCCTCCGAAACTTCTTTTGACCAAACCGGTTCTTGGCGGACTGAATCTGAATCTCAAAGCGCCAGCTGCAGCTGGAACCGTGACGGCAGTGCTCGTCTGTGTTCTGGTCTGAGCAGCCAACTGACCGAAGAAAACACTCCGTCACCAGGGCCGCATGGAAAACCGGCCTCCTCTCTTCATCTCTTCACCAGGTTCTGCCTGCCTTCGCCTCACATGTGTTACAACATGGAACCGATCGTCCAGCATTGGACGCAACTGCCTTCACATCCGCGTTGGTCTGCAGCAAAAAAAAACTCAGGTGTGCTCTGCTCACAAAACTGAGTGAAACCGGCGATTGGGACGAGTCTCCACATGTTTCACGGTCCAGTCGATGATGCCCTGCACGTGCGACACGGCCAACACCCAAGAGCTACCCTAGCGAGTGCCTTAGTCAAGGCACCTGCTTCTTCCTGACTGGACTTGTTCTTCTACACCGGGAATTGTTCCTCAGCATGTTCTAAAGACGCAATGGTAACGAACCGCGCTGAAAGATTCACCTGAAGTGTCATGCTCTTGACGCAAAGTCACAGCTGCCCTCAAGTAATTTTCTTGAAGAGTGACCCTACAAACAAGGCTTTCAGGCTTTCACATTCAAAAGTTCGCTCAGATCTGTTTGTTCACTGAAAGTGCGGCGGCAACTTTTTGAGAACAGCAACCCAGGGACCTCAAGCTAGGTTTGAACACTGAAACATGAATGCGATGATTGGCAAAGACACACACGCTAAAGCCAGTTGCATTGACTGAAAGCTACTGTGTAGACTGTCGTTTGGAAACCTTGATACCTCCTAGATTTATCAGAACCAACGAACAACACTTCAAGAACAGCAGCACGGTGGCGTCAAGCTCGCGGTCGAGGCCACTTGTGCACAAAGGCAGGAACGGGCACGAATACAAAGCTTATAGGCAGCTGTCTTCAACTGCAACTATCGAGCAAGTCGTTCTCCAAACATGGAGTCTGGTCCCCCATCCATCCATCCGTCCTTTGATGCTTCTTGCCGCACCTTGCTCGCACCCTGACAGAGGGCGGAGCCCGCCCTCCTCCCACGCTTTCAGCTTGGTGAAGGTTTGGGGCGCTTCAGAGTCGCAGGCGCCAGGAGAAGGTGCTCTCCTTGACTCCTTCACTTCGCCTGGACGACTGTTTTCGACGCCCACCAGGTGGACAGCGAGAGAACGAGCTGATCACAGCGCCAGGTAGAGAGCCATCAATTCAGGTCAGCTGGGGAGCTCACCACACCGGGGAGAGCTCACTGACGGACACCCTACAGACACGCCTCACGCGGTTCGACTACAAGACCTTCTTTTCGGCGCTGCGTTTCCTCGTTGCGTCAAAGGGCTGTGTTGACACGAAAAGAAAAAGTACCGCTCCTTGAGACACCCCATGTCTTCGTCTTCACGTCACGCTCACGTCACAGCAACACAGCAACACATCAAAACAAGTGCCAGGCAACACGTCACATGAGATGGACATGTCCCACCTCGCGTCGGTGCAAAGGTCAAAGGGAGCGATGCGCGAAGCTTCGAGCACCGGACGGCTCCAGTGAGGTCTTTTGGCGCGTCATCCTAAAGGCCACAGGTCACCGAGCTTCAGGGGTTTTCCGAGCTTGCTGGAAAAGAACACCAGGTGTGTCACACACGAAAGAAACGCTTCGTTGAAGCACTATGGGTTGGGATGTGTGGGTGCAAGTTTGTGGTGAGTCGGTTTCGCCATAGGTATTGCACCAAACAAATCAAAGATGGTGCCATTGCCTGGGCAAACTGCCCAAAAGGATAGGCCAGCTGAAGCTCCGCTCCAGCGACAAGTAAAAGCTTTGGGAAATCTGTGAGTCTCCAGACTCTGCCAACAACTTTCTCTGTTAACAAGTCTGGGTGGAAACTGTAGGTAAGCATTGCTTGCGGAGCATTGCTTGCAGAGCATGTTTGAAAACGGGTTACAACAGTTTCAAGGCAAACACAAAAATGAGGTAAACACTCTGCTCCACAGTCGGTTCTTTGTCAAGCTTCGCTGGTGGGTGTCTCACAACTCTTCCTTGAACTCGTTTGAGGCCCATCGATTGACGACCATCTGTTGCCCTGTGCGAGGAGTGGTGCTGTTGCTGATGGCACTTGTGCAAAAAGCCGCATGTGCGATGCAACGCTTGGTGGTGGCGGCATGCACCAGGCAGGTCTAAGGAACTAGGAAGGGCTCGGTCACGAACGCTTCATCTTCATTCAGCAAGTGTAGCGAACGCCCCATTCGAATGAACGAACAAAATTTACATAGTTGAGCTCCGCCTGAGTTGTAGGCAGCTGTTCAAGCCTAGATAAACAGGCACACGCATTGAAGCTAAGGTGGTTTTCAGCAAAGAGGTGGGTGGCTGTAACCTCTGAGAATGTTGAGACTTGCCACTGGCCCAATGCGAATGCTTTAGAAAGATCAAAGCTCCTGTGTCTTTTCAACATTATCCAGATACATTCTTGTCACACCTCTCTTGCGTGCTGGACAGCCTTTTGCATAATGTCCATGCCCACATTTCAAACCCCAAAATCGCGAGTATTCAAATGCTTCGACGCGCATCAAGCGCGATCAATTCCAAAATATGGCTCTAGGCAGGAAGAGTGGGCATGATGCGCCTACTCAACACACAGAACTGTTGTACACACGGCCTATTAAAGCTGAGAAAACGCCTCCAATTTCTCCCTCCTGGACTTGAGGAGGGGGTCCAGCACAGAACAAGCATTCTTGACCGCCTTGACTGCGATGACCTCAAACCCGGTGCCTCCTCCCACATGACCTCATGCCACTTGCATGCCCACAGAAACTGTGCCTCCTCCATGCTGTTAGGAGTCCAAAAAGGTCACCAACCGCAAACCACCTCCGACCTCTCCGACCCTTCCCATCTGGACCGATCTACCGTCTTGGCTGAGTCTGGCGCAAGTCAGACCACGGCGAGCGGTCCAGCACCTTGCAACCGGACCCTTTGTTGGCTTCCAAAGTTAGCCTTGTCTGGCGGGAGTTTCTTCTGTCTATAATTTATGCTTATAGACGCAATCAAAAGGCCAGCGTTTTGTGTTCAAGAAAACTACTTCACCGTAGACTTAACATGACTTACCCGTCGTATTTGGCATGATTGATGCCACCCGTCTTCAGGCTCCAGAGAAGCTTCGCAAAGAGCTTCACCGCTTCACCTCTCACTGCGTGCAAATGTCTTGAAGCTAAGCAACTTCGGTGACCTCAAGCCAATCAAGCCAACTGGCAATGCGGTCTAGAGCCTATTGGGCACAAGCACAATGGTGGCTCAGCTTGTCAACCCAACGAGCCGGCTATCTGAAACCACTGCCACGCGCAGGTGGGGGCCGTGGCTGATCTTGCTTCATTCTATGATTCACCTACACCAGACCGCCTACACTCATTTCCCCGGCACTGTTGCACCGGGCGTGGTCTGGGCACCCGGTCGTGACACCTCTGAGTCCCATGCGACGCGGTGCGAAGTGGTTTGGTTTGACGCGAAGATGGCTTATCGATGTTGCACTGGTAGCCGGTGGCTGTTTACAGCAGCAATGGCTTTGGGTTCACGAAGCGAGTGGCATGGGCACTTGCCATCTGACTTCTGACTCGTTTGAAGAATCCGAAGCTAGCGGATATCAGGTGCAAAAGAGCCGAAGCTAGCGGATTCATCTGCAATTTCTTGCTTCCAACACAAGTTTTCAAGCGGAACACGAAGGGGTTCAAAGCAAGTGCAAAGATTTGCAAGAACCCATGTCCTAAAACCGGCTCTTCTTCCTCAATTTTAGCAAGTTGCCTACTTTGACTGGGCTCTAGCTGTTGTTTCGGAGGTGATCAGCCCGCAACTCACTTGCCTTGTCGGAGAAAGCAGCACCTGGCACCGACCAACAAGTTCGTGTACACTGTACATGTTGAATGAAAAATGCTCAGGAACGTCGGGCCGATGTTTATTGGTAAGGATGGATACGATGTCAGGCAAATGAAAGGGTGACAGTGTGATGAGACAAGCACACAAGCTGGAAGAAAGGCCAACATCGCTGATGGCACAAAGAATAGCAACATACCAGTACAATTGATAACGTTTGGCACAAGTGCGGCATCATGCGCGTCTTCATTCACAAAGCTCTGTATGCGGTCTTCTGTGTTCCAATCGACAGAAGAGCTTTCCCCCTGCTCTGCTTCACTTACTTCGGCCAAAGTCAAATGGTTCCCCCTGCTAATAACATTGTTCTCCTGGTTGCATTTAGCGGTTTGCTGGACAGGGTATGCGCCAACATGGAAGCTTTCTCTGAGGCGCCCAACCCCATGTGAGGCTCCTTAAAGCATGCGATGGCAGCATCTTTTGTTGCGCAGAAAAGGAGCGAGAAGCTAGGGCATTTGCCCTGCACACGGGTCATTTCTTGTAGGCCTATGCGGTTCGAAGGTCTCGAATCACCGCTTCGACCAGGTCGTTCTGCAGCGCCCCCAGACCATGTGCCGTGGCCCTGCTTCGCTTCCAACAACTCCCAAGCAAGGTCCACCTGGCCCAGCCAAGTGCCCCGTGGCCCAACTCTAGAACCGAGTCGCCGAGTCGACCAAAGATCTCCTCCACAGTCCCCCGTCTGGTGAGTGCCACCCATCCGGTGGGTGGATATATGACATCCCCCCAGACCCCACACCCATTGATCACCTTTAAAGAACCACCTCCATATTATCCAAAGCGCCACCGCGCTTGGCGCGGTGGTCATGAGGGAAAGCTTGGGTGTTTGGAGCACTCCCTCGATGGGATCCCAGCTTGAAATGGGAGACATCTATGGAAACCTCTTCCGGTTTCTATGGAAGTTGAACTCTCTCATTGGCGAGCTCTTCCTGCTCCTTCTTTCTTCACGTTCTTCTGAAGAAACACGGCGATTGATAAGCTTCTGAGTATGAAACTCAAACGGCCTTGCAAGGCCCGAGGTGAGTGATCCTACCGCTGTGCTTTGTTTATACAGCATACATGTACACTTTGGTGTCACCACATCTCCAGGATGCTCCATGCGATGCTGGCAGGAATGCTTCAGATGGGGAGCTCCAGACTGTTCGGCCCGGGAAGGTGGAAAAGAACACAGCATGTATGACCCTCGAGGAGAAGGAGTCATGAAAAGTCCATCTGCACGAAAACTGTTGCAGCAAACCCAGGAAGACTAAGAGATCTGGGATCTCTTGGCTGAATGTCCACTCTGTCCGTCGGGCGCCGGCCAGGCCAGGCTCCGCGCCACCTGGCAGCTGGACGGCCTCGGCCGGCGGAGCCAAACGCGCACGACGCGCACCGGGCCCGGAAGGCGCGGACCGGAGGACCGGTCGGCCACATGGAAAGGGAGCGACAGGTCGATGAGGTCCAGTGAATCACGAAGCAGAGCGGGTCTGGGGCGGCCTGGGTCAATGGCACTTCTCAAGGAAGCTTCTTGAGAATGTCTGCCTCTGGCGTTTGTCACAAGATGTCCTTAAAGGAGGCATCCATCTTCCATGAGAACTTGCACGTCCACTTTGGCCTGCCCTTAGCCAGCCAGCCTTTCAACAGCCTTTCGTGTGTCCTCCGAACCCTTAGGACAGCACACAGCATGTGGCTCCCGAACTTGGATGTGAAAGGAATCGCGCTGGCGCTTTCAAGCCAAAGATGAACCTTTGGCTACTAGTAGCTTCTTGTTCCTAGTAGCGATGGCCTCCAACATACTTGAGATGGCCTCCAGCTAGTAGCTTCTTGTTACTAGACTGGGAGGGCAGCGGTCGGCAACGGTGTGTGGAACCATCACCACGCCCCACGGACCGACGCAACGTGCGCCACATTTTGCCAAAACGCTCAGATCCGCCCACGCGCTTCACTCGGAGGTCGCCAAGTCCAACCCTCAAAGCTCCAAAGACCTTCAAAGACCTTCACCAACATGAAGCTCTTCTTCTTGAAGGTCCTTCTCTTACTTTAGCCTTTCCAATTTGCCAAAGACCTGGCCACCAACATGAAGAAAAGAGGTTCTTGCCACCGGACGTCCCTGAGTCCGGAGTTGGAATCGTAAGACTATGATGGTTGGACCGTCCTGCAGCCCTGCATATGCCCTGGTTTATTGGGGGCATGTTTTCACCTAGGCTTCGGTGTGGCGTGGCATTCAGACCCTATCCCGAGTGTGTGCATGTGGGCATCCGCAAGGTACTGTACCCAGCCCAAGGTCATGTAGATCATCACACTAATTTGGGTATGCATTTGTGTGGGATCTACCTCCCCAGCGGTGCTTTGGGTTCTTGCAGGACTGTGCAGTTCCTGTGAATGCCTGACTGCACGTGTTTTTGCAATGACTTCAGGATTTCATGACCTGACATGTGGGTCAAAGCCAAACCTGGTCGTGAGGCCGAACCTCTCTTAATGGTGCGGCGCCAGGTCTGCTGACTGGAACAAAGAATGGCTCTCGCCAGAAATGGGTCCCCACTCAGGTCTCCGCTGTTGGGCCGGGTTTTGGACGTTCAAAACGTAGAACTGTTGTTGATGGTCCCAGAGCCAAGGCTGCCTGGAGCTGCCACATTCTGCCATGAGCTGTAAGAGAGGGACCCAGCTGTGTGCTGACACTGCAGACATCGTGCCGGCAGCTGTGTGGTCTTTTTGACACTCGACAGCTGTAGGTCGAACGATGACAGCTGTAGGTCGAAAAGCTTTGAGTTTCAAGACATGGCCGCCATGCCTGGCCGCCATGTCTCATTGCAAGAACATCAATAGCCCCAGCAGGAAGTTCTTTAGGAAGCTCCAGGCTTTAGAACGCCCAACGCTAGCTGAGGAAGGATCTGCTCAAAGATTGGAAGTGGGTTGGGCGGACAGCCTCGTTAGGATGTGGTTGCCTTTCTAACAAAGCAGAGGCAAAGCTCCTTCATCGCTTCGGATGGAGGACTCCCCGTTGAGTAAGTTCAGGGTTGTAAGTTGGAAAACACCACAGGGAGGTGACTACAATATCCTGGTCAGGGTCTTCTAGCAAGTCAAGTTTTAAAGAGACTGGATGAACCTTTCCTTCGCTCTCCTGAAAAAGCCTCATGGCAGAAACCTGTTTGCTGCCGGCTGGATATGCCCAGAGATCTACCTATGTTCCGGAGAGTGGCCCTGGCATCAAAGTGAGATGCCCTTCAAAGAAATGTGCCTAGATCTAGTTTAACAGAGTTCAACAACAACTCTAGGATGGGCGTGGGCCTGGCATGGCATGATGTGAATGTGAAAGACATAGTTAAACTACGTCTTCTAAACACAACGAAGCGTTAAGCAAGACTTGGAAGCCCCTGGGCAGCGTGCTTTCCAAGGCAGCTTTCGCCTCCTGGTGACCTTGTGGCCAATAGGAGGCAAAAGACTGGCGGTGGAAAAAGCTAGCCCTACAAGTCCAGTCGGGCCAAGTTAAATGACCGGTCCTTGACCTCAATGAGTACTGGTTTTGCACGACCGGATCCAGTGAGGTCCTTGACCTGGGATGCGACTTGGATGGACTTCTAGGACTTCAACGGCGCAAGGAAGGAGACCAAGTAAGCGCCAAGCTATCGATGTAGCGTGTGTCGTGTCCTACTCCAGAAAGGATTGAAATGCGGCCACGAAAACGTTTACTTTGCCGCGTCCTCATGGTGCCAAGGCATGAGGCAAACATCGGCAAACTGGTTAATTCTCCAACTCGACGATTTAAATCAAGGAAATGGCTACTGCTTGGAGGCAAGTGCGGGAATGGAGCAAGAATCCAAAGGAATCTCGTCTTGCACAAGGGGGAGCAGCTCTGGGGCCGCTCAGATCAGATACCAAAGCCCAAACGACTAGCTGGGCAAGTCGTGATTCTTTGATACTAAACTCCGGTCCCAGAATGGTTGTTGTACCGAAACACCCGTCAATGTGAGGTAGCACACCTTGCTTCTTCTTTACACAAGTGCCCCTGCACGCCTCTTGGTAGAAAGGGAACCAAGGCAGGTCACGGGTTGCGACAATAAAATAGATTGACACTGACACCATCTCGGATTAGGCTTATGTAGAGCAATTTAAGCCCTTTCCCAGTTACACTTTGTACTTTCAGGGTGCCGAATGCCCGCATCTTTATCTACGTCAATATCTTTACAGCAACACCCGGCCTTCATTTGCCATACAAGCCTCTGCTTGGGCGCAAGCGCGTCCGCTTCACATGTTCCTGCATCTCTTGATTTCTCTCACCACATCTGCGAGGAGCGTGTCTTTCACGCAAGAAAAAAAGGGGCGTCTGCGCACCATAACACCTCCACCTCCGCCGGGTGGGACCGGCCAAAAGGCGCTTCAGCGGGCGAAGAACCGGGGCGACGGACTGGAGCGTCGACGGAGCGCCGACGGAGCCCCGCGCGACTGGAGCGCAAAGCAATTCCATCGAGCCGTTTGAGACTGACCGACAGCTTCTCCCAGCGTCTCCGCTTTTGGAGATGTTCGTGCGGAGCGCAACTTCATGTCGGCTCAGCCGGACAGTTGAATTCGCAGGGCAGGGCAGCCTACCCAAATGTTACAAACACTCCCCCAAGTCTAACAATCTGCCAAAAGGGCAATCGCTGCTCAGGACCCAGACCGGAATGCACAGGGCGCTT
This sequence comes from Durusdinium trenchii, assembly GCA_963970005.1. NCBI lineage: Eukaryota > Dinophyceae > Suessiales > Symbiodiniaceae > Durusdinium > Durusdinium trenchii. Next base: position 113,853 of record CAXAMN010012226.1, read on the forward strand.
GCAATCTAAAGGCAGGTTCAAGCAATGTCCGAAGAAATCCTTCGAACCTTTGCAAGGTCCTGTCAAGATGTTGGTCCCCTAAACCTGTCTTGATTCGTTGTTTCCTGAGACCCTGCTTTCAAATGTCGTCATCGCTGCGTGGTATGTCTGCCAACATGTCTTTCACGAAGCATTGAACCGGCACTCCCTTGGCCTTCAGGCTTTCAGTTACAGCTAGCTCGTCTGCTGCCCTTCAGCAAGCTCTGTAGAGAGGCATTGAAAGGCAATGGTCTTTCTAGACCTTTCTAGAGTAAATGGAGTGCATGTACATCTTCCTACCACGCACCGAACACACAAACGAGCTTGAGAATTTACAGTTGCTCCAATTCCTTAACCATCACGAGAAGAACTGGCACCGGACCAGTGCCAGTCTAGCACCAGACTTGGAAGAAGAAGCAGGAGAAGAAGAAGTGAGGGTGGTCAATGCCCACTTCATAACGAAGACCTTCGTGAACAAAGGTCGTGGTGAAATGACCACCCTTTATGCAAGTGGCTGTCAAGGCTTTTTGAACAAATCTCCCTTATCTCAGAGACATATTTCAATACTGATTGGTCAAACCGTTTTGATACAGAGACACCCCTCTGCGCCGATGCAAAATCATCCAGCGATTTTGCTCTTCAAACTAGGCACAAACCCATGAATTCCATTCCTGCGTTTTGGGCTTGAGATTTCACCTGTTTCATGTGCATAAGGATGGACCGTTTGCCTGGAACAGATCAACCCCTTTGGATCGGATCCGGAAGTTCCGGAAGTTCACGTGTTTCGTCGCTTGAAAGTCACTTCGGACAGCGCAATACGCCCCGGTCGAACCGACGGCGTGCCGTAAGAACGCCGGGTCGGTTTGGGGGATGGAGGGGGCATGGAGGGAAGGATGGAGTGAGCTAGCGCTTAGCTAACGCTTTTTCAGAGTGTCTCGAACGCCTGAGGAGCGTTTTGTTGAAAAAGAACACCTGAAGTTGGTGTTTGGACCATCTGAATCTCATCCAGTTGCATCACCGGAACGAGGCCAAACCCTTCAAAGGTGTCGCGAAACCCGTGGATTCATCTTGCGCGCGAGCCGTGCGGGCGAGGCGTCCGCAGGCGCGCCAGCAGGCGCGCCAGGGACCACATCAATTTGCTAGCAGCAAACATAGCTGGGGTTGTAGGGAAGGCCTCTTGAAGCCAGGAGGCTTGGACCTGCCAAGCGGCCAGAGTCGTTTCCTTCTGGACATAGCATACCGAGGTTTCTCCCGGCTTTGCGAGATGATGTTTATCTTCCAAATTGGAGCCAAGTCAGTTTCAAGTGCTTTGGAGTGTTTGAAGCCATAAAACCTCCCAAAAACACTAAACCCCACTGGGGTTCCCACCCCAACCCTTCAGACTGCCTTCTTCAGTGTCTCGGGCTCAGATGGTCACTCCGAAAATACACAAATTCCGACTCCCACCGATCAGTTCGGCTCTCCACCAAGGAGGGACGACTCGTCGTTGCTTCCGAAGCGGGTCGTTGTGCAGTGATGGGCGGCACCCATGCATCCATTCACCAACTCAAGGCTCAAAGGAGTAAGTCTTCAGTCTTCGCCTGACATGGTGCCCCTCCAATGCTGCAAGTCTGAGCTGGACTGCTCAGATTCTTCCATGTTCTTCTCGCATCTTCTCGCCACAAGTCCACCCTTTCCATCCCTCCCTAGTCTCGAATCTCGGTCAGGGAGGGGCTGTCAGAGTTCTTCCAACCGCGCAGAAGGAGAAGCCTCCACAACGAAAATACCGCGGAAGTGCCCGGCCATGCCAGGGGAGTCGATCACCTCCACACCGCTCGCGTCGGCGACCAGGTCGAGCGAGTCGAAGGCGTCGTCGCCCGGCCTCCGGGTTTCGTCCGGCGCGCGGTTCGGACGGCACGGTGTGCAGCGGAGGCGTGTGGAGGGTCATTGGGACCAGTTGATGGTCTGCTTCATTTTGGCATGGTTGTTCACTCCAGGCAACGCAGGTGACAAAGGTGACAAAAAAGAAAACATGATGCCTTTAACGCCCAGATGTTGCACATCTTACGTATAGTATCACGCTCACACCATGCCTGGGCTCACTCACATGGAACAAGAAAATCACATCCAATGACGCCCACTGGGCGAGCCCGAGCCCCACGATCCCACCTGGATGCCGCGCAGTGCAGCGAGAGCTTCCAGCAGAGCAAGGAGGACACCAGTGGAACGAGGGGACCTGCCAGTGAATCGATAGGAAATGGCGGTGTACCCGGACCCTGTTTCGATTCTCAGGAAGAAAAGGCATGGACATCATGCCCCCCTCAACGAAAAAAAAGGAACAAACAAGGAACATGTGCAGAAATGCACCTTGTTGCGCTTGTTTGTCTGGGCCAAGGCTAGCAGTTCACGATTCTCGCCACGGGCCGTGAGAAAAAAAGGTATCCCAAAGCCTCCTAAAAGCTCCGACAAGCTTCAGAGCTAGTTACGTATGACCCGGCTAACTCAGGGCCTGCCAATTCCCCAAAGTGCTGGAAATCCCGAATTCCACGCGAACTTGCACGCGCGGAACTTCAAACCCCTCACACCTCACCGACTCCACCGACTCCACCGACTCTACCGGCCACTCCTTCCACCAGTGCTCCGAGTGCTCCATCCCAATCCCATCGCATCGGAGGGTCGGGTCTTCCGCCGCGCGGAGGGACCCGGCTCAGGGCGCCCGGTGCACCAGCGGCTTCGGGCGATGGATCGGACCGAGAGCCAAGGTTGGGCGGTCTGGCGTCTAGAGTCTGGACCGTCCTGGATGGACATGGATGGACCGAATTGGGCAAACCTTTCTCCAAAAAGCACATCGAAACACCATGGCCCATCCGAAAAGAAGGAGACGTCATACCACGTGACTGATGTGGTTTCCATGCAGCGTCTGATGTGCGGAGACTTACCACAAGCGACTGAACTCCAAATGGTCCTTGTGGTGGTCGGACATGTCCCTGTCAAGACATGCACAACTGTTCCAGAATGTATGAGATTGTGATCAATGTTTCTTCACATGGACATGGGAAGGACTCTTGATGACTGCCCCAAGCACCACAAAGCAGGGCACAAAGCCAGAGCAAAGCAAAACAAAAGTCTAGGACCAAAAGGTGTGGATGTGCCTCTCAATTCGTCGGTTGGTCCTAGTTTGGTTCCCACTTCCTTGACGCATCCACCGAAGCACAGCACGTATATAAAATAGAACATGACACCCTGATACAGGAGAAATGAGTTGAAATGAGTTGTGGATCATTTGGTGTTGTAGGAGTCTAAGGTTACAATAAGTATGCGGAAAAGAAGTGGCGAAGTTGGCGAACACAAGCTTCCAAACTCCTTCAACTACTCCAACGCCACCTTTTCAACTCAGCGTGCGGTGCACATGTTAGGCCGCGCGCACCAGGATCGGCCTCACGACCAGGTTCGGCTTTGACCCACATGTCAGGTCATGAAATCATGAAGTCATACTAAAAACACGTGCAATCAGGCATTCGCAAAAACTGCACACTCCTGCAAAAACACAAAGCACTGCTGGGGGGTACAGGGATGATCTACACGACCACACGCACGAAAGCCTAGGTGAAAAAGTGTCTCAATAAACCAGTCCGTATGCAGGGCTGCAGGACGGTCTACGATTCCAACTCCTCAAGGATGTCCAAAGGTGGCAAGAAAAAAAACGTGACTGCAGTGATGGAACCGACGCAAAAGCTGGAAAGTGTGTTTTAGTTGCAAGCATGCACGTCGAACTGAGCTCGGTGGTGCCAGAAGCCTGGTGAATGAAGCCACCATGTGCGGACGCAGTATAACTCAAAGGTGACACGTGAGCTCAACTCGAGTTCATGAGAAAACGCAAGCCCATGGAATGACACCTTGTCAATTTGAGCCGCTCCAGGCCCATGTTTGGCACGTGCCTCCTGCCCCTCTCGGAGGTGTTGAAGGAGAAGCCTCCAGAGAATCACGGAAGGTCATGTTCACCACGGCCATGAACCCCAACGTGTTCACCGGCTTCATCCAATGTCCTATGAATCCCCAGAAGTCCAAATGACTCATTTTACCCCCCTTACAAGTGGTGACTAATGACTACTCATGGAAGTTCTGGGAATGCCCTGGAGTGGTGACTCGACCATTTGGTGAGGTGAACCCATCTGGCCTCCTCGAAACGTTGGGGCCCACCTGCCAGCACACCACAGATTTGGGGGGTGCAAATCAGTACAGCGGGTGTAGCTGCAACATGTTGTAGCTTCAACTACTCCACAGTGCCGCAGGACACTCAAAATATCAAGACAGAGCACGACCGATCATGTGAGAAATCGGGCAACGTGTTTCTTCAACTCCAAAATCACGGACAAACCTGGCCAGCTCGTAAAATGAGCCGAGTTTCACCTGCATTCAGGCGTTTTGCATGTCCGTACCACAGACACACAGATTACTCACGTGGCCAAATTCACACCGTTCTGTTCGTACTTGAAGGTTGACTCAGGGCGATGACAGCTGACACTGAGTCATAGATCTTCTGCAAAAATTGCGGCCGGAACTTCCTAATCCGCCGCATCTGCTCTTGATGCTCGTCACGAAGGATGAACAGCGCAGTTGGAAGGCAGTCCGTTGCACTGCTGGGGTCACGCACGATCTCTTCAGCCAGCGACACCCAGGACTGCATATTCGTGGCGACCTCTGTGGACCTATCCGTGGCCTCTGAGAGCAAGATCTTTGACCTTTCATGCTGAGTGATAAGGTGTGCAGCCAATTCGGGATCAGCCACCCCTGTCTTCTTCATAGCTTCCAGCAACTGCTTCTCTACAACCCTTAGGAGTGCATCTTTCTCTTTCACTTCAGCCTCTGCTGACAGCAGACCCTCAGCTTCCAGAACATTGTTCCAAAACTTCTCAGAATCTTTGTGCTTCAGTTCTGCAATACTTTCCTGTCTCTTCTTCTTTTGGTCTGCGATATCCATGAGTTCCTTCTCGATCTTCTCCAACTTCCCATCAAGTTTTTGCTCATCAGATGTACGTTGTTCTTCATCCTTCTTCACCTGATCTTCATAAACCTCCATTTCCTCTTTCCACATTGATCGCCACCAGCGCTTGATGTGCCAGTCACGAATGTTCCTTGTTTCATTCCTCTGTTGCGCCCCAATGTCTCGATAATTCTCCTTGAGCTTCTCATACTTTCCCTTTTGTTCCTCCAACCGATTTTGGCGCCCCTCTAATCTGCGAAGATCTTTCTCTTCCTTACTATCCAAAACATTGCCGAGAACACTTTCGGTCATTTCCGGATGCGTGCAAATTTGGGGTCAGTGGGTTTTGAGAGACTTGCAGGCAGTTTCCAAGAAGGGTAGCCTTGTTGTTCCCCAAAAGAAGGAATCCAAGGCAGCCAAGGCACATCATCAATCCTCTCTTTCAATCCACCACTCCGGGCTTCAAGGGCTAACTGCACATCCCGGTCTGCCAAATTGTAAATGCGCTTGCACTTCTCTGCCGCTTTCTCCTTGTCTTCTGTCAACTTGGAGAAGTCTTGAAGGTTGGCTCGCACAGCAAACCCTCCAGGCAGCTGCGACTGCAAACGCTCCGATAGACGCTGGAGCAAACCCTCATTGCAAAACGAAGCTTTCTTCGCCTGCTCCAGCATCTTTTCTTTCCACATCTCGATGCTTTTGTTGAGATGCGACTTGGCAATGTCTCTTTCTGAGTCCGTCATCTTGTTCCTATTTGCTTGGCTAAAGCGGTTCACGGCAATTGCCAACTGCTCTGTGTTGGCTCGAGTGGCCATGATCCTTTCTCGAAGCGCATTCTTCCCTTGCACTACCTGGAGGCTGTCCGATTGAATCTCTTCCCGGACACATCCACCATCCTGATCAACAAAAGCTGTCTGGCTGCAAACAACGTGGTTGATGGCTTCAAGGGTCTCCAAATAGAGGCTCTGCTCCAACAAATCAGCATCAAGATCGTCCACGTGCTTGATAAACCTCTCCTCTGAAGCTCGGACATCCATTTCTTGATTCTTCAGGTGATCCAGAACCGCTGGCGCAAATCGCTGGACCCCAGGATCGGGCAGGCCATTGACCCTGGCAACCGAGTATTTGCGATTCAAGTGCCACTGATCACGCACTGACAAGGCCTTCACACCCTCCACCTGCAACTTATCACGGTACATGAGAATCTTCTTGCGATGGAGTCCTTTGTCTATGCCAATGTCTTGCAGATCCTGCTCAGTCAGGTTTGCCAGCAACAGCCCGCAAATGCCTTCCTCTTCAAACCTTGAAATGTATTGGTCCATGCTCAACGTCCTCAGCCAATGAGACACCGCCCGCTCGTCCATGGTGCTGATGTCTTGGCTTGGCTCTGGCTCTGCTGGCTCCTCCGGCTTCCTGCCAAAGATATGCAAAGCCGGCTTCAAGCGGCGATCGGCCGGAGACATGCGAGGGTTTGACATGCCGCAAAAACTGAGGAGCTCCGTGTGGAAGAGGAAGACCACGGCCATGACGAAGGGCCGGATCCGTTGGGAGCGTCTCAAAGGCATGATGACCGCGTCACACGTTGAATGGCGACGGCTGTGTCTTGAACCGAAAAGGCTTCGAGACTTGCAACTACAAGCAGCTGACAAAACATCTAGATATAGGGCCACCGGCCAGAGAAATGCTGCTTCACAATGCTGATTAACATCATTGACATTCACTGGTTTGGGTGCCTGACTGCTTTCGGCTTGCTGGGTGTGTTCAATCGGGTTCCGTCTCTTCCGAGAGCCTGGCAACATCTGTCCGTCACCGCTCTGTCCAAAACGTATCAAAATGTCGCGTCCAGTCCACTTGACTCCAACAAGGAGGGCATCTAACTGGTAAGTTGCGGGCGTTCACACTGACTTTACAAGGTCTCACACCGTCTCCACTCTGACAGTGAGAACCCATAAACAAGAACAAAGGCACAGGCCCCTTCGAGACTTGCAACTACAAGCCTACAAGCTGGCAAGCATCTAGATTTAGACATCAATGCTGATTGACGTCAATGTTTTCTTACTGCTTTCGGCTTGCTGGGTTTCTGGCGAGCCACTCACACTGTTCAATCGGATTCCGTCTCTTTCGAGAACCTGCCAAGTCACCGCTAGACTCCAACAAGGAGAGTGTCTGGCGGGTAAGTCGCAGGCTTTCACACTGACTTTACAAGGTCTCACAGTCTCCACTCTGACATTAACGGATGGACAAGAACATGACATGCACAGGGTCCTTCCTTCCCAACAAGTCCTTTCTCTCAGAACTCTTCTCGGGCAGTGCTTCGCAGTTCAGTGCAAAAACCAGCGTGGCAAGTTGGTCCAAACATGTCTTGAAACGGCCCTCCAACGCCCCTGAGAAGCATGTCTGGCCAAGATGGGATCCTTCGTGGGTGTTCCCCTTAGTTTTGTACTTTATGCAGTCTTTTGGTTGAACCTGGAAGCTTCGCCCCGAAACCGACAGTGGTGGCTTAAAAGAACTCCATGTCAAAACAAGATAAAACATGATAAAACAAGTACGAGGATCTGCCATTTAGGCATTTTTCAGTTTTGTTGGGAGTATTAATTGGAAAGTTAAAGGCAAAGCCGGCAAAGCAGTCTCTTACACTGTTTTGCCACCCTTGAAGACGTCGATCAAAAGTCTTCCTGAAACCAAGGGAAGAAGATCTACCTTGCTCAACTTGGAAGCCAGAGGAAATCGCGAGCCCCTCGATCGACCCGTCGTCTAATCCATGAACGCCCTGGAAAATGTCGCGTTCCACTTCATCCATCTTCAGTCGTGAACACGTGTTCACCACCTTCATCAAAATCTCCTTAGAATTCCCAAGGAATCAACGACCCAAGCACCCGAGTCGGGCCTCGCTGCCACCGCGCACACCAGAAACGCGGCCACCTGCCAGCACGACCAGCACGTCACGTTGACGATATGTGGGGATACAGCAGATGTAGCTGCAGTCAGTATGTTGCAGTCTCCCAGAAAAACAAATTCCAAAATCTAGCAGGGCACGCAAAATCCCAAGACAGTACCTCTCACGTGGGAAATCAGGCAAGGTTTTTCTTTAACTCCTTCACGGCAAAATCTATGCATGAACCTGGCCAGCTCGTAAAATGAGCCGAGTTTCACCTGCATTCAGGCGTTTTGCATGTCCGTACCACAGACACACAGAAAGTGGCCAAATTCACGCCGTGGCATTCAAAGCGGGTGGACTCAGGGCGAGGGTCGTCGAGTCCCAGATCCTCTTCAAAAATTGGGGCCTGGACTTCTGGAGCGACCGCATCTGTTCTTGATGCTCGTCGTGAAGGATGAGCAGCGCCATTGGAAGGGCATCGATGGAAATGGTGGGGTCACGGATGATGCTTCCTGCCAACGACAGCCATTCTTGCATATTCGTGGCCACCTCTCGAGATTTGGCACTAACCTCCGAATACAAGAACTTGGTCCTTTCATGTTGGGTGATAAGTCTTGTGGCCATTTCAGGATTAGTAACTCCTGTCGCTCTCATAACTTCCAGCAACTGATCTTGCAGAACTTTAAGGCTTGCATCTTTCTGTTCCACTTCGGCCTCTGCTGACAGCAAGCCTTGCGAATTCAGAATATTTTTCCAAAACTTTTCGGAATCCTTCTTCCTGAGCTCTACAAGATGCTCCTGCCGTTTTCCTTTCTGGACATTGATATCCGTAAGATTGTTCTCAATCTCTTCCAACTTCTGATCAAGTAGTTGTTCATCTGACATACGCTGTTCTTCATCCTTCTTCACCTGGTTGTCGTACACCTCCATTTCGTCTTTCCACCAGAATCGCCACCAGCTCTTGACGTGCCAGTCGCGAATATTCCTTGTTTCATTTCGCTGTTGTACTCCCATGTCTCGATACTTCTCCTTGCGCTGCTCATACCTTGCCTTCTGCTCCACAAGACGGTCGTTCTGCTCCTCTAGTCCCCGAAGTGCTTTCTCTTCCTTACGATCAAGAACATCCACGACAACAGTGTTGCAGTCAAAGCCCGGTTCATTTAGAGGGTGGGTGTGCTTGGGAGAGCACACACTAGCTCAAAACCCTTACAAAACACTGTAAATACCGTGCAACTTAAATGAAGCAAAAACACTGTGTTTTACAGTGATTTCTTGCAAAACCTCTCCAAAATTGAGGTTTTGAGCTATTTTTGGATCAATTTTGTGAGATCCAAGCCTATCCCAGTTTAGAGGGAATACCAAAAAAGCAATAAACAAAAAAAACAAAAGCCAATAAACCAAAAAAAACAAAAAACAAACAAACCAAAAAAAACACCATGTTTGAGACAAAATGGGTGCACTATTGGTTTTTGGATGTTGGCTGCATTGTGTCTCAAACATTGTTGTTTTTGTTTTTTTGTTTTTTGGTTTATTGGTTTATTGTTTTTTTGGTTTAGAATCAGTTTTTGCATGAAAAACATCTCCCAGGAGCACCCGTTCTGTTCATTTAGGGGGTGTACAAAACCTACCAAAGCAAGTAAAACTCCTACCATAGCCCAGGCATGCGCAGGCCACCTTTCGTGAGTTTGAAGTTCACCAAAAAAAGGGATCCAAGGGAAGCCAAGTCACGGAAGCAATCATATCTTTCAACCCGCCATTCCGCGCCGCAAGGGCATATTGCACCTCCGGATCTGCCAAATTGTAGATGCACTTGCACTTCTCTGCGGCTCTCTCCTTGTCTTCAGTCAACTGGGAGAGTTCATCAAGGTTCGCTTGCACTGCAGACCCTCCTGGTAGCGAAGAGTGCAAACGAGCGGAGGCACGTTGGAGCAACTCTTGACTGCACAACGCAGCTTTGTTGGCCTGTTCCAGCATCTTCTCTTCCCAATTCTCAAGACTTTCATTCAGATGCGCTAAGGCACGGGCTTTTTCTGGGTCCGTCATCTTGTTCTTCACTTTTTGGCAAAAGCTGCTGATGGCAACTGCCAACTGCTTTTTGCCACCCTGGATTCTCATGATCCTTTCCCGAAGTGCACTCTTGTCTCGCACAATCTGGAGAAGGTCCGCCTGAATCTCTTCCCGGACACCCCCAGCATCCTGATCAACAGTCGCTGTGTGGCTCCAAACATAGTGGTTGATAGCTTCAAGAGTGTCCAAAATGCCACTTTGCTCCAACAAATCAGCATCAACACTGTCCACATTCTTGATGAATATTTCATGGGGAACTTGGAGGTCCAAGCCTTCTTTTCTCATGTGCTTCAAAATTGTTGGCGCAAATCGCTGAACCTCAGGATCTGGTGTTGCATCGTTGCCCCTGACAACCGAGTACTCGCGATCCAAGAGCAACTGATCACCCACTGACAAGGTCTTCACACCCTCCACAAGCAACTTATCACGGTGCATGAGAATCTTCTTGCGATGGATTCCTTTGTCTATGCCAATGTCTTGCAGATCCTGGCCAGTCAGGTTTGCCAGCAACAGCCCATCAACAGCTGCAGCTTCAAACGTTGAAATGTATTGGCCCATGCTCAAAGTCCGCAGCCAATGAGACACCGCGCCGACATCCATGGTGCTGATGTCTTGCCTTGGCTCTGGCTCTGCTGTCTCCTCCGGCTTTCCTTTGAACCAAAGATTCAAAGCCGGCTTCAAGCGGCGATCGGCCGGAGACATGCGAGGGTTTGACATGCCGCAAAAACTGAGGAGCTCCGTGTGGAAGAGGAAGACCACGGCCATGACGAAGGGCCGGATCCGTTGGGAGCGTCTCACAGGCATGATGACCGCGTCACACGTTGAATGGCGACAGCTGTGTCTTGAACCGAAAAGGCTTCGAGACTTGCAACTACAAGCAGCTGACAAAACATCTAGATATAGGGCCGCCGGCCAGAGAAATGCTGATTGACATCAATGCTGATTAACATCATTGACATTCACAGGTTCGTGTTTCTCACTGCTTTCGGCTTGCTGGGTGTCTGGCGAGCCACTGACTGACACTGTTCAATCGGGTTCCGTCTCTTCCGAGAGCCTGGCAACATCTGTCCGTCACCGCTCTGTTCAAAACGTATCAAAATGTTGTGTCCAGTCCACTTGACTCCAACAAGGAGGGTATCTAACTGGTAAGTTGCGGGCGTTCACACTGACTTTACAAGGTCTCACACCGTCTCCACTCTCACATTGAGAACCCATAGACAAGAACATCAAAGGCACGGGGTCCTTCCTTTCCAACAATCTGACCTCCATGGAAGCTCCGGTGAAGCCGGTACATCACCGCGGCCTATGCAGGGTGAGGGAGCCGGCCCGAAGTGGAACTTTGCCTCAGAACTCCTATATAACATATAGGGCAGTGTGCTCTTCTCACAGCTTTGCGGCTTCAGTGGAAAGAACAAGAATGGCAAGTTGGTCCAAACAAGTCTTGAGACGGCCCTCCAACACCCCGGAGAGGCCAAAAAAAACAGAAGAAAACTGGCCAAGATTGGATCCTTTCTGGGTTTTGCCCCAGTTTGGGATCCATCCAGTCTTTTGGTCGAACCTCGAAGCTTCGCCCCGAAAAAACAGCTGTGCCTTGAAAGAACCCTCAAAACAAGATAAAACAAGTATGAGGATCTGCTGATTTGGCTTCCTTGGGCTTTGTTGGGAGTGTTGCTTGACATTGGAAAGGTCAAGCGGTCTCTCACACTCTTGGAATCTCTTTTGCTATCCTTGAAGAAGTCCTTCAACGTTCTTCCTGAAACGGCAAAGAAGATCTACATGCCCTCGGCCAGGTTGATACGCCCAAACATCGAGCCACCTTTTGGGGGAGTTGCCCGGCTTCTGCTTCTGCAAAGCCCATTGAGGTTCAAAGGAAGAAGCAATCCGATTTGCACTTTCTTATTCAACTACAAGGTTTTAACATCCAATCCTACTTAAGGAGTTGAATAAGGCAAATGGCCATCAGGTGCCTCTGCGAGCCCCTGATGAGTCCTGATGAGATAAACACGGTCGAACGCCATCGGCCGGCGGTCACTCTGTCCACACGCCAAACGGTTGATCCCCCCCGGTCTCCCAAGATCACTGGTCTCAAAAAAATATCGACAATGTGTTGACCCACTTTCAATGCGAACTCCGTGACTCCGTACTGTTCTCTTTTTCAAAAAAATCAAAAGTAAGTGGGACAGTTCCGTTCCCTTCCACTGCTGCCTGCCATCTCCTGGCCTCATTCCTTCCTTCACAAGACTGCGCGAGGAAAGCTTTATATATGGCATTACACAAATTCAGCTCCACGCAAAATGAACTTAGACTGGTAACAATCCAGTGAAGCACACATTGCAGATGGTTCAGCTCCACGAAAGAACGAGCAAGGGAATAACCTTTCAAAGGAATCTCTGAAAACCTACCCCTGATACAAAAACACCAACACACATCCTCTAAGCCTCTTGGCTCTTGTGAAGCGGATCTCTTGGTCTTCTAAAGACCTCCATGTTCGCACAAGAACCTCCTCCGCGCCGCGGAATCCCTCCGCGCCTCCCTCGGTTCCCTTCGCCACACGTCACCGGCGCCGTACACAGCCTGAGGCGCCGAAGGTGCAACCATGTCCAACGGGCAACCATCCTGGGTCTCGACCGCCATCGGGTTCGACGTCATCCCCATGGACATTCCATCACGACAGAAGAGATGTTGGACAAATTCTTGAACCATGGAGTCATGGTGTGAGTCAATGGAAGGATTGAAAGTAGTTGTCTCTCTCTCTCTCTCTCTCGTCAAGATGCAATCTTTTGTACAATTGCATGTTTACTCCATCGTAGTGTTCATGTACAATGGTTTGGTGCTTCACAATGCACCTTGGATCAAAGGCCTTGAGCCTAAGGACAATTGCCAGAGGAAAACAATACAACTGACGTGCACAAACGTGAAACAAACAGCTGCTGAATTTTACATAACAACAATCCAGGTGAGCTCCAATGCAACAACAAGGACAAGCATACACAAACACAGACAACAGAGAACAAGCCGTGACCCTACAACAGGTAGCTTGAACAGCTGCAACAATGGCAGCCACAACAGCAGCTCCTGCTGGAGGAGAACACCTGCCTCCAGTCCCAGAAGATGAGACAATAACAAACATATACAAACATGGCAAACATGAACAGATACAAACTCAAACCACCCTTCTTCAATGGAGACTATGGCACGTTCGAAGAATGGAAGTACAAGTTCACAGCATACATGGGATTGCAAGACAACGACACAGAATTGCTACAAGCAGCAGAACCAGCCACAGCAGAACTCACAGAGAGACAATTACGAGCAGCAGCGTCAACAATTGAAGATGGTGAACGACATGTTCGCCTCAGTACAGATTTGAGGTACATCCTCATCAATACAACAATAGCAGCAGCAACCGTATGCAGACAATATCAACATACAATTGGCTTCGAGATGTACCGACAATTGTGCATCCGCTTCTCCATTCCATTGGGCACAAGATCCATTGGACACCTCACAAGGCTATTGAAGCCAACATTCGACAAGAACAACTTTGAAGAATCATTCTCAACATGGGAATTTGAGCTACAACGATTTGAACGAGACAATGGACAAGCACTACCAGATTCTGTGAAGATAGCAGTACTACTCAATGAAACAAGTGGACCACTACAACAACACGTGCAACTGCATTCAGGACAAAGCCCAAACTATTCACGAGTCAAGCAATCAATCATCGAGTACTATCGATCAACAACAGCATTCAGCAAACTACAACAACTACGAACACAATCATCCAGCGTGGCAACAAACTTCGCTGGTGGACAAGCACCTATGGACATTGACGCAATCCACAAAGGAAAAGGCAAATACAACAACAAAGGAAAGGGTAAAGGAAAAGGAAAGAACAAAGGCAAGGGCTACGGAGGATACAACGGCTACGGTTACAACAATTACAACAACTACTACAAAGGAAAGTATGGAGGAAAAGGATTCAACAACTACAACAACATCCCGATTGGATTTGGCAATCCATTCGGAAGAGGCAACAAAGGAAATAAAGGAAACAGCAAAGGATACAACAAAGGCAAAGGAAAGAACAAAGGAAAACAAGCGACAGACACATGCTACAGATGCGGACGAACAGGACATGCACTATGCCAAAGACTGCCGAGTGGCAATACACAACCTTAGACAAGGAGAAGGCAATGACATTGAGGACACGACAACACAATGGTACGACGACTACTATGACAATGGATGGTACTTTCAAGACTACTCAAGACAACAGCAGGCACAACAGCCATTGGCACTTCCGCCAATTCCATCCACAAGCAATCACGATATGACACCAATCCATGTCGTCGCCATGATCAGCAATGGCAATGACCACAAGTCAGCTACAACAAACAGCGGTACAAGAGAGCAGCCACACATGTCTGCCCACTATGGTTCGCAGACAACTATCCCGTGTACAAGATCGACCAAGCACAGTCCAAACCTCAGGACAGTGACAAACAAGACAATACAATGCTATGGCGTGAGATGGCAATCTCGAGGACAACCAATTGTCATACCCTTCTATGTGTGTGACATTCATGACCCAATCCTGTCAGTAACAAGACTGGCAGAACAAGGCTTTGACATTAGGTTCAACGACACCCCCACAATGCGCCATGACAAGGGATTCAATGTTCCCTTGGCGCAACAGCACAACCTCTACTACTTGCCAGCAACAATCATGGACCTGGGACGACATCAACAACTACAGCTGAGACATACACAAAAGGGCACGACTGCAATGATTGCCCCAACAACACTGACAAGACATGGACCACAACAAGTCCTTGGAGGCAACAGCGACTATTGGAACTACAACAATGAAGGATACCGGATACCTCGTACGGTATCACCGGAACAAGAGGAAGGCTCTCTTCGTTCCTGGCGACAATTGCCCAGTACCACTGGAGACATTGAGCAACTACAGACGAACAATCATCCGACGAACAGACGGAAACAACGAGGATCTCGTAGAACAATACCATGACTTGAGCAAGCATGAACAACGACGCGCGATACAAGGAGATACATGGACAGGAGAAACATGGTTCAGAGTGAACAAGCCGCCGGCGCAACCGGCGACTACAACATTGAAGACAACAGAGCAGACAGAGAAAGCACAACAGGCACCACAAGTGCGACAACAGCCAACAGCACTACAGCTTCCGGAACAAGACGGAACAACACAGCAGGTCAGCAGAGATCCACTATTCCTACACACAACAAAGAAGCCAGCTACAAAAAACTACGGCAATACCTGATCCATCCACAATGACGCCAACAACAGACTATTGGATCAGAGAAGGACACTATTGGAAACGTGTTCACGTACAAGTACGGACGACAATGTACGTACCACAACAAACAAACGATGGTCCAGACATTGGACGACTCAAAGCGACAAGGACAACATTCGTGAACAGAACGGAACAAGGAAGAGGATATACAATCAATGACAGCTGGCACGAATCAGGAGCAAGACCGCTCGATACACAATGGACTGGATCAACAAACTTCGAGGAAGAGGTACAATACAAATACGAGTACGACACGGACAATGAAGATGAACCTCAACAAGCACCACGCGCCAAAGGAATGAAGGCGCCACAACAAGCAACAAGACAAGAAAGGCTTGAACATGAGCTGACACATTTGCCGTACCGTTCATGGTGCCCAATATGTGTCAAGAGCAAAGGAAGAACAGACAATCATCCAAGACAAGCAAGCAAACAACCAGTGATACAAGTGGACTTCACATACATGAAGGCATTTGGAGACAAACAAGTACTACCAGTACTGACAGCAATAGATGTCGAATCAGGTATGGCAATGGCAATGGCAGTTCTTGTACAAGACAAGAACCAACAACAACAATACCTGATACGATGCCTGCAAACATTTATGTTCGAATGTGGACGAGCACAAACAACACTATCAACCACAACACTACAATCAGATCAGGAAGAGTACATACAGAACCTATTGAAGGCCATCGCACAAAGGCTCGGAAACAACGTCAACATCCGACAATCACCGGCATATTCGTCACAATCACAGGGAAGCGTTGAACGATTCCATCGCACCTTGATGGGACAAGTCCGAGCACTGGTACAACAAGTGATCACAAGCTACAACCTTACATAGAGCGTACAACACCCGGTCATGCCGTGGATTGTGCGGCATGCGGCATGGCTACTGAACAGGTATGCCATGCACAATACGGACAAACAAGTTACCAAAGACGATGGCAAAAGGATCACAAAGCACCACTATGCGAGATGGCAGAAACAATACAATACATGATCCCAACAACAAAAGCACAACCCAAGATGGAACCAACATTCTTCAAAATAATCTGGCTTGGCAGAGATACAATGACCGGAGAGTCAATAGTTGGCATCCCTGGCAAGGTCATCAGAGCAAGAACAATACGAAGACAGATCATGCCAGACAAGTACGACAAGCAACTACTGGATACGATCCATGTGTATCCATGGAATTTGCCAACCTCACCAACGGCAATTCCACCACAATTGCTTCTTCCAGCAGACAACACTGCTAGCAGACAAGCAATTGGCACACAAGCCGACATTACAGTGGAAGACACAAGCACACAGACACCACAAGACACACCATTGGCACTACCAGCAAGAGCAACACATCATCCAATGGATGCAACAATGGCAACATCACCATTGGCAACATCACCAGCATCAGTGACAAGACCACCATTGCCACTGCCTCCAACAAGCAAGAGACAATATGAGGAGCCTACAGGAGAAGCACAATCCAAGCAATCGAGGACAGCACAATCCTCAACAGCAGCAAGCCGAGGACAAGATGAAGAGCAACCAAAGGCAAAGATGAGAATACAAGCAGTGACAATCACCACAAAGAAAGGTGACAAGATCACCACAGCATCCTGTGAAGATGAACAAGAAGCAGACGTGGAAAGGATGCTACAAGAACCTTTTGTCTACGACAATGAAGGTCTTGATCCATTGAAAGTATAACAAGGAATGAAGAAAGAAGCACAATCGATGAAGACACAGGGAGCGTTCACAGAGATGAACTACAATGACATCCCTGAAGAACACAAGAACAAGATCATAGAATCCAAGCGGGTTAACAGACCCAAACAAGATGAAGTGCGATGCCGCATAGTAGAAAAAGGATACTTGGAAACAATCCAAGACCTTGACAACATCTATGCAAGCACACCAATCTTTGGGATCTTCCGTATCCTACTGACAATGGCACAGCACAACCACTGGACAATACAAGCAGGAGATGCGTCAACAGCCTTCCTGCATGCACCAGCGGCAACAGACAATCTCTACATGTGGCCACCACCAGAACTATACCCAAGTGGTCACAACACAACCACAGTGTGGAAGCTCAACAAAGCAATCTATGGACTACGATCAAGTCCTAAATCTTGGCAGGATCACTTTGCACAAGTCCTACAACAAATGGGACTGTCTCGACAAGTGAACCCAACGTATACAGAAACAATGAACAGACAATGTTTGTGATGGTCTATGTAGATGACCTACTATTCCTGGGACAACAACAAGAAGTCGACAAGACTTTCAAAGAGGTACAAAAGCATGTACTACTACGACCAACTGGCACACTGGGAATTGGCCAGACAATCCAATTCCTGGGCAGAGACATCCACAACAATGGAGATTACTTTGAAGTGAGCCTCAAGCCAGAATACATCGCAACATTGTTGAAGGAAACAAAAATGGAAGCAAGCAATCCAGCATCAGCTCCAGGGACGGCAACCCTGAAACGATCCACAAACGATGATGCACCTTTGGACGCACAAGAACGTGCAGACTACAGGAGAACAGTAGGAAAGCTACAATGGCTGACCTACACAAGACCAGACATCAGCTTTGCAACAAAAGAACTGGCACGAGACTTACAACAACCAACGCAACATGGCCTACGCAAGATGAAGCATCTTTTACGATACCTCAGGGGAACACAACAGTACAAAATGATCCTGAGGACAATGCGTACACCACAAACAAAGGAACCCATCGACCTCAACATTTATGTCGATGCGGACTGGGCAGGATGCCCAATGATGGGGTCCGTGGTACAATTTGGAAGCAGAACACAAGCAGTAGTAGCACTATCATCAGCAGAATCAGAGCTTTATGCAATTGGCACAGAAGCACAAGAAGGACTACATATAGCAAACTTCATCAAGGAAGCAACAACAACAAAGGTGAACATTCGTATACATACCGACAGCACAAGCGGAAAGAGCATAGCAACAAGAATTGGCTCATCAAAGAAAGCAAAGCACATCGACCTAAAGGACCTCTTCATACAACAACTGGTACAAAGCGGGATCCTGTCAATACAGGCACACTGGCAAAGTATGTCCCGGCAGAGGTGCTTAACAAACACCTCTACATGGCGGGCATTCAATGCCCACAACACCACAACTGAACAACGGCCGTACAGAACAGTTTCACAACCATGGCAGCATCTATGCGTGTGCAATACAACTCAATACACACACGGGGGCATCAAGCCATGGCACACTATTCTAGCTACTATGCGCATACTATGTCATAGACAATATATACTACAAGATTTCAGTCTCACAATGGGTCCGACCTTTCTTTCCGTCCTTTCGGAGAACAATACGATGAACAATTGTGTTTGAAGTTTTGCCTTTTGAAATTGAATCACAATGCATGTTCAGTTGACAATTTGTCAACAATTCTTTCGACCGCAGCCGCTTCTCAGCTCACAAGTGCTGACAATCGGGATCGACTATTTCGAGGACAATTTCAAGGGCAACAATGACCATGGAGATGACAATTCCAGACTACCACAATCACCGTCCACTCCCCACAAACTCGACAATTTCCTTGTGGGAGGACCGAGCAGTCCTATACAATGAGGACAATGTGGAAAGTCAAGTCATCTTGCCGCCCAACTACAAGGACAGTCCGTGGCGTGACGTCTTGGACAATATCTCCACATACTGGTTCGGCAGTGACAAAGGTGGAGTATACAATGATGCTGAACGAGGACAATGAGATCGACAAGTTGCCCGGGAGCCTGAGGAAGCCAGGGAACAATTCATTACGTTGCCCACGACTGAAGAGGCCGTACAATGGTTGGCCTACCACCAGTCAATGGGGCACACAATGACAAACGATCAGACAATAGTCCTGGCCATCAGCTTTGATCTCCACAATATGGCGCACCACATGGCAGGGAAGAAACTATCTTCCTTCCAACGTGGCTACAGCGTGCAAGTGCTTCAGGTGCACGCACCACACAATTATAGGTTCACTGAAGCCAAGAAGAACAATGTGCGAGCACTGCATTTGAACTACAATGCAGCCAACAAGTTTGACCGATACAATTGGTCCAATGGGTAGATTTGGAACTATGGCCACACAATGCACGTGAAGACCATGTTGACAATCTCATGCAAAGGACTCACCTCACCATACAATCTTGGGAATAGCTCTGACGGACTTGGGACAGTATGGCCAGTCACAACTCCCAGAAGATGTACAATTGGTTTTGGGACAATACAAGGCTGAGAAGGGGATTGACACATACCATGTGACAATTCCCAAGAGGCAAAAACGTGGTCATCCTGACCACAGATCAAAGAGCGGGCTCATACAATCGAGGTGGAGATGTCAAAAGGAGAAAAAGAGAAAGGACAAAGCGTCTCCGACAATCTCAAGATGACAACATGGAGGACACGCAGGGCTAGAACAATAGTCCAACAATCTGCAGATCTCTGGCAAAGACAATGCCTACGTGCACCACGAGCACAACGACTAGAGAAGGGAACAATGCTGGAGAGACAATGATGCAGAGAAGAGCACAGACTTGCCAACAATTTTTGAACTGCTTTATGTACAATAATGTTTCTTTCCGGTTTCAACAATGTTTGTCGAGATGGTGTGATTCAACAATGAATCAAACCAAGGGACGGTGTCAAGATACAATCTTTTGTACAATTGCATGTTTACTCCATCGTAGTGTTCATGTACAATGGCTTGGTGCTTCACAATGCACCTTAGATCAAAGGCCTTGAGCCTAAGGACAATTGCCAGAGGAAAACAATACAACCGACGTGCACAAACGTGAAACAAACAGCTGCTGAATTTTACATCTCTGGGCAGCTTTGGAAGACTTCTTGCCTGCATGTCAGATCAGAAGAGCACACCCCACTACAGTCTAAATCCCCGCTTGGTACCACACCGGTTCAGGCCGTCCGTTTTCGCTCCGGCCGCTGCGTGTGGAAGACTGCTGTTTGCAGCTTGCCTGAAACTAACTCAAAGATCTAACTAAAGTGAAGCGGCATGCAATCCTTGAAGTGCTCCTACTAGAAGCTTGTTCTGACCCGCAGCACGGCACAAGGAATGCGCAGAGTGCCGTGTCGCAGTCCAAAAACGATCTTCAAGGCGATGGCTGCGATGGCTCACTCAGCTGCTGCTCGGCTGAGAGCACTCCAGCCATCGGCAGGCTGAGGCGTTGGGACCACTCGCGCTGGGCTGACAGCTCGACGTAGCGCTTCCAGTGGTTAATGAGCTCGGGACTGGCGGATGGCAATGCTTCGATCAAGATGCGGTAGGAGCCACTAGTGTTGAATTTGAAGCTGGATTGGCCACGCAGTGAGACCTGATTGGATAAGTCGCCACCGAAATCTCCTGCTACACTGCCGCCTCGCCTTGTGTGCCATGCCTTCAGCGTCTCTCCACTCTTTGTCACCAGATCTATCGTATGCCATCCATACGGTGCAATCACCCACTTCCGGATGCTTTCGAAGCCTTCTTGCGAGGAATCCACGATCTGCCACCCAGGAGGCAGGTCGACATGCAATCCATCCATGTCGTGTCCAGCCTCGGTGCTGTGCGGAGGCCCTGGCGGCCACACTGAGAACGTGCGGCCACCATACTGGATGCAGTTTTCTGGCGGTAGAGATGTGCCGGATGGGCTCACTTCCATCGTTTCCACATGGTTCCCATAGACAATGTCTATCTTGTCATCATGAGTAACGGTGCTGTAAGCAGCATAAGACAGAGTGATCTTGTTTCCCTCTCGGTCCAGATTTTGGGAGACCCCTTTCCCTTCATCCAGAAGGGCTGCATTTTGCAGGCCGCGGGCCTTCTCCGGTGTTAAGTTGAGCTCATCCTTAATGCCATCCACCGCCTCCTTCCAGCACTCGATCTTGTAACCCTTGTGGTGGATGAAGCCACGGCCCGAGCCACAGCGGCTTGGAACGACCCTGCCACCATTCGTCTCGACCTTGTCCTGTGCCTTGGTTCGTACTTCCGAAACGGCTGGAATGACGTACCCAAACAAACCTCCGATCAGCAACTTACTGACCCAATACGGACTTCAAACACCTCATTTTGTAGAGACAACTACCCAGAATGTCCCCCTTCGAATACCTTCATAGGGCTCAAGATCACAAGCTTGGGACAGCTCAGATAGCTCACATCCCACATCCCCAAAAAACACTCTTTCCCCCATCCTCCCAACAGACGGCTGCAAATGGCTGCAGAAAAATTCGGCCTGCGTTCAAGAAGAGAAGTCCTAAGCATCTTAGTTCAGTGGCAGAGTGTGCGCCAGGTGAAGGTGAACCTGAACCTGAACTGGAACTGCTCTAGTTCAGGTATGGGTTCGAGTTCGGGCGGGGGGGGTAATGTTGAGTGGTTGAGGCAAGGCACATCTTTCACGGCCTCATCAGTGGCAGATCCTTGCCCTGTCAACCAGGCCTTGGCCGTCTGAATCTTTGTGTTGCCTTTCTCAACCATCGTCAAAGGGCGCCATATCACCTGGCAGACAGGTGTGGGACCTTCCAGTTTTGCTCGTACTTACTCGGACTTGGCTTACAGGGAGTTCGCGTGTTAAAACAATGAGTCCAAGCTTGGCAACAGCTACTCTCAAAATGATGGGCGAAAGCCATACTCATCATCTGGCTTGGATTTCCTCCCAGCCTGCAAGCGCGCTGGGCTGCTGTGATCATCGAAAAAGTCTTCAACACCCATCTTCGTGACTTCAAGTGACATCTCGTCCCCACTGTTGTCCTTGTAAAAGATGTTGAAGTCACCCATGCTCAAGCCAGCTTTGTCCAAAACTTCATGTAAGTACTCCCTCTCCGTCCTCCATTTCACGACTTTGGGCTGACCTTCGTTCTTTTCCTCCAAGAACTCGACCTTCACTTGCGCCGGCCAGGCCGCCTGTTTCTTCTCCGGCACAGCGCTCTTCAAGGCTTCTATCTTCTTCATCGCCTCTGGCGCATGCCTCCTGCCAGGCACCCCAAAACCAGGCGGAGTGAACAACACACATCTCATATGCTCTGTCCAGGCCAAGAACCTTAGTGAGCGCAAAGAAGAACATCGGCCCAGCCCGCAAGAACATCGGAGCTTCGAAAGGAATAGACTATAGTGATAACAACTAACTAACTAACTAACTAACTAACTAACTAACTACCTTTTAAAATGACCTAAATAAACTAAGTAATCGTGTTCTAACTAAACTAAATAGACTAAACTAAACTAAATAAACTAAACTAAAGTAACCAACTAACCAACTAACCAACTAACTAAACTAAACTAAACTAAGCTAAATTAAACTAAACTAAACTTAACTTAACTAACCCAACTAACTAGTGCCCTCCGGTGTTATTTTTCATCAAAAAATGTCGAAGTCGCCGTAGGTCTGGTCAAACCAACTTGTGGGCAACCCTGTGTCTCACCAACCATCCACCACAAGGGTTCTTGACACCAGTCACCAGTCACCCGGTCCATGAGACGTTCTGCGGCCGTGTGGCAAACAGGACCACAACAGCGCATTCTTCCGCACGCGGGACATCTGATGGCTTCTGTCGCTTTAGGACTTGTACTCGCCCCTGGCGCTTGAGTGACAAAACCTGGCGCTGGAGCGTCCAGACACCTGACGTGTTCCGTCCAAAGGCTGGCCTTCTCAGTGCAGTTCACTTTGAAACTGGAATCTGTGGCAAGGAGTCTTCCGACAATGCTACTGCAGGTTTCCTTTGGAAGTGGCTACAACACAATGTGTGTGGTGCCTCTCTTGGGTTGGTGGCCTTCAAGGATCGTTGCAAGGTGTCTTTGCGTCCATTCATTGTCACGACTAGACTCGGAGACCTCAGCACTCCCCCCTTTCCGCGGCTCAGGCTCCCCGGCCACGCGAAAGGCGCTCCAGGCCACGTGCGCGGGTTGGGACCCACCTGAGACGGCGACGTGGGCAACACGGGCCGCACGGATGGAGAGGATGGCCGGAGCCAACTGGGAAGACCACGGTGGAAAACCGTAGGAAAAAGAAGGTTCCTTTGACCAATTGGATGTGCTTTTCTCCAAGAAGAACCTTACCCTTCCAAGAAAACAAGAAACATGAAAGGCCAAGGTGGATTCAGGGACGAAAAAAAAACATTAAGGAAATGCCCTCGTTGGGCGCCCTTCGATGTCCCTCGTCACAGGTCTTCAATACACGGCATCCAAATTGATGAAACAGAGACATATAACTTGGTCGAGCAACTCACCACAAAGTATTGGAATACCTGCGCAAATTTGGTTCTGACTATTAGACACCTAGCCGCCCTGGATGTTACATGTTTTGATGCTAATGCTTTGGGATATTCCTAATACATTCTAATACAACAAACAAACGACGCCTGACGCGTTCCGTCCAAAGGCTGGCCTTCTCAGTACAGTTAGTTCAACTGATGGAACGTGGAATTTCTGGCAAGGAGTCTTCCAAAAAGGATTGAGATGAGACTCTGCAAGTTTCCTTTGGAAGTGCCTAAAACGGTGTGCAGTGTCTCTCGGGCTGGCCGCCTGGCCTTCAATGATCGTTGTTGGAGGAAGCCACTCGGTCGCTCAGCTGTGGAGGAACCCAAAAGGAATCGGTCGTCCAACTTTAAGACGCTAACGTTCAAGGAAAAGGCATCATCTCAATCTCAGTCAGCACGTCCTGCAGTTCTCCTTTCCAAATAGGCTAAGCCTCACCTCCCGGGTCCCCTTGCATTATCTAGACCTGGGCCCCCCCTTCCACGGCTCAGGCGGAGGCGCTCCAGGCCACGTGCCGCGGGTTGGGCTCCACCTCACCTGAGACGGCGACGCGATGGATCCGACGGCTCGAGACGGATGGAGGGCGGTGGTGGAGGGCGCCAACTGGGAAGAGCAAGGTGGAAAACCGTAGGAAAAAGAAGGTTCCTTTGACCAATTGGATGTGCTTTTCTCAGAACACCCTGCCAAGAAGACGCAAAAATGAACATGGAAGACCAAGGCGCTCTTGCCTTTTTTCTCCCTCAAAACCGCCAAACATATTGAGCTATTGTATGCCGGGCATGCCCTCGTCGGGCGCCCTTCGACCTTTAAATCTCCCCCCGTCCACAGGTCTCTCGCAATGCACGAATCTCAAACTAAATCGACTGGAAACTGAATCCAGTGCAACTAAAGTAATGTTCTGATTCGACAACTTCGGACTTATACTGACTTAGTCTTGAATGTCAGGCTGGAGAAACCAATCCCATCTTCTAATTCGATCTCCACCAACTTGTTGCAACTGGTGCGTTGCGTGAATCAATGGAAGCTACCATGATAACAAGACCTGCTTTGTGGCAATCAGGTCTGCTTCGCTGCTTCACTTGACGCCCGCAGCTGAGCTCCGCTGCTCAGCTGCTCAGCTGCGGCCAGGCTCCGAAGGCCGTAAGATGAGGACCTCAGGCGAAATTGTTCGCATTCACCACCCGGCAATCTGGGACAGTCTGAAACAATCAGGAGCACCCCAAACCTTCGATTTAACCTTCGCAGCTGGGTCGCAACGAGCTTCTGAAGCTGAACACACAGGCTTTTCCTAAGCCCTCTCAGCCCTAGGCTAGCAGGCATGCGCCAAAGAGTTTGGTCAAGCTGGCACATGTCAGTTTAAGCAACGAGAACGTGTAGATAATGCAGACTGACTCCATGCGCACTCCTTACTACTAGCAAGATCACCAGTCCAAGCCGTTTCTGGTATTCCTCACTCCCACATCAAAAGTCTTCCACGCCACCTACCATCCGTCGCCCTCCGTTGGCCGTTGAGATTTCTTTTGAGCGAGTAGGGAACTGTCCTGGCAAGTTGTTCATTTGTAAATCAATGTTTTGATACTTCGGATCAGAGCGTTTGCATGGAATGTGAGTCAAAATGAGTTCTAGAGCTTTATCACGTCAACGGGCTTTGTCACGTCGAGTTACTATCCTTCCATGCCTAATCCTCAACAGGATCTCCAATTACCTTAACACACATCAAAATGGTACACTAGGTCACTAGTCAACCATCAACCGCACGAACCCTGCGAACCCTTTCGACTGCCAGATTCGCATTCCCTTTTGCCCCATGGATCTCCCTGAAGCCCTCCTCGCTGTGGCCGGACGCCGGTCGGCCCAACACACCCGGGGCGCCCCGCGGGGGTCGGACCCGGCCCTCAAGGGGGGCCTCCAGGTCGCGGAGGAGCCGGAGGAGGCGGAGGTTTCAACGGTGGAATCAGAAAGGTCCCTGGCTTTTTGAGGAATGAAAGCGTGAGCGAACAGGTGTCCGTTTCGGATAATTACTTCGCACTCAAATGAGAAATTGACCGACCTCTGATATCCAGGCCGAATTCACCCCAGGTGAAACTTGGACATGTTCAACAGAGCCAGTGAATTTCTCACAGCCAACGCTGTGTCGATCAGTGGTGGGCTCTTCGAAGCTCCTTGTGAGAGGCTCAGTCTCTCTCACTAACTAGACTTGTTGAGAGGTTGCCTTGCCAAATTAGGAAAAATCATTGACATGGCATGGCGTTGTTGGTAGTAACCGGATGCGACGCACAAGTCCATTCCCCCCAAGGCAAGCCAAACAAAGCAGGTGTCCAAGAAGCTAGCAATATCGTCTCGTCACCGTCCTGCCAAATACAGTAGAAAAACCGAGCTCACGTGACAAAGCTAAATTACAGAGTTAGACATGGGACTCGTGTGCGAGAATCAAATCTGCATTGGATGAAACGTACCACAACCATGGCCAGAAAGCCATGACCTTTGCAACAGGTATGTTTCATACATGTGGGGAAAATACCTGTGTAGGGAGGCCACACCCACCGACATCGCGCCACGCCTGGCAGACACCCAACGTGCCCGTGCCAGGCCGTTCGCCGTCGAGTCGTCAGAAGGGCGCCAATACGATTCATCCGTCGATGACCCACTGGCTGGGGAAGAGTATTTATACCTGTTGACACTGGCAAAATCCGCGAATTAGGATTCGTCTGGATACATCGAACTCATCGAGCATCCAAAAACCTCCAAAAACAATACAAAGCTGGGACCTATGCAAAGCTGTGCCAGAGATACTGC
This sequence comes from Durusdinium trenchii, assembly GCA_963970005.1. Classification (NCBI taxonomy): domain Eukaryota; class Dinophyceae; order Suessiales; family Symbiodiniaceae; genus Durusdinium; species Durusdinium trenchii. The sequence goes on from CAXAMN010012226.1 coordinate 140,215, forward strand.
CAACTTCCCTGATGCCTTCAGCTTGGGATGTATCCCAACACTACCTTCCACTCAACTTGCCAGCGTTACCAGCCTGTCCACTCGGAAAATAGGGGTGGACCAAACCCCCTACGAAGCGACCGGACGCGTCCCGCGGCGACCGGACGCTCCCCAGCGGCCGCGCGTCGCCTCTGAAGGTCTTGACGATGCTCTGCCTGAAGAGGCAGGTGCTGATGGTGTGAAACAAAAAGGGGACCGATGCATCCGATTCCCTCTACTCGGTGAACTCGGCAACGGGGCCCTTCGATGGAATCTCGGGGTTTTAACAAGTAGATAATGGGACGCAGGGTGACTGGTTCGGGGTTTCATCATGCTCTTGAAAAGTCTGGTTGCATCTGCAATATGCAAAGTAGGTCCGAGCTATTCCCTGAAGAAAACCAGCTGTCAGCGAAATGTCGCTGCCCACCACCTGGTCCTGTTCCTTCCTTGACAGCACAGAGTATCTCTCTTGCACTGGCGGCTTTGAACATTTGATTGCGGGAGGAAAGCCTCTATGACATCAAAACCTCGCTCTGCGTCAATTCCGCACTTCAGCTCCACACAGCATGAAGTCAGGCTTCCGACAAGCTGGTGAAGCACGCATGCTTCATACCAAGAACAAATGATCAAAGGAACACTCACTCGTGAAAAAGCACTCTCTGAATCGTAAACCTATATAGCCTGACACAAAACACCAACACAATTCCAACACAAGCTCCTCTAAACACCTTGATGATGTTTGCGATGCACATTTCGTGTGGTCTTCCCACAAAAACCTCAAACATACGACCCTCCGGGCCTCGTCGCCGGGAACACTCGCCCACCTGGCTGCGTAAACAGAGGTTGTTCACTTCAACGCACCATCCCGTGGTCGACCACGAGCCATGTCCCATGTCAATCACCCTTTGGAACTTATATAATCTATTGATGGCCTGAAACTAGATGTTTCGCGTTCAACGTTGAATGTCAGACTAGAGGAACCAATCCCATGTTCTCTCCCCACCATTGCACTAGCTCTACCAGTATTGGCACACTTTCGATCCTCGCTCCGGCCGCTGCATCTGGAAGACTGCTGTGTGCAGCTCGCCTGGAACTATTCAGCCTTGGAACTATTCAACTATTCCAACTAAAGTGAAACGGCATGCAATCCTTGAAGTTCTCCTACTAGAAGCTAGTTCCGACCCGCAGCACGGCACAAGGCATGCGCAGAGTGCCGTGTCGCAGTCCAAAAACCGATCTTCAAGGCGATGGCTGCGATGGCTCACTCAGCTGCTGCTCGGCTGAGAGCGCTCCGGCCATCGGCAGGCTGAGGCGTTGGGACCACTCGCGCTGGGCTGACAGCTCGACGTAGCGCTTCCAGTGGTTAATGAGCTCGGGACTGGCGGATGGCAATGCTTCGATCAAGATGCGGTAGGAGCCACTACTGTTGAATTTGAAGCTGGATTGGCCAAGGAGTGAGACCTCAGTGGATAAGTCGAAAAACTTTCCTGCTTCAATGCCGCCTCCCCTTGTGCGCCATGCCTTCAGCGTCTCTCCACTCTTTGTCACCAGATCTATCGTATGCCATCCATACGGTGCAATCACCCACTTCCGGATATTTTCGAAGCCTTCTTGCGACGAGTCCACGATCTGCCACCCAGGAGGCAGGTCGACCTGCAACCCACACATGTCGGTCCCATGCGTGGTGCTGTGCGGAGGCCCTGGCGGCCACACTGAGAACGTGCGGCCACCGTACTGGATGCAGTTTTCTGGCGGTAGAGATGTCACGGATTTGCTGATCTCCATGGTCTCCTCGTGCTTGCCATAGACTATGTCGATGGTCTCCTTGCTGGTGCCGTCACCGCCACTCTCAGCCGGACTCTTCACGGTGCTGTAAGCAATGTACGCGGTCTTCAAGCGGTTGCCATTCCTCTCCTCATGGTGGAAAGCGCCTTTCCCTTCTCTCCTCAGGCTCGCGATCTTCAAGGCCTCACTCTCAGCCTGTGTCAGTTTGAGTTCCTTTTCTAGGCCCGCCACCGCCTCATCCCATTTCTCGGCCCCGTAACCTTTGTGGTCGATGAAGCTGCGGCCCGAGACACTGCTGCTCGGAACGACCCTACCACCCTTTTGTTCAAGCTCATTCTGGGCCTCGGTTCCAACAAAGCATTCCGGACAACCAGTGATTCTTCCTTCCTTGGTCCAAATCTTACGTTCCATCAACAGCATCAGGGTTGGTCGCACCTGGGTTCTTCTCAGTATGCGGTGGCTTGGGCCTGGTGAGCATCACCTCTCGATGTCCTCAAATGACCCAACGTATGTATATGTCCTCCTGCTTGACTAAGACGTGAAAAGAACTGTGTTAACAAGGGGGGTCACCTGGAGGATATTTAAAGTTGCAGTAGCACCATCCAGGTGCTATACTCGAGAAATGTCCAACAGCTTTCTGCAGCCATGGATCTTTCTTCATAGCTTCGTCTGTCGCTTCTCCTCTACCAATAAAGTCCTTGAAGGCTTTGATTCTTGCTTGGACGGTCTGCTTGGCTGATTCCGAAAATGTTGGAGGGCGCCACCTCACCTAGCAAAGGATGCAGTCGCCACATGTATGGCAGAAGCTACTAGCCAGGTTGTTTGGAAGTTGACACAAGTAGATTCCTCAGGAGATCAGGAACAGAAGAACTCCGACCACACTGCTCTCTACCAACCATCTGCAGCGATACGAGCAATGATCATAGTATGAAATCAAAATACTCAGTGAATTGGCACAGGTTGGTGTGTTTCTCAGCACTGCAAGCAAAAGGCATTCATGTCTGGGGAAGGTCGCAAGAATTTACCGTCCAGCCAGCCTGCAAACGTGGCGGGTCACTATGATCATGGAGGAAGTCTTCAACGCCCATCTTCGTGGGCTTAAGCAACATTTGCTCTCCATCCTTGTCCTTGTAGAAAATGTTGAAGTCGCCCATGCTCAAACCAGCTTCTTGGAAAACTTGATGTAAGTATTCACTGTGCGGCCTCCATTGCGCGACTTTGGGCTGACCTTGGTTTGTCTCCTCCAAGAATTCGATCTTGACTTTCTCTGGCCACACTGCCTTCTTCTCCGACAAGGCAGACACCAAGGCTCCAATCTTTCTCATTGCCTCGGGGCCATACCTGGTGCGAAGGGCGCTGAAAGCAACTTGGCCATGCGTTCTTATTTACCCCACCGTTAGTTTGAATATAGTCTTCCTGAACCAATCTGAATGAAGCCACACAAGAGAATCCAACCTCAAGACCACAGTCGTCGTGAAGACACGCCACTCCAAGGGAAGTCTATCTATATTTAGTGGGAATGTCGACTGGCTGAGCCAAAAGAGGTGAGCGGACATTCCAACAGTTTCACAAGCTTCCCATACAAATATTGAACCCAGAGGCAGAATGGCAGAATGGCCTCATCCTGTGGAAGAACACAAACATTCTCTTGCAGCTGAAGCACCGAAGGGCAGAGCCAACAGCCCAAACAGCCCTCGCAACATCTCCCATCTCCGGGCCCGAAGGAGCGCAGAAGCGTCGGTTCGTCACCGCAACCACGCCCAGAACCGGCGCATGGCCGGACCCTAAACACGGAGCCGGCCGTGCGCAGGGCCGTTGCCACAAGGGCTGCACATGACGCATCCTCTGCAAGCTGCGCATCTGGAAGAGGGCTCGGAGCGGCTCTGGTCGGGAATTGGCCAGGTTCGATCCACAAGCTGGCTTTCATCCACGCAAACGACTCACGAAAAAGGGCGTCTCAATGACACACTGAGACAAACCAAAAGGCAGAAGCCATTGAAGCCCAACTGAACGTGCTAGGGCCCTGGTATGTGCTGCTACCCGTTCCCTTTCCGCCCACGCTCCCGGCCTCTGTGGATCCTCACGGACCTCAGCAGCGGCCTCGGAGCGTCGTTCCACAAAATGGGTCGTGCAGACATGGAGGACATGGAGGACACGGACCAAGAGGTGTACACCATACATATATCATATGGGTGTGTAACTTTTTAATAGGGAGACATCCTGGCCCTGGCTGGGTAGAGTGGTCTCTTCCAACAGGGTCGAACTGGGAGAGCCCATATGGGAGGTTGTCCCAAAACAAGGAGGTAGCGAGGGGGCACCCCCGAACTACTGCTGGTTCTCGGCGTTCTTTCGCTCTTGTGAAGCCCGGCCCCACGTGTGCAGGCAGGGCCCAAAGCCACTTTCCAAGATCCTAATCATAAGAATCTACGAGAACCCCATGGATTTGGAGATAGCATCGACTTCCGGCATTCCCTTTTTCTGGGTGGGAGGCGAGGGGAAGGAAATCTGTCTCAGTAACAGTATGGATGGGTATGTTGTAAGGGAGGTCTTTAACCAGTGGATAGATCTATTCTCCTTCTTCTTGGGGGTCTTTGGGGGGGGTCTCCCTACTTTGATACACACCGCCAAGTAGGGTGGGAAGTGAAAAAAACCCTTGGCCCGGCGCGATACTGGAAGGAGATGGGAAGCTGGCGGGTTGTCTCACAAAAAATCTTGGCTGTTGGTAATCTTCATATGAATGAATCGGAAAACAAGAATAACTATACACTACCATGACTATCCTGGTTGAGCTCCTAACTCCTAGCTACTATGAATGAATCGGAAAATTTGAAATATACACACTCCTGACTATCCTGCTTAAGTTCTCAGCCTCTGTACATCACCAGCACCTACATCCAGCTACAAGTTATTACCCGCCTGGCAAAACCTTGCAAGCGCTCTTTTTTTTTGGGAGCCAACCTGCATTGTTGGTTTGACGTCGTCTTTGTTTCCCCACCTGCCGCTCTCCAACTTCATTGCTCAGCCGGTACCTGCAAGAAACGAGCTGAAGATCTTTGCAAAAATTGATATTTTGCAATTGAGTGGAAATGCCAAAGGAACAAAAAAGCAATGACTTGCGGCACCAACGAAACAGCGTCAAGTGAAACGGCTGAAGCTTGAAATGGGCCAACGGGTGGCCACAGGGATCCGTTTCGCCAGCATCTGAACGGAGATCCCATGTGAAATCCATGTTTAGATTTAAAAAAGACTTCCCGTCCATGCACCTCAAAACTGACTATCAAAACAAACCAGCGAAGCACGGGAAACGACATCTCCCCTGGCGCACCACTTCGCCTTGAAACCTCCAGGGTCGTGCGAGCTCGGCGTGCTCTCAAGTGCCTTTCTCGGGCCTTGAGCCTGGGCATGTGAAGCTGATTGGAGCGAACTGAGACACACAAACATCCGCTTGCTTCTTTAGGACAAGTGATTACTAGTCTTGAGATCAACATCTTCAACCTGGTGGCAGGCAGAGATTTAGAAGAACATGCTTCACCCAAGCACAACAAAGGGCGATGAAAGCCAAATGCCAGAAGAGGTCGTAAAAACTTCCGCGGTTTGCCTGGAACTGTTCGACGCTCTTGGAGGAGAACCAACTCGGAGACACATGTTGCTTTGACCGGCGCAGCCCTCCCATTTTCCACCGTGGATTCTTGCCACATGTGGCATGCTGAAGATCCTTATTTAGAATGCCCGGTGAATAACGCCAAAATCGTTGGACTCAGGACTTTAATTGAAAAGCTGTATTTGAATCCGTCCGTTCTTTTTTTCCAAGGTCGACGCTCAATTTTCTTGACTGAGATTCCGTCGTGTTAAAATCCTCGGGCCGACGTTTTGTTATAATCCTTTCCCAACCCTTGATGATCGCATCTGATACATTGGGTCCTCGAACAACGAAAAAATATCCGGTGTGTCCCGAAATCGGTGCTTTTTGTACAAAGGATCAAGGAAACGTCCCAAAATCGAGCCCTTTATAAAAACATATATATTTAATATATATATATATATATATATGTTTTTCAAGCAAAAAAGTGCTAATGATGCAGCTGGCCGCGGGCAGCATCATTCAAGCCACGTCAACTCAAAACATGAGTAAGGATGCCAACATTGGCATGTGCCTCCGTTAACTCCTTAGTCACTCGAGGGTCGTATATTAAAATCATACCTTGATCCTGTGCAACCAACCACAGACAGGGAAAAACGCGCATTACTAAAGTCCTGGCCTAACAAACCATGTGGTCATCAATTTTGCTGGTATGTTGTTCCAACATGTTTATTAAAAATCCTTGTTCCAAGGTTGAGTTTTTCTTTGTTGCTAGTTTTTCGTGTCGGATCATTCCTGGACGCAGGTGGTGTTCAAGAAAAGAAAAACTATTTTGGCCGGGGTTGACCCCTAGGATTTCAATATGGATTATCTAAGGGTATTTTAGAGGATGCTCCTCCTAGCAAGGCCCCTCTTGAAGCTTTTATAGGAACTCTATCGTCTCGCCCTCAAACAAACCACCACCAGTCATCTCTAGACCATGGCACACATGGCCTCAACTTCTGGATCATGGTTGTGACACCAGCTTCTCAAACACCCAGCACATTGATGCAAATAACTAACTAACTCAAGACCCAGCCGTTTTGGGGCCCCGGGCTCCCGATCTGTGGCGCATGCGCTCGGGCCTGCCCGTGCTTCTTACTCTTGGTGAAAAGCTCGCCAACCGCCAACCAGACTGTTTGGGGGTCAACACATGTCAACACATGTCAACACCCCAAGGTTTATATAGTCGAACAAAGCGGAAATGCACTGAGACCGATCCCTCGACGCAAAGCCATTGGGCGGCGTAGTATGGACGTTTTGGACGTCCAAAGGTCCCCTGAGACCAAACCCAACGTGATGAGCTCAGCAAGCTTCTTGCCTCACGGCCTGAGCCTCTCAGCGTTTTGGCTGCCTGACTTGTTGGACTAAGCTTCAGCCAAGTCGACCAAAAGCAGCCTGCACTTCACTGCTTCCCGAGGGATTCTGTACCAAAACCTTCAGCCTAACCCTTGTCACCGGCTGCAACAGAACTTCAACACTTCGAAAGGTGAGATGGGCTTCGCAAGGGCGGCGGCAACACAACTTCGAAGGAATTGTTGAAAGCTTTACAATTTTGACCTTTTTGATCTTTTTGACAGTTCACAGTACAATGTGACCTTGGTGATGCAACTTTGCGCGGCAGACAATCACACACATCAATAAGACACTCTCAATTGTCAAAAAGCGGGTCTGCAAGTCTCCTTGGTCAACCAAGTTATGGCATTCTACATGCTCTGGAGCATGGCTGCTCAGCACCTTAGCACCTTGCCACCCAATCTGCAAACAGCACCGTGGCACCCTAGCACCCACAGCACCGTGGCACCCTGGCAGGCAAAACGCAAACCAACACCTCCCTCTATTGGAAGTAAGAACCCCTATAGCTTTCAGCTATCAGAGGAAAAATGACCCTTTCCACCCTCATCTTTTCCATCCGGCCTGCTCGAAAACCATCCGCAACTTTTCCTCACCAAAGGTGCCGAGCAAAGCTGGGCGATAACGAATGGACCAAATTGCGCAGTCATCTCATGTTTGAATTGCAATCTGCCGCTTGAAACCGTCTTGTTCTTTTGGAAAAGGGAAATCAAAAGTGGAGATGCTTCGCATTTTGTAAAGGTAAAGCAAGAAAATAGGGTAATTGTCAGTTTCATAGAGTTGCTGTTGAGCTTAGTAAAATAATGCCATGCTTCAGGATCACAACTTCTGTCCATTCGGTCCTTTAATGCGTCAACTCTCGTTATTCCCGGGTTCCGCCTCGGTCCAGGTATCGCCGCCGTTGCAGACTGACCACTGCGGTTTGACTGGATCAAGCTTAGGCGTGGTGTGAAATCGTGTAGCACGTGTATGGTCTATGCTCAGGGCTTCAAGTTGTTGATTTGAGAATTTGAGATGGCGGGGTTTACGTTCACATTCGTGTGAGTAATCTTGGGGCAGGCTGTTTCGTCTGTTTCACATTGTTTCACCATGTTGAGAGTTTCCGTATCAGAAAAATGCATAGAAGTGAGATATTGCCAACGAACATGAAATCTGACCTCTCACAACAGTACACTCAGTAAGCAGCACAGTGAGCGGGGGCAAATCAAGATACTGAAAAGGCAAACGTGTTGCAGGAGCCAAGACGGCCGCAACAAAAATCGACCTCTGCCTCCTTCTCAGTAGTTAAGCTGTCGTCAAACATGTCCAAAATGCCGTTCATCTCTGCGAGAGGATGAAGATCAATTGTCAATGTCAAACGTGTTGCAGTTCAGGGGATGGCAACTCTTGAGATTCACCAGTGTTGTGGTATCTCATGACCCTGCGAGCCGACCAAAGTACAAAGGCGAAGTCCTCTTTTTCACGACTCCGAACGCGCCTTCCAATGAAACCTTTCATGAAGGGCAACGTGCGATTTGGATGGGGATGAGGGCGCAATGGCTCCAGAGCAATCAAACTCCATGATTTCTGTTGCCTTCCAGGCTTCTCATGCCAATCCCAGCGTTTCTCTGGTGAACATCCCAAAGCGCAGCGTCGGTCATGGCGGCGTGAAACATCGGGGCGGAAGAGCCGAACGTAAGAACGACGCGAAGCAAAGAGACGATGTCTCACGTAAGCGTTCGGGAACCGCAGTGAGTGCCAAAAAGCGCCAAAAACTTCGAAAGTCATGGGGAAAGTCATTGGACATACAAAAACTTGTCTTGGACAGGTCAGACTTGTGAAGGGCAACAGAGGTGTGTCAGCAACATAAGATCCAAAAGAATTCACGACAAAGACTTCCCTCGCGGAGGCGCAGCATGTCTACAAGTCACGCTATGCCTTCTTACCGCGTCCAAGTTGGCCAAAGATTTCAGTTGGATTTCGGCCAAGTGTTCATCGTTTAACATCAACTTCCAAGCACCGCTGTGGCCGAGATTCTGCCAGGGTTTTGAAGGGGCAAATGCACGCAACCTTCAGTGAAAAGCTTGGGGAATTGTTCCACCAAAAAGTCCACATGTCCCAACCTCGACGGGAGAGACCTGTCTTCCGATAATTAAACTCATACTCACTTCCAGTGCCAAGTGTGAGAGAGAGAAAGAGATTACCTCCCAAATCTCCCACGCACCAAACCTCTGGGCTCGATTTAGCAGGTTTTGTCACTTGGTCCTCGCAGAGAGGAATCTCTTCCCAAGTGCCATCAATGCCTTCTACTTGCGGTGTCCTTTATCCGTGCGCACGAAGAACTCATGAACGCCAACAGCTAGGGGTCGACAACTTCTGAGTAAACTCAGCCACATGGAACAACCAATCGTTCTCTCATACTCCTGCACCTTGCTTCCTACAAGATCCCACTGACCAGTCCCGCAAAATGAATTGTTGAAACTTGCATCAGGAAATTCCTTCACATCATCTTGCCCTATCCTGGGCATCTGGGTTGCCTGCCAGACTCAAAAACTGGTGTCCCAACCAACATCCAAACCCCAAACTCTGACAGCACAAGGACAACTCTGACAAATCATGGAATCATGGGTGTAACGACTTTAGGTGAAGAGGCTCGACCTTCAAGAAGCGCAAAGACGGGACCACCACAGCTGCTTGTGGTCTGCTTTTTTTGGGGAGGGTGGTGCCAGCTGCCAGCAAAGAATTTCAACACGCCGCCGATTTATATGTTCTTTAAAACGACGCATCATGGAACGATGAAGTCCAAAAATTCCCTTGACACAAAAGACTGCAAAGCAAATAGTCCGTCTTGCAGAAACTGGCGCAAGCAATGGATCCGGAATCTGTAGATTACAACATGGCAGGGAGCTGCTGCTTTCCAGCAACATAGAATCTTTTCCTCTCCAACGAGGTGAGATGTTTTTTTCTCGAGATGATGGCTACCCCGAACCTGCAAAAAACGGTGTAATTTGGACAACTTCACAGGTACGGATTCAATTCATCCAAGCATAGTTCCTTGGGTACTTCGGTCGCATACCTCGTGCTGGCTCTAAATGACCGAAGGCAACAAACACCAGGCCACCAAAGCTGCTATTCGTGGTATGTCTTGGTGAGGAGTGGCGCGGAAGGTGTTGCCAGCAGCGGCCCACAGGAAATCTCAGAAGCAACCGGCACTTTCCTTCCGGTTGAAATGGCATCTATAGTTCCATCTTGTGCCATGACAGTCAGGTCCGGCAAGTGCCTCAAGACGACAGGTTGCAATGTATGCATTCGGTTTTGGTGACAGCTGCTGCAAATAGCTTGGGAATTTGTGCGCGACAACATAGCAGGTAGCTGTTGAATTCCCACAAGATGTTATCATCCCCTTTCCCTCAAGTTGAGGAGGCTGTTTCGCAAAGCTCGGGAAACAATTCAGCTTTACAACTTCTTCAATAGCCTGGCTTGGGTTTCAGCAAAGCAGTACTCCTCGGTTGTCCGAGGTTCCAATTTCAAGAAGCTCCAAAGTAGCTTTGCTCATTCGAGACTGCTTGGATGTCTCATGTTGTTGGATTTGAAATAGCACCACACACAGCAGAGACGGGACCACAAAAGCTGCTTGCGTGTGTGTGAGTTTTTTTTGTTCAGGGCAGAGGGTGGTGCAGAAATTTCAAAACCGCGCGGAATGGCTTTTTTCTCTCCAATCAGCGCCTCATGCCACGCCACCCTATGCGATTACAACAACATCCAGCAATTCCCTCGAAATGAAAAACTAAAACTGCAGACAGTCCGTCTTAAAGCTGGCGCAAGCAACGGGTCGGGGATCTGTACATGGCGACATGGGCAGTTTGGCTTCAAACTATCCTTCGATGTTGCGAGGGGTCTGATTTACTACATGATGGTCTCACCCACAGCCTTGCTTGGTTGCTGACTCAATGAGGGCCAGCATTTGCCCCCAAACAGGTCGACTCTCCCTCTCCTTCTTGTTGAAACATGGCGCAAGTAGCTATCTTTGCATAATTCATGAAGCGTTGTCACACAGCTGTTTTTCCAAAACATGACACCTTCTCCTCTCGAACAAGTTGGACAGACCTCTTCTCTAAATGAAGGCTGCTGAATTTTTGCAGAACGATGCACTTAGTATGCTTGGCATATCGGCTCTAAAATTTGTGATCTGTCTTTATACGGTCAAACTCCTGATGGAGAAAAGGTGCTTGTCAAATTGCCATGTTTATGATCGACGAACCAACCCTTGACGAAAATAACCGTCTGCTCTACGGCAAAGCCCACAAAAGCACTGCATGCATTAACGTTGGCCTTTCACCTGCAAAGACTAATGCACAAGCTCCAAGTATTGTGGCATCTGCTCCAAGCTTGCTTGAAAAGTCACAACCTTGAAAGAGGCGCTAAACCTGCAGCATCAAAAATGTTCAAAAGGACCTTTTGTGATGGACCTGATGTTCTTGTAAGGGAAGCGCGTGATTCCATTCTATGTGGGCACTCAATAATTCCGGGTTCTCAAATGGCAACATGGTGCACTCTGCGAGAAACATCACTCTCGGTGGGCATTACCGGCATGGAGCCCGATGAAAAACGGCACTGGCAGATGGCACGGGTCTGACCTCCAGAGGGGCCACTTGACATCTTCTTCAGCGGCTCAACGTGCAACCGCGCGGCCGATTCCAACGGCTTCTGTTCGTCTCACAAGAGCCCTACTGCAGGTCCGCAAACTGTGGGCAACCGAAGAAGCCGGATTTGGGGGGAAGCCGGGTGCGGGGATGATTTCGGGACCCGGCTAGTTTGGTCCTCTAGCAACCAAAGAAGCGGGGTTGGGAGGAAAACGGGGTGCGGGGATGATTTCCAAACATACCTCAAACCCTGCCTAGCCAGGGACCCTGCTAGTTTGGTCGAGGGTAAAACTGCTATGTAGTCAAAAAGGAAAACTTCACTCACAATGAACCTTTCCCGACGGGTCGTTGCAAGCGACACGCATTTATTCATGGTTTCGGAGGATGGTTTAGGTCACTCGCAATGGACACCTTGGCTTTGGCCCCCTCTTCCAACCACTTGGAATGAGATTCTGGCAGATCAAGTCCAATAGACACTGCAGGGCCCGAAGAGACCAAAGTGAGCTGCCACAGCTTCCACTCACGCCACCAGCCGTTAGATGCAACGCCTGTGCATCATTTTTCCGTCGAAAAAAGTTCCATTTCAAACCCTATGGAAGCCAACATGTGAGCCTATCTGCCTATCTGCCTAATCCCATGGCTATCCTGGTCGATGTCACTCTCTGCTCCTGCGGACTTTTGTCGAAAAACTCTGTAGATGTCGATTATCTCAATCCCTTGCGAAACTGTGCAGTGGTGTACCAAAAGGCTTGAGCATCTGCAAACGTCCAACAGCAACAGAAGTTCGACACTGAAAGCGACTGTGGAAGAAAGACAACAGCGGAGGCTGGAATGGATTCAAAGGTGTCACCCAGATGTCCAAACACCAGGTGTTTTTCACCTGTGTTACTAAAGTGCGGAACGCGAAGCTGGCTTTGTGTGAATTTCTTGGTAAATATTCTTTGCTTAAGCTCGGTGCAGCCGCAAAGAAGTCGAAGACTACGTACTGAACTGAAACCATTTAGGCAGCAAAATTGCTAAGGCCATAAGATGCCACAAGTTTTAAATGGCAAATCTGGGCAGCAAAAGCTTCAGTCAAGATTGGCACTTTAGAGAACTTGAAGAGAAGGACGCCGCACCCGCAACCTTTGGCCCTAGATGCCGCCAGCGAGTCAGGCACGTAGCCCAAAGTATGCACACCGGAAATCGATTCCACTGGTGAACGCTAAAGTTTGGGCAGTCTTAGTGCGGTCTCAGCACTCCTTTGGCTTCCCAAAGGCACCCGCATGACCCATGGAAAATTGGCTGATGCCAAGGGCTATTCAAGGCCGCTGAAAACCCCGTGTTTACGGACTGCGGTCAAGAATGCAAAAGGTGCAAAACCAAACAGACCAGTCTTGGGCAAATTTTGAAAACCCCACTGAGGCTTCACTTAGTTCCAAAGTCAAAATGCTGATGTTGAAGGGATTTGGGGGGGCTGCCTTGCGAATTGCGGGGAGGGATGAGCTTTGCAAGGATGGTGTCAATGAAACTTCAAAACTTCAAAAACCTTATGACTTTGACCTTTTTGATCTTTTTGACAGCCCAAGTATCGGCATGGCAAGAGGCCGTGCCCGGACAACATTTTTCGTACTTCCATTCAGCAACACTGGTAGATCGTTTTGTTTGAACACGTCTGAATTGGATCCAGCACTCGATTGGCAGTTGTGTCCCAGCCGCAATGTCCGAGTTGCTGCATGGAATTGCTGTGAAAGCGTTGCATTTTCAAAGGCTTGTGACGACTTGTGACGTTCATCCTGCAGTGAATCACGCAAACGTTGCTGGCAAAAAGCGGCTCACAAACATCCTGTCTGAACGATGCTGGCATCAACCTGCCCTGGGGACATCACCTTACCTTTCCAAGAAAATGAAACTTCGAGCGCATTAAGATGCCTCGGAATATCTTTTTGCCACTCTGCAACGGCTTGGCAAACCGGGAGGAAAAGTCGGAATTAGAACAGGAAAGCGACTGAATGTGAACCCTATCAGCCCTATCCTTGCTTCACAGCAGACTGTGACCTTGGCGCTGACGCAACTTTGCGCCGCAAACAATCACACACATCAATAAGACACTCTCAAGTGTCAAAAAGCGGGTCTGCAAGTCTCCTTGGTCAACCAAGTTACAGTATGCGATTGGCATTCTACTTGCTCTGGAGCATGGCTGCTGGACCATCAATCACAAGCCACGCCAGACTGCGTGATTTAAAAAATGACGTGACATGCCATGACCACATTGCTTGACTGACAACAAACTGGCGCTACAACTTCAATGATTGACCACATGGTGTGGTGCAGGGAAATGCTTCAGCATCTGCAAGCGTCTCCAGCAACATGCTTGTTTGTTCCCAGCATCCTGTTCGGGCAAACTTCAGGTTACAATCTGGAAAAAATGGTGCCGTGGAAATCTTTGAAGGTGGTCTAGGCACAACCAAATGGATGAATCAGCTGCCCTCAAAACATTTCTACTTTGGAATTGTTCTTCACTGGAATGACCTACCACGCTACTTGCAAACACGACAATACTTTGTGTTAGTTTACCATGTTTTGAGCACAGGAGTGTGGGTGCCACAATGGTTGAAGGGAAGGCATTTTCTTTGAGCATGAGACAAGCGCAGTAATGTGTAGCTTGCGCTTTTGCTGGTACGAGCAGCAAACCAATTTAATTGGAAGAAGTGCAGTGGTTGCCTCTACATCTGATATGGTTTAGCTTGAGCATACAAGCTGAACATAGCCAAAAATCCAATCGCAAGTATTCCAAAAATCAGGACTTTTCAGGACTGTCGAATGACTCGGGAGAAGGTGAAAAATGTGAAAGTGAGAACCCTGCAACAGCCTTGATCCAAGAAGTCCGATTGGATCCAACTGCGGGCATCTTATTGGGGTAGAAGAAGCTGTTCCCCAGGCATCTTGACGCAACCGTTCCCCCTTCCCTGGTCACTGGGGTTTCAGAAGTTACACTGATCCACTTCTGGCAATCAATCTGATCAATCCGATGCCATGAATCCCATGAATATGACATGTGAACTGCATATGAACTGCATCTACATGAACTGATTGATATGAACTGCATAATGGATGAATCAGCTGCCCTCAAAACATTTCTACTTTGGAATTGTTCTTCACTGGAATGACCTACCATGCTACTTGCAAACACGACAATACTTTGTGTTAGTTTACCATGTTTTGAGCACAGGAGTGTGGGTGCCACAATGGTTGAAGGGAAGGCATTTTCTTTGAGCATGAGACAAGCGCAGTAATGTGTAGCTTGCGCTTTTGCTGGTACGAGCAGCAAACCGAGTTAACTGGAAGAAGTGCAGTGGTTGCCT